>JASMMZ010000013.1:3780989-4203789 GCA_038502455.1 Anisogramma anomala | reverse complement strand
CTTTTACGAGGTAGCAAAACTGGTGACGCTCCTTTAGTTTTATCTTATTTCAACTGGTAAAAGGTAGGTCTGGTGCTTTTCAACTCTTTTACTTACAGCTACCATCTGTTGTTACGCGTATAGAGCGGTAACGTAACGTTAAAACAGTGTAGTATTCTGATGATGGAACAGGAAGAAACTAAAACTAAGCGAAGCTCAGCGGAGCTGAGGATGTAGTAGCCTAGTAGCCAGATGCATAGGCAGGTGCTAGTGCCTTCCTTCCCTTTCCATGTATGTACCCCTATATTTGTACAACAACTCGGCGATTCAAAAATTTTGCTGGTATATCTATGTATTTTAAATAACCCCTTATCTGAAGGGGGGCTACTCCTACGAAATCCACGAACGATACAGACGTTGTTTCTGCATCGCTTCACGTTAAAGGCCGTATGAATTGACATGATAACGATCACAACGCCTCAAACCCCTCTAATTTCGATTATGAAGCCGACGGATAACTTAGCAACGCTAGTATTTAACGAGGTATATATAAAACCCTTATCTAATAGGCACAGGATTTTAATACTAAACTATGTTATTCTATAATAAACTAGGATATTACGTCAAATACGTAAAACCTAGAAATGTATTAATATAAAAATTACTTTTACATGATTTTTCAATAATTGTAAGGAATAGCTAAAACTTTATAGAACGTTATTACGCTTGCGGTAGTAACGGCGGTAAAAGCGATGCCGATGCCTTTATAACGATATTTCGCACGTATTACTTCGACTTTAACGCGGTAAAAACCGTTAACATTTGATTTATAAATTTAAAAGAAAAGGTTCGTACACGGTTATATTTTTTGAAACGCCGGTTAAGAAACTTCTCCAATTGAAGTGAATTATTGGTATTACTTTAGATGGTGAAATGTTGTCGATTCGAGACGTAGTTGAAGTAACAGTAGTATTGCGTGGTGAAATGGTATATGTACTGTTCTAGGTTTGGCAGACCGCTAGCCAGTCTGTACTCTGATTTGCATAGCTAATTACTTGGCTCATACCTTACTATGCAGTGGGCGCATACTGTACTAGACTTTATAGTAAATCTACAAAACAATACACTTAATTTTCAATCAATATAATCAGATTTACTTACAATGAAGTTTACTTACTTCATTGTAATTACTTCTGTTTTAACACTAACAGCTTTTTGTTTTGTATAAGTACGATAATATAGTCAACCAATCGTTTCCAATCACTATTAAATTCACTTGTAGTCAACCAATTATACCCTTCCCAATTTTCAGGCCAAATTAACCCCAATTACCCCATGGTTTTGAATTCCGGCTTTATTAATTCCTATAAATAAAGTTTTCGCCATGAACTAAAATAAACATTTCACTTAATCGTATGAATAGATTAAGTCGCTAGCTTAAATTCCTTAAAAGTTTTCCAATTTACTATGATATCCTTATTCGTCGACACGTTACTTAGCTTTTCCAAATAGCTTCTTAATGTGACCCTCAATCTGTATAATCAACCTATTATTATTTACAAACTTTTCTAGAGCTTTGTTTGAAGTTGATATTGTTATAGTATTAGCCGAACCTTTTTGGCCATTAATTTATGTGAATTATTCAATATCCTTGTTTTTGTATGCTTTATAAAGAGATATTATATCGATTATCAGATGTTTTTTGCTGGTAATCCAGGTTTTAAAAGGGTATTCGAATGGTTTCCTCTAGTCAATATAAATCATTACCAGTATAAAAGAAAAAATCAAATTTCCTGATAAATATGTTAAGGGTTTTCTATATTGATATACTTATATCAAAACCGGTTATTATACTATAAACATCTAAAGTCATCAAAATTCGAATTATTCTATTACATTTAACGAAGGTTTTATAAATTATGTTTCCGGTAATACTAAAGTGGTCTTTTCATTACCAATCTTTATTTACGATCATCCTAACAAATCCTATTTGTAACGATAAGTTTATATGGTTTATAAAAAGGCCATTCGTAAAAATCATCAACTCACTCCTTGATAGGTTAATCGGAACTATATTAGTCACCTGGTCCGGATTCCTTATTTGCCAATCCAGACTTTAATTTAGCTAATTAAAATATTAATCCTCTATGTTTTAATTTATACCACAATAGAAAAGTTTTAAGAAGCCTTCTAATAGTATAAAGTAACTATATAAATACCATGGGCGCGTTATTCCAAATACTTCTGAGCTTTAGTTACGTCAATCTTGTCAATTATAACTAAGTCAACTCCCTATCTGTGGATATTATTTTATACCTTCATAGATATTATATTTAGGTGACAGTACATTACGCTTTAAGGTACACTCCTGTAGTATGACACGATTACGTATCATGTTACAGGCTGTACTCTTTCAGAGTATATGATCACGTGACACGCTGCAGATTATACTCTCGTGCGTGGAGCGGTTTAGAAGGGGCGTTCTAGAGTGGTACGTTCTAGGTGAAAGCTTATAAGTTCTCACCTGTGGCGTGCACCTCTGGATGCTTCTTCTTGATTATCATGATCATCTTAATATTGAATTATACTACAATACCAATCATTCTGATTACTCCTTAAAAACCTTATGTTCACATGAATATTATAGTCTTGAGACCTTACCAACAATATTCCTTTTAACGAAATCTAAGGTAGATATCAGTATCTTTAACATCATATTTATGAATTAATGATCTATTGAAACATTTTTTTACCTTCCGTTAAAGTCTCAACCGATTTGCAATTCCAGAACTTGAATTCCTTAATCGTTGCCCATTCTGATGCCACAAAGCCAGTAGTTCTGACGAAACGGCTTTCGTTAGTATATATACCCACCACACCGAAATATTAATTTTACGTTACCAGTAAATTTAGATTGTAAGTTCAAGATTTTATACATAACCTTGACTTGGAATACAATTCGTAGGTTAGAAACAAAAAATAACTTATTTCGGTCAATCCGTATAATATTATTTTTGTATTTTACTATCACCAGTCAACGCCCACTATATAGTCAGTATAATGTGGCCGTAGATAATTTTAAGTTACATATGCCACCGGGAAGGCTCGTCATATAAGTATCCCTACCTTAAAAAATCATCACTCTATTTAATTCCCCGTTTTTATGTTATAACCGTTAACCTACTTCACAAATAACCCTATTCATTATAATACAAATATATATATTAAAAATATATCCTCAGTACCTGTAACCAATTTCCGAATACTGCGCTATATGTAATTATCTAATAGCAGCCTCCGGATTTAATACCAACTATATACGTCTCCGCCTCATAAAAAAAACCTGTCCTCACAACAAATATGGATTGCATGCGTATAAATTTTATCTATATCATTACATAACGAAAAAAAAACTCAGCACTAAATATAAAGAACATTAGTTTCTGATTGACTTTATCTATAGTATAACGTAATGAAGCCTTTACCCATAAAATCCATTGTCAGGTAAAACCTTGAACGGGAAACCAGACCACAAATCATCTTTATAATGAAAGCTTTAAGATACCCTATAGTTTAAAGACTCGTAACATTATACGTGCGTGAAAACTGTAGCTTTGGTTAGACCGTATTATGCGGTTATCAAAATCCTTGTTAGACGCTTAATCGTATCGTAGATCTAATAGCCCTGAGATAGTAAAAGGTTTATGAAACATATATATTTTAGTTGAAAGACTACGTCAATCGGTGTGATATACTTTAGAACTCAACCACCTTTTTTCTACGAGCCAAAGATCTAAAACATGTATAAAAACATAAAACAAGGTATACTACCAAACGGGGAGTTACCCGAGAAATAAATTCTTTGGATGGTTTAGTATCCAAAGTGTAGTTGAAGGCGAAAGCTCCACCAAATGGGTGGGGCACTAGTTATGGATGGTAACAACTTATAAAAAAATAAAAAAATGAAACCATCATATGCGAGCGCTTGTAATAAATGGATTTTCTCAAAATATTAAAGCGCAAAAAATCAGACCTTGGCTGTATCGTAATGCAAGTCCAAAGGGCTACGTTGATACAAGTAATGAGGGACGGAATCGTTGTTTGTAAGGGCTATTCTCTGGATGCACCGTTGAGCGGACGGTGCGCCAGGCCGACGACGGTTTTCATAGCCGAGAAGGGGTCGCCGGAAAATATTCAAGTATTGGGAAAGCCGATTAGCAGTGTTGTGGTAGATTAAGGTGCATGTAAAGTGATGGTATTGAAATCGGCTTAACTTGAATTTTTCCCCCTCGAATGTGAACACCATTAGGGTTTATAGTGTAGGACCCTAACCTTTCTTGACAAGGTAGTACGTGTACACATGCCAAGAAAGTTGATGTCAAGTCAAAGATGTATAATAAATTAATATATTGTACAATCGTCTGTTATAGGTATTGATTACGAAATTTTTATAGTATTTCTACTAAAATAATCTTTTGTAGATTAGTTGTTCATTACGTGTATATTTGAGTAATATTATAGCTATAAGGGATGGAATTGTTAATGTTTTCAGTCAATAAACTTGTTGTTAAAGCGATTACGAAGCGTGAATTATTTTTTCAATCGGTAGGAATCGCATCAATATTCAGTTTTCGCTTTGAGTATTGTATTCTTAAACGATTAGACGTAACTTTTCATATGGTTTCCCCATAGTTTTTCCTTTAACCTCAGGTATAATTTTCGATTTAAAGATAGTTACATTTGGGTTTGAAAGGTTAAAGTCGCGTTTAGGCAGATTATACGACTCCTTGAATAATAAATCCATCAATCTGAACCTTATCGCTCAATTAGAAAAACCTACCGAAAGGTTTAATAATTCCTTATACACGAAACTTAACAGTTAAATCTTAATTATTCTTTTATTTCCTGTTAACTCAAATAATATTGTATATCTAGCCCGATATATATTTCTTATCCTCAACATTTCTCTTTTTTTGTAGTCGGTCACACCATTGATATTTTATCGATTTGTTAACTACAGGAGGAGTGAGATTTTGTTGGGTAATTTATTTAGCTTAAGGATCTTTATTACCATCATCATTGTCAATTAACTTGATATAAATCTTAACTTAAGTTGTGCGAAACGGCGACAAACCGTTATCAGTTTCAATAAATTCTTTAAGTTTAGCGATACTTAAGCTTTTAAATGTGCTATTTCATTTACCTAGCTTTCGACATTCGAGAACTTTATTTCATAACGGTAGAAATAGCACGTCAGCTTATATTATGATCCGATATACGATGGTATGCCACGTAAGTGCCAAATGGAGTTAACAATTGAGGTACAGCGGATGACTAAAAGAGGCTACAGTAGTCCTTCGAAAAGAACTTATATGCATGGCACATACACAATCCGTTACGTGCCCTCGTACTTAATACCTGTAAACAGCGTTAGAATTGCGCCCGGGTCGCGCTCAGGCCGGTTATTATACATCCCGTTACGTATATAATTACGTGACCTAAAAATTGAATAACTAATAGATTAAGTTTATAACAGACCTCCCCTTCATTAAAAAGCTGTTTAAACTATGGCATCCCGCCGGCTAAATATTAAATACGAGCTTGGTTCGGCTAATACGTGAACCGGATACGAACCGAGTGCAAGTCATATAATGTACTTTTTAACGCGCCGTATAACGTAAAATCCGTATTAATTCCGGGTTACTTATGCTGTATAACGCGCGTTTCAATACATTATATCACGTATAATCCTTATTAATTCCTGGTTAACTATATTATATAATATGCCCTCTAACGCGCCCTCTAACGTATAACTCCTACCGATTCCGGTCCGCCTACGCCTGTAAAAACAACCCTTTCCGTAACTTATAAAAACTCTTTCATTTTTTTAACTTTGTCAATAATTCCCCCTTTACCTATCATTATTTAGTTATATTATAATTGTGTTTAGTATAATCCCCTTTTACAATCCTTATTATACTATTTTTTCCGTTACTATTTTATTATATATAATCGATTTCTGTTATTATATCCGACGTTTCAAATAGTTTAGGTATAAGTTATATTATTACTACTATATATTGTCACGACAACTAACATACCCGTAAGATATACTATCCATTTACACTTTAATGCCTTCATCGCTAATTATACCCCCCCTCGTTATAAGTGATCTTCTCATATTTAACGATAATAAGAAGAAAGTCAAACTCTCTCTGTTATAAGTTAAAAATACAGATATATTTTGTACCAATCGCATATTAAATTTCAAATCACTCTTGAGACTTTTCTGTATTGACCGTTTTCGAGGAACCCTATTTACCAAAAAATATATTTTAAGATAAACCTCAAAATCGATTTTATAAACAACGTGACTGTATATTTACTTCTTTTGATAATATGTTTAAGATTGAGTTTAATTATAACTTTGTGCAATTCATACAATTTATTACTTTAATTCATAGGAGCCTTTGAAAATGGTATTTATATATTGTCCCTCACCCGTAAACGCCAAAGAATTACTCCGGGTAATAAACTTGTTTTCGGATTTATTTTCTCCAAATTAATCAGTTAATTTACCCGATTTCTCAATATCTCCCGCGTTTAAAGCGAAATTCACCATTCCAGCAATGTAAGTTACTATGTCCCTAATTATACGCTTTCGCCATCCCTTTTTTTTCGGTCTTATCGTTTCCGAAAACATCCCCCTTTCCCTTAACCGTTTCTTCCGTTTACCGTAACCGGACGTCTTCGACTAATCGTATAGGAATTCGAAACGTGTTTATCACGATACCCGCCGTTACCTGTTGTAAATCTTTTGATAGGTTAAACTTAAATAGTTGAAATATAAAAACTATGTAAACTATATCTTTAATAACTTAAATAAGTTACAACCTATAAAATATACTAAAATATATGTAAAGCCCAACCATAAAAGCCCTTTATATACCTGCATCCTATTTACTAGACTTATACAAGGCGAATTAACCAAATAGACCAAAAACAAGTTAACGACCGTAACCGTACTAATTGCATTACTAAAACGTAAACTAATATATTACAATCCTTTATATCTCGCTTAAAAGACCGCTTTCACTGCCCCGCCCCACGTCATTTACGTTCATCGACTTCTTTTAATACTCGCCCCGCGTAACGCTATCTGCCCTTATCGGTTTTACCTAATACCCGCTCAGCCTTATGTGAGCAGCTCTTGTCGACGTCGCCCAACACTCACCACACCTCGCATTGTTCGCTCCCACCAACCTCCCCTAACGTTTGAGGTCTAATATAATAAGGTTTTTAAGGTTATTAACGCTACAGTTCGAAAACTCAGAATAATAATAATAATATCCTATGAGTAAAATCTAATAGGTTGTCGATAAAGACTACCTCATAATCGAATATTTATCCAAAAAAGCTGGGTAATACATATCCGGCCCTATATATCGTATTATATTATACCAATGACAGATTTTCACCACTTCTTATTGATTTTATATTATTTCAGAGGGAAAAGAAACTTATTCGATATAAGCTTTTTAAAACGTATTCAACGCCCGCATCAAAACGTCACGTTATTATAAAACCGGGCGTCCCTTTATTCCGCTTTAAATTTATCCAAGACTACGATATACTAATGAATTTCTGATAAATTTTATGCCGATATATTTGAAATCTTTCCCTCAACTAACTTATTGATAATATCGCCTCGCCCCGTTTTCGTAACAAAAATATTCTAAACTTCAAATTTTACGTATATATTCTTTCTCGTATAGCAGGAAGCGAAACCTAATACCGGGTATATATTAGATAAAACAACGAAAAAAAAGGGATCCTCAACCGAAAGAATAACCAAATCCACGTAAGATGTAAGATACTTCTTAAAAATATCTAAAAAAAATCGATGGGTTCGAAACGTCAATGACTTGGTATTAATCATATAAATGACCGAGATTTTCATTCAAAATATTTGTTTAATAATACGTAAATTAAACTTAACATGATCGCCTATTCTATATAGTTTCATTAGAAGTAATTAAAGATCTATCAATTTTTTATTTTTTATGAAATATATATTTTAACGGTTTTTACCAACTTTGTACCTTCGTATAAATACTCTAAAAACGTAAAAGCTCGTCCCTATAAACTTATTGACGACTTCATATCTTTATCCACCTTTAGGATGAGGGATATTTCATACGTATTAATTAATGACTTCGTACTCAACCCAATAACCGTCAATTTCCGGTTATTTAATATAAATTAATAAGTGAGGAAGTATAATACCTCATTGAAATACGAAAAGACGACTATAATCCGTAAATATTTTTGAACTTTTCAATTTATTCGATTGATATCGCCACTCATTCATGAATGATATACCGACAATAAAATTATTTACCGTTTCTTCAAACGTTTGAGGTTATTTAACGTACACTTACCCATTCGCCGCCGTAATAGTTGATAAAAAAATACTGGAAATTTATAAAATCTCCATTAAATATTTCGAGAACGTTTTACATACTCCTCGATAATGATAAACCATATTACCTTGAATCAAATGAATTTAGACAATAGACTTATAAAGATTAATTCTTATCGTAAACCGTTATTATTGATCGATGAATTCACTATATGGTCAACGAAAATAAAACACTAATAACGATTTAAAATAAAAAGGGTTAAACGAATTCTTATTATGAAGTATGATAAGGTTTCATACTGCTTTATTATGTATATATTCGATATAAACGTCTAATACTTATAACTATCCTTTCCTAATGATAATCCCGCTAAAAAAACTCGAAATGAAAGGTTTTTACCCTAATCACATATAATAATCAAATTGTGCATTTATTACAAAATCATTATCTTTAATAATTTTTAATTCGGCAATTATCAACGAATATAGCAATGTAATTGACCCCTCGTGTCTATATTATTATTCGAGATTTATATTGAATATATTACTTTAACCAGAATATAATTCACGCTTTCGGTAACCGTTAATAGGCAAACTATATATAATGAGTCGTTTGTTATACCTTAATTTTATAATTTCGTTAGAACGCCCGACTTGAAAATCAAACAACCGTTTAATGTTAAAGAAGTCAAAGGTATTAACGTAAGCCGAGCCCGAAACGGTATAATAAGCGTCGACGCCTCGTTATTTTTCGATATTACTAAAGTCGGCAGCGCGAATGCGGGCTGGGCCCGAAACGAAACCGTTATCGTCTATAATTTTAAATCCTCAGAGTCTCTTTTTGAACTTATATCATATCGATCCAAGAATTAAACGTCCGTTTGGAATTTTTTTCCCGTATACCCCACTATAATATACGTTTTTATAACATATTAATTTATTGTTTATATATTAGATATACCTATAAAACCGGACTAAAAACTTGTACTTAATCTTTTTGAACCTTGGGTTCATGTTATAATTTATGGGTTAATATATAAGAACGAACGTTGAAGGTAACGGACTGATAACGTCAATAATATTTAAGAAACCAAAAGGAATTGACTTATCGAGTCTAACGTTCCGAAATGCAACATAATAAAAATTTCTGTAATCCCTTATAATTCGCTAAAATAGTAAACGAGATAAGGAAATTACGTATTTACGATAATTACGCTTTTAAATGAAATGCTATTACGAAACGACTTTGATTGTAAATTTTATAATTACGCTTCGCGTCCAATAATCATACGAAATAATATACTATTAGTTTTAAAATATTATATTCATTTTATTATTATGAACAACGTTTCAAATTATCTCAGAATAATTGGTTTACATTACTATGAACCGATTCAAGTTTTGATATACCAAAATCAAAACCGTTACAAATACATTTTTTAAATATTTGAAATAGGTATACCTCTCTATCCGATTCAACTTATTGAATTTTCCTTTTCATAAGTCGAATGGAATAATGACACAATTGGGAAATATAATTAATAAAATTTCGATAAAAATTAATAAAACCTCACAAATTTAAATCTTTCGAATAATACGTAGGTATTCGTATTCGCAAATAGCCTAGAGTTTTTCGCAGTCGGCTCGGATACTTATACCAACCATTACGATGAAATCAAGGTATTTTATCTCCTTACCCACAAATTATACTTTTCCATGTTTGAATGTAATCCAGTATCAGTAAAACGACAGAAAATTACGTAAACTTTCGTCATAAAATCTTATTTAATACCGCGAAAATATGAAATCGTTTAGTTATACCCTAACAAAATTATCAAAAATACCACCTATTGCATAATCAATATAACATTCAAACTTCATTAACGTTTTCAATAACTTTGAAGGGATAATTACTTATTTGCATAAGTCGAAACTAATACGAAAAGCCGTCAATTCCTTCTATCAAAATATAGCCTAAATGTGGTACAATAATGTTTAAACATTTATATTTATAAGTTACGTCGATCTTAATAGTATGGTTACAGTTTTCTCTATTAAACATAGGGGAAACGATTCTACACGGTAATTTAATTTAAACTTAGTAATCAATGTAGAACCGTTATTCCTACCCCATAGTTTTACAAATTAATAATACTGACGACGTAATGGATAAAAAGCTAGTATAAATTTAACCCATGTTAATTAACCCCGTAACCTATCACTGAAACCACAAAGATCAATTTCGTAATATCGAATATAACGGCTCATATGATTCATCCGGTAAAACTCCATCCTGATTAAATTTAATATAAATATAGTAATCGAGTTTCTTTCGGTACGGAGATAAGCTATTATCGTTTTCTTATTTAATGGATCGCAGAAATCTACTCGTAAAAGCAAATAATCTAATCAATTTTTTTCCTTATTAATGATCGTTGATGCCGTCCATTACAAAATCCGCGTTGTTTTGTAAAAACTTATAATAAAATTGAATAAAAAATAATCCCCCGTATATGCGCTATATCGTTCGCTAAAATCAAGTTATTAAACTAATAAAAACCGATTTTATAATACCCGGAATACTTCCCAACTTAAAATGTATTATTGTTATATCGATACCTAATCATCTTTAATTATTAATTATGAAACGACTTGTACTAATATTTATAGTCACTTGTCGATATTGTATGCATAAAGTATTAAAATTATATCTTGCGTTATTACAGAAATGATATATATTAATATCGGGTTCGATTATTTGTTAATATTTTCGCGAAATTTATCCATATAGATAACATGTGTATTATTCCGTAACCCTAATATTATATCAAAATTTTGAAGACATAATAATGAAATTTATTTTGTTCTTAACCGTTATGTTGAAGCCTTGTTCATAATATAATATTAATTAGGAATAAAATTAATCTAGGTGTTGTAAAAGTATTACACGTAGTACAGTAGACTAAATTTACTTATAGTAAAGTTGGATATACTGCACTACAAGTTGAGTGTATTGTTTGTGGACTTACCGCATTGAGTATAAGTCGAGTGCAGTACGCTGCACTTCATACTAGGGCATGGGCCAAGCAATTGGCCATACAAATTACAGTGTAGACCGGCTAGCGGTCTGCCAAACCTAGAACAATACATCAACCACTTGACTAATATAATACTACTGTTACTTAGACTACTATTCGAATCGACAAAGTTGCAACGATCTGAAGACTTGCAAATACTAATTATTGCTTATTTGGATAAGCATAGATTAGCTAAGTGGAAGAAAAAGCTACTTTTCGGTTACGCTTTGTAAAAGACCAAGGTAAAGGAAAGATTCTTGCGAAGGGCTTCTACTGCGACGTCGGTTTTCACGGCAGTAAGTAAAGAAGACTTCTAGGCTACATCGGTTTTCACGGAAGCTTAGAGGTAGCAACGGTATCGCTATCGAAAACACCGATAAATCTTTATTAATTCTTTTTGAAGACTTAAGATTAACTGTCAGAAGTCTCAAAGTTTGGCAAGTTGGCAAACAGCTAAGTCATTACTACTACGGGTGCTACTACTGCAAAAATGACTGAGTTTCACAGCCAAAAACAATAAACAATCATCGACCTTTACCAACAACAAACAACCTTCGACCTTACCATTTACACCAAAACCTTTGCACCTACTTCACTATTTTTACTTCACCTATGCCAAAAAAATCATCAAGTTCGCTTCTCTGATCGAAAACACCAAGTTACACCAAGAAAACCACGTCGCACGACTTAACACCAAGTTGCCAAGTTCCCACGCGACTTTACGCTAAAAACACCAAGTTCTCTATATCCAAAATCACCAAGTCCCCTACCAGACGCGCCTTACACGTCTTATATAAGCTAAACCATTAAGATAGCTCTAATTTAGGAATACATAAAGAAAGTTAAAGCCTTCGGAACAGTTTTTGCTAACCATTACGATTAACAACTCTGGATCACAGATGTTAACAAAACCTTAACTAAAGCTCACATAACCAATTGATTTAGTTAGTAAATTATCGACGCGAACCTTAGTAACGACTACTACCGCGGCGCCTACGCTTTCTAAGATTTTCGCGAGTTTTTTCACTACTAGAATCTTCACATATAAAAGATAATTCAACGCATGGTTAAGGCCAGACTAAAAAAAGAGGTTACACATCGTAGTATTTACATTCCTAAAAATACCCTGGTGGGATCGGTAGAAACCTTTTTCAAATTAGCTTAACAAAGAGACTGCCTTTAAAACCTTAATTCTTGAAATCTTTAGGTAAAAGGAAAAGGCGTTAAGAGATTTCAACGCCAATACACACTTTTTAAAGAACTTTTACTTTACCTTTAACTAAGTCAAGCCTTTTACACGTTAGCAATAAAGAACCTGTTAACCTATTCGATAGTCTAACTCCATCACGTAATAGCTAGGAGTACGCTTTTAACGGCGGCAAGGCACGTAAATCGGCGGCCACCAACGCGGCCAAAGGTATTAACGTTAACGTTTTACACTAGTTAATAAAGCAAGATTGTTAGGCTTTCCAAAATCCTTAAGTAACCATTCCCCCTTAGCAATTCCATCGATTGACCCCTTAATACTCTTTTCTATTTAGGTTTACCCACACTTGAAAACCTATTACAAGCCTTACTACAGGACTGTACCCCTCAGGCTAGGCAACTGGAAGTTACCTTTAACACCGCGCCTTAGAGGCTCCAAGGCCTAAACATTCTGAAAACACTATTCAAGGTTGGGATAATTATCGCAACTTTTTCCTAAAGCCTGTTAAAATGGTTAATATTAACTACAAACTCCATACGGACTTTTCCAAGATTTAAAAGGATGTAAAAAGATATAACTAAAAACTTTACAACCTTTTCAATATTGAAATAATTCTTTTCATAAATATTAACAAGTAAATAAAGATTTCCCCTTTTAGTTTTCACCTATTATTCCCCGAATTACTTATAAGGAATGTTAAAAACTATTACCTAACCTTCTTTACTAAAACTATTACGTTCCGCGAAATTTACGATAATATAAAAAGTTATTTCGAATGCGACGTTCAATTTATGTAATATAATATAAACGGGACTATTACGCGGTAAACTATAATAATAAAAGAAGAAAAGAGGAAAAAATACCAATAAACGTCCTTAATTGAATGCTTAACTAGTTACGTTTCTCGCTTACCACTGTAATAACGCGTAAACTTAACTTATTTCATTTGTAATCCCTAACCGGTAACTTCCTTAATATAGATTAAAAAGACCTTACAGTAATTAATTATATCGACTATAAGTACAGGCGTCCATAACGCCTAATATTTGTTCCACCGGCTATAAATTGAAAATAATAGTTAGGATGGAGCTATTAAAACCAAAATTTTGGTAGGCCTACTAACCGTAAGTATTATCGTTGTAATAGTGGTAAAAGATATTGGATTTATAACAAGTTTGACTATTGGTTAACTCGGTACCCCTTGTTAAGCCTAACAATGGAAAAGTAGTATATTACGCCTAATACCCTATTACTTATGAATAGGATTACTTAGACTAAATCGAAAACTTCGAAATCGACGAGTAAATCAACGGCGTTAATGTCCCCAAATAAATCAAATGACACGAAAATAATACTTTTAGTACGACCTAGTAATTAGCCGACTACGTTTTTCTATACCGTTTAGGTAGTGAAAACCCATACATTTGTCCTAACCAAGCTCTTAATCCTTTACACACCTTTAACCTTCGTGATAGTTACTCGAACCACACGTTTTAAGGTATTATACTAGACATAAGAGCAATAAGGTACTTAATAAAAGGTTATTAGCAATACGTAACACTACGAAAGGAAAATACTATAATTAATGAGATCAATCGTTACGATATGAGTAAAGCTAAAATTAGCTTGAATCTAAACAAATAATTATCGTTATTAGGGATAACGATAGTTCAAATTATTGTGGTAGTAATCACGTGTTATATCCTTACGCCTCTTACTCCTTTTCTACTTTACTTAAAAGAAATAAAATCCTTCAGCATTAACGTCAACGTTAACGTAAACGATCTGGTAAAAAATGGTTCAAAGTTTTTACTCGCCTTTAAGTAGGGGCACCTATAATTTCATTTTTAAGGCCCGGAAGCAATGTTTGTTAAACCTAATGGAGCCAGAGTTATATTTATTATACTGGCACTTTAATTATTCAACTGTTAATAGGCTATATGAAGTCCTAAATTCCGTAGAGCAAAAACATGTAAAATGATTTACATTAAAAGGTATTAAAAGGCTTGATTACTATTGTTAAACGTTTACCAAAATTTCCCAGAGATTTAAATTTTTATTAAAAAACTCCGAAGACTTTAATCATAATATACTTACCGATATGGTTTATTTAAATAATAAGCCTGTCCTTTAAGTTGTTCATTACATGACTTCTTTTTACGAGGTTAAGTTGTTAAAATTTCTTTTGGCAAAGGATATGTAGGAAACTTTCAAAATATCATGGATTAATATGTACCTGAATCCACCTAACGTCGTATTTTACGATACTGGTACCAACTATACGGCGGTGAAGTTTTAAAAAGATATTAAAATAATAAGTATTTAGTATAAATAGATATTTATAAAAGCCTATCAAAGTATTAAAAAGGTTAAAAGACCAAATACCTTACTTCAACGAGCGTATAATATCTTTAAGTTAAAAATTAAAAGCTTTACAAAACCGTAGATACGCTTACAAATAGTAGTAAAAGGCCTAAACGATATTATAAGCTTTAACTATTGGTATTTGGAGCGTATCTACGCCTAACAAGTAAATCTCCGCCTTCGACAAGTACTTAAAAACGTACTACGGCTTATAACAAAGATTTAAAGGAATTACGAAGAAAATCGGCACGCCGTCAGATTAATAAGGCCCTTAATACCAGAAACAGCACTTTAACAATCGACGTACTTACTCTACCGTTGAAAAGTGAAATTTTCGTATAACGGGAGCAAGGAAAATAAAAGGCCCTGTATAAGATATTAAGTATCGCGAA
This sequence comes from Anisogramma anomala, assembly GCA_038502455.1. Lineage (NCBI taxonomy): Eukaryota > Fungi > Ascomycota > Sordariomycetes > Diaporthales > Gnomoniaceae > Anisogramma > Anisogramma anomala. The sequence goes on along the minus strand of JASMMZ010000013.1, from coordinate 4,188,348 downwards.
TTCCGAAGTAATTATCAAAAGTACTAACGATCCTATATCTTTCCTAAATACTTAAATTAAGCCTTATATTAAGGCTACTAACGATAAAAACCCTTCGGTCAAATGAATGAGTAAATACGAACCTCCCCTATCCGTTATCAACAAAGCGATAAAACGCCGCCGACGTGAACAAACCCCGAAGAAAAAGGAATATTCACAAGGAAAACTATACACCGGACCGTATTTACAATACTATTTGGGTAAGTAAAAAAAAGATAACGAAAACTTGATATTAAAACTCCAAACGTAAGAAATTATCAAAACCTTCGACAAACCCTTTAAGAAAAACGATAAGATCGAAATTAACGCTCTATTAACTCTAAGAGTTACATAATTCTTACCGAAAACGGATTTTAACCTTTAAAACCTAAACTTTACGATCTCTAAATCGAGTATTATTAAAAAAAAAAATTAAAGGTATGACTACGGGGCGGATTTATGAAAAATTACGTTGAATTGTTGAAGGATACGAAGATAAAGGTAAAAACTGGACCTTTATACAATCGCTAACGATTAAAAAGATTAGATAACGTTTAATAGTTACTTTAGCAATAATTTTACTAACTAAAATCAAAGGTAAATTTGAGTTAAATATCTGTAATATAACGTATGCTTATGCGTAATGAATCACGAATTTACATTGAAACGTATTACTAAAACTTTTATAGGAACTCCATAACATTGACCATTTAGGTACGGTAATGCGGTATATTAAGCTATTATATGGATTAGCTAAAATAAACGTCTTTTTCATTTCTATCTTACTAGTTACACTTTGAATTACGGCTAGTAATAAAGTTTTTAACATATAACCAGTATTTATTAATGACGGAAGAGAACACTTCGAAATAATAGGTATATAAATTAACGATACCTTTTTCGTCGAAGAATCTATCTTTACATTACTGGTATAATAAGCGATTAAATACTTTGACTTTTAGCATTGTAAATTAATAACGACTTTAATAAAAGGTAATCAACCTAACTTTAACGGGTCGTCAATTCGTATACTTCGTATTGATACCGGCCTTAACTTTCGTTAAAAGGGTTAAAACACTATTTTGGCTACAATTAATAAGACTAATACGGTTAAAGCCTAACGGTACCTTAAATAACGTACCTGTAACAGCTATATCGTCACTCTATACTAGCCGAAGGTATTATATAGCCTATTTATCGCCGTATAAGTATTAGAATTAACGAATAAGGACTTTAACCGACTGAATAAAGCGCTTAAGTGGAAAATACGAAACTTGGACGGCGGAATTAATATAGTCCTAATCGACTTGTCGAAAGCTAAGCAAATAATTTTTACGAATGAGTCTTTTACAAATAATACGAACTTGTCTTTACAGATAGGCTTCCTAATAACCCTCGTCAACGAAAACAGGTAGGAAAACTAGTTGAGTATTATCTGTAACCTGATATATGAGACCTCCATTAAATATAAAAAGATTACACGAAATGTATTAGCCTTGGAGGTCTTCGGCATAATGGCGGGCTTTAACGTAGGTATAGCACTATAGAAGACCTTTAACCTCGTTACCAGGCAGCTAAAGATTCCCCTTATCCCGATGATGATTTATACCGACTTAAAAAGCCTTTTGAAATACCTTTTGAAGCTCGGAACTACCAGCGAAAAACGCCTAATAATCGACGTAATAGCACTTCATAAAGCCTACGAAGGGAGGTAGATTAAGGAATTCCGGTAAATTAACGGCAAAGATAATCCGGAAAATTCCATAACGAATGCAATATTAAATAAGGCCCAGAAAAAGTTTATGAACAGCAACAGGCTAACCATACGTATCGAGGACTACGTTAATAGGCCGCCCGGAAAGCCCACATCACAATAGAGCGGACAAGAATGTGCTGGAAGACTAGAAAACTACCAGAGAATGGATAATGCGGACCTGTTTAAGTTGCAAGGTTAAGTAGCATGGTTAAAACAAAGGCCTGTAAAGGTTTGTAGCGAAAAACTTTTTTGTAGGAGTTGATAAACTCGGATATCGGAGCGACGGAGCAATTAAGGTCAAATGGAGTCAATTTGCATATAATTGGGTGCAATCCAGTATATATATCAACTGGAATTGACAGGGGTCTGGTTAGTTGACAAGGAGGCAATTCGATGGTAACCGGAAAAGCTTGGTCAGCTATACTGGTGTACGCGCACAAACTGAAAAGCCGCCAGTGTTAGAATAGTATTAAACGCACTATAGTAGGCCAACTTTACTTACAGTAAAGTTTGCTATACTGCATTGCAAGTTGAATGTATTATTTGTGGACTTACCGCATTGGGTGTAAGTCAAGTGCAGTACGCTACACTTTATACTAGGGCACGAGCCAAACGATTAGCTATACAAATTACAGTGCAGACCGGCTAGCGGTCTGCTAAACTTAGAACAATACGTCCACCACTTGATCAATACAATACTACTGTTACTTCGTCCACGATTCGAATCGACAACGTTACAACGATCTAAAGACTTGCGAACATAAGGTATTTAAAAAGTAGGTATTATTAAAAAGTATAAGCATAAAAATTGATTTTCGTTTATACGTATTTTAATTTAATTATACTTTTTTCACACGTTTTTATAATTATATCGTTAAATTTATATAATTTTGAAATAAAATTTCATTACAAAGTCGGTCTTGTCCTATCGCGATAATAAGAAACCTTTATTTATCTTTTTGAATTAAATTATATTTATCTGCGTTTAAGGAAACACTGAGCCATATTTATAACCCCGTAATTAGTAATTCGACGAAATATAACGTCATAACACCCTGTAACCTATTTAATCCAGCGCCTTTTCGCCGTCATTTACGTTACCAGGCTTTTTTAGTTTTAAACTCACATCGATTGGATTTATTAGGATAACTAACCGAGATTACCGTAGCCTAGTAACGAGGATACCTAAACGGTATAAACCCCTAGTATAATTATATTTTTTTTATCTTGTAGCGGTACTTTTATAAAGCGCGATAATCATTAATAAACATGTCGTTTTAAATTCAAAAACTTAAATTAGTTTGTAAACTTTCGTTATTTCGTTTAAGCAGCAATATGATCGACGCGGAAAACGCTTACAATAATAAAGTGGTCTTGAATATGTAAAAATATACGAAACTTGAGGTAATTGAATTTAATAGCTCAAAACTAGTTTGAACCTTCCCTTTAGACAAGTAATATTTTGAATTTAATGATGAAAAGTTTTAATAGGTCTTAATCGTACATGAAAAATCATTTTAATTCGACCAATGTTTTTTTTCGCGCGGTGAAAGTCGCTAAAGGTAGCCTTAATATAATCGTAAAATTAACTTGTATCGTGTATTTCTTTGTATTTTCCGGCATTATAATATACCGTAATAACTTACTTTATAACCGTCGTAAAATAACCCTAAATGTAAAAAAACGCATGTCGATTTTTTTCATTTATATCTTATTCGCCTTTGGTATAAATTCAATCGGTTAACGTATCTCCTTCTAGGTCAAAATAAATCTATCAAATTGAAATTCATCGTATAGTTTTCGGCGACTTTGAAACGTTAAAAAACAGTTCGAATAATTATCGAATCGATATTGAATTACTAAATCTTAATGACAATATAAACGAAATCGAATATAACTTCAAGTACGAAATTCGATTAATCGAGTTATTATATGTACTTTAGAGTAAACTGAATATAGTTTGAAGTATTTTACAAACGAAATATATCGGCTTCAGTTGGCCCGGGAAGGCAAACGATGTATTTACAAATGTGGAAGACTAGGTATTCGCCGACAGCTTATCCTTCTCAGTAACTATAAAGTGTATCATAAAATTAGTAATATTTGTTATCGATTCGTTTATTAAAAGTAATATTCTTTCAAAGGGATAAAGGGAAACCATAATTGTATATTATGGTCCGATGTACGATTATATATTAAATAGGTATTCAATAAATTTAACAATCAAGATATAACGAAAGACTTAAAAAGGTTATAGTGGTTATTCGTACAGGATTTATATGTATAGCCCGTGCACAGCTCATCACGTTCCCTCATATATAATGCCTATGGACCGCGCCCAGACCATGCCCGGACCGCGCCTAGGCTGCACCTGGGCCAGTTATTGTATATCCCGCTACATACACAGTCACTTAACTTATAAATTCAATGGTCAATGGCCTGAGTCCATAACAGCTTAGATATTCGTTTTGAAATAGTAACAAAGCTTTTCAATAACCTTTAGAGAAGAGTATTTCACATGTTTATATCTTACGAACTTAAAGACTTTTTACAGTCTATCGACGTCTAGATAATGAAAAAGCCGGTACAATGAACTTATTTTCGATTTTTTCAGGTTGAACACTATTATCTCCAAGCCATGAAAATAAAACCAAAAATACTCTAACTTGGATACAAAAGTGAACTTTTAATAGTTTTGACCAGTTCATTAATGTTAACGTCGACTCTAACATTGAGGATAGTAATGTTTTTCCGAATAAGGAAGAAATTGGGTAAGGAATTTAAATATATAACAAGTAATCAGCCCAATAACAATTTTATTAATTTTCGATTTCAGTGACAATAATTATTCGTTAAAAACGAAATCAACTTTAACTTTACCAACATTATTACTATTGATCTCTGAGATGATAATATTTCCCCATTGCAATACCGATACATTAAGATTAGCCTCCTATTAAGTACTTTGCTGCCCTTATATCTAGAATAATACCTTAAAATGTATAATACACATAATGAACACGATAATTAAATGTATATAAGGGGTCGGATGCTTGATCTTTATAACAAATATAAGGGTACTCACCACTCAAACAGTATAGGAAAACGTGATAGGCTAGTCTCTGAGCCGCTTCAAGAATAATATCTTCATATCACGTAACTTACCTAGGCATATCGTTATGATTAATAACCTCTTTATCTTCGCAATCTACGATATAATGTAATTAATTTTACTCAAAAGCAATATAGTATTAGGTGTAACATATCACTTATTACTTATAACTCTTGACCAAATGGTAAAAACTTAACTAATAACCGTATTTACCACAAATCCAACACCTTTTGCCATTATCACGACGATATTTTTCAGGGTCAACAATTCCGTTCAAGTTTTTCTATCGTTACTAACGCCAATATAACTATAACATTTAATCCAAAAACTTTGGACCAGATCCTGAACATTAGGGCCTTACATACTTACTATTAATATAATACTTCATCACATAGTCTTTTTCATTGTTAGTGCGGAAATTATTAGCTTGGGAATAGAAATCAACAGAATTTGGCATACGAGCCATTAAAATATTAAGCGAAAACCGTAATTAGTTAAAAAAAAATTTCATAAGTAGAATCTAGGCATTATAAAGTGTATTCGAACTTATTTACACGTTAAAACTGCCTATAACTACTCGCTAAATACAGCTTCACCAACCTAAGACTTCCTTTTCATGTGTTAATACAATATCAACTTGTTAAATATTTAATTTAAAATATCCATAGGCGTTTCCTTCTCTTTATTCTTAGCCATTTTTGTCGTTTCCTCCATAGTAACCTAGTCAGTATAATTTTACGTAGTGCGGTAGTCGTACTTTCAATGATTATATGTTCTATCATTAATATTTCGAAACTTTTTTGATATTGTTAAAAAGGTCAAATAATAATTCTCGACGTATTTTATAAGTATTCCAGGAAACAGCAAGTAAAACTTCTAAAAATAGACCTCATTTCACTTGCAAATATTAAAAAAAAAAGCATTATCTTTCTATAAAATACTTAATAAGACTTCCCGTTATACTCATTTACATCGTCCTATTTTCTTTTGTCTTTGCCAAATCCATAAGGAGCTTGAAATTATTATTGACTATCTTGATAGGCCTAAGAGAAAAGTCACAATAATTTTCACAGTTATTGATAGTATTTTCTGCCATTAACATAAACATTAAACCCTCTAAGTAGAGATAGTAGGGGTAATTTCTAGTTTCTTAGTTTGGAAGTTCAATCCCTGAAGTAAGACCTATAGGAAACTTACGAGTATAGGCTGACCTGCTGTGAGAAGCTTCGCCTTAATAGGATTAAATATTTTAGGGAAAACCTTAAAAAAATTCAAATAGTGTAACAATTTTAATAGAGGTTTCAAGAGGTAAAAAAAACCTTATAATCCTACTCAATTAACCTTTAGATAACGTCGACATTAATTCCTCTTGTTGCGTTAACAACTGCTGTTTTATGCGCTCTACCGCTGCTAAAGACGAAATATTCGTTATAATGTAAAGATGTTAGGCTGCTGAACAAGTCAATATGTTCCCTATCGTTGACGAATAAATAGTAAATACTAACGGGGAGGTTGAAGGTTTAATTTAATTGCCGATTAAGGGATGATTCTAGCAAATGTGTATTAGAGCGTTAAAGATCATTAACGCACTTGCATCTTCCTCGTGGTTTTCAAGAATTAAGAGTTTAAGACAGATTTTTATCTTAAGATAATTTTCAAAAATGTCTTAACCAATCTCAATAATGTTTTTTCTTGGATGTAAATGCCATATCGATGATCTTTTTTCTTCAACCTCACTTTGATACGCCTTTAGGGAATCTTTTACATATTAATTATCTAATGCTTAAAAAACTTACAATATTTTTGGAAATAGCGGGCGTTGCGACCAAACTCTTAACCGGTATGAGAGTTGAAGATATAACAACCGACGTAATTAGTTATGTGCTTTTGAATGAACGTTTCGTCAGCATCCATTCCCCATAGTTTCAGGTTAAAGTGAGCGAAAAAAAGGGATTCGAAATCCTCAACTTCATTTATTTGCCCTTGATCAAAAATATTTTAAAATCGAGGGAACTTCGCTATTGAATGGAGGGTATTGAACGATTTATAAACGTAAGGACTTGGTGTTTTAGGTTAAAAACTTGGCGATTGGACTTGAGTTCGCGCGACTTGGCTTTTTTGGCGCAACCTAGCGATTCTTGAGTTTTTCGCTCAGCGTATCAAATTTGATAATTAACTATTTTATGATATAGAGAAGGGGAAAAAGTTAGTATATGAGATGAGATTTGGTGTAGGGAGTAAGGTTAAAGGTTGGTTATTATTATTATTTGTGGTTTAAAGTTGAAGTTCGTAGGACTTTATCGTTTTTACCATAAAAACACTTGTAACAGGAGTACCTGAATAATACCGATTTATCCCTTTATCAACTTGAAGATCTTCAAGACTTTTTACAGTCAATTTCAACGTTTGTCTGTAAAAATAATCCAATAAAGATTTCTTGGTGTTTTCAAATAGTGATACCTTCGCCACTTCTAGTTACCCTGAAAAACCAACGGAATTCGAAGGTCTTTTATACTTACTTCTGTATAAAACCGATAAAATTCTCAAAGACCTTTCGCATGAATCTTTCTCCAACCTTAGGCGTTCATAAAACGTAATAGGAAAGTACCTTCTTTAACTTCATTGAAATGTAAAATAAATGAAGATAAAGTTTAAAAGAAAATGAGAAATAAATCTCGAGACATATGAATGATTATTACTGTTGGAATAGTACTACATGCAGTGCAGTAAGTCAACTTTACCCAAAGTAAAGTTGACTGTACTGCAAGTTGAGTGTATTATTTGTGGACTTATCGCATTGAGTGTAAGTCGAGTGCAGTACAATGCACTTGACTCTATGGCACGAGCCAAGCAATTAGCCATACAAATTACTGTGCAGACTGGCTAGCGGTCTGCCAAACCTAGAATAATTCATCTACCACTTGATCAATGCAATATTACTGTTACTTCGACCAATCGAATCGACAACGTTGCAACGATCTAAGGCTCTATCAACACTAATCGGTATTTATTAGATTAGAAAAAATTAGCTTAGTAAAAAAAAAAGTTTCATTCCGGTTACACTTTACGTTATTGTCAAGGTAACGGAAAGATCCTTACTAAGGGCCTCTACTGCTACGTCGGTTTTTACGACAGCTTAAGGGTAGCGACGGTATCTTTATTAAAAACACTAAGAAATCTTCGTAGTTTTCTTTAAAAATGTTAAGATTAACTATCAAAAGTCTTAAAGTTCGGCAAGTTGGTAAACGGCTAAGTTAGTACTACTCTGGGTACTATTATTTCAAGAAAAACGACTAAGTTCACACGCTAAACAACTTTTAACCTTTGCCTTCTACTATTAATAAAAGGCCTTCGAACTGATCCTTTACAACAAACCTTTACCCCTGCTTCATCTTTTTAACTTCTTCTTTGCCAATTTAATCGTTTAATTCACGTCTTCAAATGAAAAAATTAAGAATCGTCAAGTCTCTCCAAAAAAAAAACCACGTTATGCAACCTCATGCCAAGCCACCAAGTTCCTACGTGACTTCACGCCAAAATATCAAGTCCTTAAGCCCAAGATTACTAAATCCCTCGTTCTATACGATCTACATAAATTAGCACGTTAAAATGGCTACCGTAAACGCCTACTTTAAAGTGATTGCCGATCCCGCTAATAAAAAAGCAATCAAAACCCTCGGTCACCATTTCGATAAGCACTATAACTACAACCTTTTGGGTTACGATGTCGATAAGGAGTTAATTAAGGAGCACCAAACCAACTTTGTCGGTTATTTTATTCTGGAACACGACGGCGGTAAAGACTCTAACCTCGCTTTTTACAAGTTTTGTACTTTTTTCGGCAATTAGACTATCGACATATACAAGGAAACTTAAAATACTATCAAATCCAAATTAATTACTAAAATTTAGTGCCGAAGGACTTAAGTATTAAAAGAAAACTTTGCTCGGCTAGCGGAAACCCTTTTCGAATTGGCTTCATTTGAAAAATGCCTCAAAAACCTACGACCTAAGGAAAAGAGTATTGAAAAACCTTAACGCCTCCACATGCGATCTAAAGAACCTCCTCTTTACCTTTAGCTAAATCAAGCCTCTTTACGTGCTGGCGATAAGAAATCTGTTAACCTACTAGGCAATCCAACACCTTCACGTAATAGCACAGAGTAAACTTTCAGCGGCAGCAGGGCACGTAAAGTAACGGCCACCCACACAGTCTGAGATATTGACGCCGGCGCTCTATACCAGTTCATTAAAAAAGATCGTCAGGTTTCACAAAACCTTTAAGTACCTATAGCACCCTAGCAATTTAATCGACAATCCCCTTAAAAACTTTTCTAAGATAGTTTTGCCTACACGCGAAAGCCTACTACAAGTCCTCCCACAAGACTTTAACCCTTGGGTTCAGCGACTACCAATTACTCTTAATACCGTATTTCGAAAGCTTTAAAACTTCAACTACCAGGAAACACTAACCAAGACTAGAATAACTATCTCAAACTTCTTCCAAGACCTATTAAAATAGTTAATATTAACTACAAATTGCTTATAAACTTCGATAAGATTGGGAACAATTTAAAGAAGTATAAAGGAAAGCCTTACAACCTCCTAGACACCAAGATAATACTCTTTTTAAATATTTACAAGTAAATGGAGGTTCTCTCTCTAGATTTTCACTTACTATTCCCCAAGATCCTTAAAGGGCATATCAAGGATTACTACCTAACCTTCCTTAACCGAACTATTACGTTTCACGAAATTTACGATGGTATAAAAGGCTACTTCGAATACAACGTCCACCTTACGTAATACCACATAAATTATGCCACTACGAAATGAACAACAATAATAGTCACGAAAAAAGAAAAGGATATACCGATGAATATGTTTAACTAAATAATTTACAAGTTGATGTTATGCTAAAAAACAATAGGGTACATTGGCGAAGCTACACTTCATAAATAGATACGTGCAGTAGTTACGGGAATTACCGAGTTTGAATACGCTTTACAACGTCCAAATACTACTTATGAAGGCTTTTTTAACTAGTTGCGTTCCTCGTTTACTACTATAATAACACGTATACTAAATTCGCTTAGTATATACTCCTAAGCCGGAAACTTCCATAATATGGATAAAAAAACCTTACGGTGATTAATTAAGTCAACCGTAAGTATGGTTACGGGCGTCATTAACGCCTAAGATCTGGACTACTGGTTATAAACTGGAGGTAACAACTACGTTAACGCTAGTAAGGTTAAGATTTTGGCGGACTTGTTAACCATAAAAACTATTGTTGTGATAATGAAAAGAGATAATAGATTTATGGTAAATCTGACTACTAGTTTACTCGGCACTCCCCAGCCAAGAAAAAAAATAAAAAGGTAATTTATTTCATTTAATAACCCACTCCTTTGAGATAGGACTACTTAGATTAAATCAAAAACTTCGAGGGCGACGAGCCAATCAACGGTGACGGTACCTTTAAGTAAATCAAATAGTATAGATATACTACTCCTGAAGCAGTTTAGTAATTAACCGACTATGCCTTTTTATACCGTTTGGGTAGTAAAGATTTTTACCTTTATCTTAATCAAGCTCTTAACCCCTTGTATACTTTTAACCTTCACAATCGTTAAGTAGAACACACGTTTTAAGGTATTATGCCAGATATAGGGGAAATAAGGTACTTAACAAAAGGCTATTCGTAATACGTAACACTGCGAAGGAAAATTACTACAGCTATTGAGATTAATCTTTACGATGTTAGTAAAGCCAAAGTTAGTTTTAGACCAAACGAACGACTATCGTTACTAAGGACAACGGTAATTTAAACTATTGTAGTAGCAATTACATTCTATATCCTTCAATCTCCTACTCCTTTCCATCTTTGTTTGGAAAACATTAAGACCTTCTACGTCAACTTCGACGTCAACGCAAATAAACTGGTTAAAAACAGCCAAAGGTTTTCACTCGCCTTTAAGTAAAAGCACTTATAGTTTTATCTTCAAATCTCGGAAGCAATGATATTAAACCTGACGAAGCCAAAGATAGGTTAATTTTACTTGAGATTTAATCATTCAGCCCTTGACAGGCTATATAAAGTCCTATAGTCCGTAAGACATAAAGATGTAGAATACTTTACTCTAAAAGCTGTTAAAAGACTTTTTTACCCCTGTTAAACGTATACTCAAGACCCCCGGAGATTTAAGTTTATATTAAAAAATGATAAGGACTTTGATTACGAATTCTTTATTAATGTATTTTACTTAAATAATAGGCCTATTTTTCCCAACGTTAACTCCTTAATCTCTTTTCACAAAGCTAAGTTTTTAAAATCCCTTTCGATAAAGAATACATAGGAAACGTTAAGGATTCCATGAATTAACACATACCTGGACCTACCTAACGTCGTTGTTTATGATACTAGTACTAACTTTATGACGGTGGAGTTTTAGTAAAATACTAAAATAATAGGTATTTAGTACAAACAGGTATCTGTGAAATCCCACTATAGTATTATAAAGGTTAAAAGGGCATACTCTTTACTTCACTGAACGTATAGTATCCTTATACTGGAAATTGAAAATTTTACGGATTCGAAAATATGCCTATAAATAGCGGTAAAAGACCTGAACTATATTTTGGGCCTAAACGGCCTAGTACCAAAGTTACTGGTTTTTGGAGCATACATACGCCTAACAAGTAAATCTCTGCCTTTAAAAAATACTTAAAAACGTGTTATAGCTTATAGTAAAACATTAAAGAAATTGCAAAGAGAATTAGCACACCATTAGGTTAATAATACCCTTAATACCAGAAACGGTCCTATAACAATCGACTTACTTTCTTTGCCGTTACAAAATAAAGTTCTCGTGTAATGGAAGCCGGGCAAATATGAAATCCCGTATAAAATATTAAATATCGCAAACTCCGAAGTAGTTGTTAAAACTACTAACGGTTTTATATCTTTCCGAACCACCTAGATTAAACCTTATATTAGGGCTTCCAATGATAAAGACTATTAAGCTAAGTGAACGAGCCAACAAAAACCTCCTTCACCCGTTATCGACAAGCCGATGGAATGTCGTCGGTGCGGAAGACTCTCAAAGAAAAAGAACTTTAAAAAGGAGGAATATACAACGGACTGTATATACAATATTGCTTAGGTAAATAGGAAGAAGAAGGATAACAAGAACTTGACACTGAAGCTCCGAGCGTGAAGGATCATTAAAACTTCTAGCAAACCTTTCGAGAAAATTAACAAGGTCAAAATTAACGGCCTACTAATTCTAGGGGTTAAATATTCGTACCAAAAGATGTTTTTAACCTCCAAAACCCAAACTCCACGATTTTTAAGTCGAGGATTATCCACAAAGGTAAAGGTGAAACTACGGGGCGGCCGTACGAAAAGTTACGTTTAATCGCTTAAAGATATAGCGATAAAGGCAAGGACGAAATCCTTACATAATCGCTAACTATTTGAAAGATTGACTAGCAATTAGTGGTCGTTTTTTCAACAAGTTTACTAGCCAAAACTAAAGGAAAATTCACGTTCAATAACCGTAATATAATATAAACCTACACGTAGTTAATACCTAATTTACAGCGAATCGTATTACTAAAACTGTCACAGGAACTACGTACCATCTACCCCCCAAGGACGGTAACACGGTATGTTAAACTACTATACGGACTAGCTAAAGCAATCGTTAATTGGTTTTTAACCTACTAATTTCACTTTAAATCACGGCTAGCAATAAATTATTTAACGTACAACCCATACTGGAAGGTAACATGAAAGAGGGACTTCGGCGTAATGGGAATGTAAATTAACGATACCCTAATCATCAGAACGACTGGCTTGATAGTTTTGGAATAACAGGCGATTAAGGACTCTAAGTTTTAAATTTACAAACCGGTAACGACATTGACAGAGGGTAATCTACTTGACTTTAACGTATCGTTAATCCGTATACTTAGTATTAATACCGGCCTTAGCTTTCACTCAAAAGGCTAAGAGACTATTTCATTTACAATTGAAAAAAGTAGCACGATTAAAATTTAACGGTATCTTAAATAAAGTATCTACAATAGCTATATCGCCACCCTATATTAACCGAAGGCCTCTTACAACCTCTTTATCACAATACAAGTATAAAACTAGGCAAATAAAATCTTTAACCGGTTAAATAAAAGGTTCGAGTATTATATACAAAATCTGGACTGAGGGACTAATATAGTCCTAATCGACATGTTGAAGGTCAAATTAATTTTTTTATAGACGGGTCTATTACTAATGATACCGACTTATCTTTACATATTGGCTCCCTAATAACCCTCATCAACGAAAACAAGCGTGAAAACCAATTTAGCCTTATCAATAGCCTAATATACTAAATTTCTATTAAGTGTAAGAGGATTATATGAAACGTGCTAGCTTTAGAAGTCTACGGCATAATAACGGGCTTTAATGTAGGAATAACACTGTAAAAACCCATTAACCTCATCACCAGGCAACTAAAGATTCCTCTTATCCCGGTAATAATCTGTACCAATTCGAAAAGCCTCTTCGAATGCCTTTCGAAACTCGAAATAACTAGAGAAAAACGCCTAATGATCGACGTGATATCATTCCAGAAAGCTTACGAAGAAAGAGAGATTGAATAATATCAATAAATTAATGGAAAAGATCATTTTACTAACGCTATAATGAAGGGAACGCCGGAAAAGGCCTTAAAAAGTTTGTAAACATTAATAGACTCATCATACACATTGAGGACTACGTTGATAAGCCGCCTGAAAAGCCTAAGTCACGTTCCAGGGACCAGGGTTGTGGTAACAAACTAAAAGACTACTAGGAAATCGACGATATTGACATGTTCGATAAGTACGGCTAAAGTGGAGGCCTATAAAAACCTGTAGCGGAAGAACTTTTTGTAGGAGTTAATAAACTCGGACCTCGGAACTACGGAGCAATTAAAGTCGAATGGGGTCAATTTGCATGCAATTTTGTGTAATTTAGTATGAAAATCAATTGAAATTGACAGAGGATTGGCAAGTTAACAAGGTAGCTATTTAGCGCTGACCGTAAAAGATTAGTCAACCACACTAGCGTACACGCACAAACTAAAAAGCCGATAGTGCTGAAATAGTACTATATGTCAGGCAGTAAGTTAACTTTACTTATAGTAAAGTTAACAATACTGCAAGTTTAGTATATTGTTTGTAAACTTACCGCATTGGGTGTAAGTCGAGTGCAGGACATTGCACTTTACTCTAGGGCACAGGCTAAGCAATTAGCCATACAAATTACTGTGCATACCGGCAGGCGGTCTGCCAAACCTAGAACAATATATCTACCACTTGACCAATGAAATATTACTGTTACTTCGACCAATCGAATCGACAACGTTGCAATGATCTAAGATCCTACCAACAATTACGATAAAAATATTAAACTATAGAATTTGGTATAAGTGAATGGATAATTGTGTAATATAAGGAATGACATTTCAAAGAACATTGAAAATAGCCGTTCAAATACATTGAATCATCTCGAATGATTGTTCGAGTTAATAAATATATTTATATATGAAAATAACCAAAGGAATGCATGATAAATGTCGATAGACCTTGGATGTTGCACCGTTGTCGATTCGAATCTCGGTCAAAGTAATAGTAGTACTGTGTGATCAAATAGTGGATATATTGTTTTAAGTTCAGCAGACTGCTAGGAAGTCTGCATACTAATTTTTATAGCCAATTGTTGACCTCATGCCTTAGTCTGAATTGGGTACTTTTGTACTTGACTTTTAGTTAATACAGTTGACTTGACTTCACTTTAATTAGCTATACTGTATTGCACTTGAATTCCATTTCAATACTGACTTCTTTTTTCTTGTAGTGGTAATACCGGGTTTAGTGCTTCTTGCTAGGAAAACTTTTCTACTACGCAAGTCCTTTTTTGTGTGAACATCACTGGCATTTATATGGTACGTTTATTTTCTATTACTTGTATTCCCGCCAAAATGTGCTGTATCCACTTTTATACTCCAATCCCTGAATACACATACAACCACACATTCAATTTAACTGTTTCATTCTTTTGATTCTGCATTGATAGCAGCCTCGGCCCCTTAGCAGTCATCCAGTTTTCCCGGATACCCCTATTTCTATCCTCCGTTACGTAATATCATGATAAATGGCTTTTAATCATAACCGTCAACTCGGATAGTTAGCTTATTGCTATCTACGAACCTTTTCAGTACTTTATTTGGTGCAGCTTTCGTTATAACGTTAGCCGAGTTGTCTTTGTTATTGATTCATTGAAACTTCTGGATCTCTTCATTTCTGTAGGCTTTCCAGAGAGTTATTGCTTCGGTTATCAGATATTTTCTATTGATCGTTTCCAGGAATTGCGAGGTATTTTAATAATATTTTTGAAATAGTATACATGACGAGTGGAATGGACGTAATTTCTCATTGGCTGGTGAAAATGTTGAGTATTTTCTTTATATTTTGGTAAATATTAAAGCTAGCCAATATGTCGTAGATTTCGGAAGGAAGTACGTTTCGTGTAACCTTTTTGAATTTGATAGAGTTCGAGTGGATGAAGTTCCTTGTGATAGTTAATTGGTTATCATGTAATTTATTCTCGTTGACTATTATTAACATGAATCAGATTTTTGACGATAGATTAGTGTTATAGATAATGAAATCGTTTGTGAAGAATATTAAGTTAGTTTTCGATAGGTTAATAGGAACCATATTGATTTTTTTTGGTTCAGCGTCTTTATTCGTCAATCCAATCGTTTGTTCAATTGATAGTAGTACTTTTCAATTGGATTTTGAGTTTGTGTCGTAACTGATAAATCGTACGATGCCTTTAGTTAGTATAGGGTTGCGATGTAGTTGCTATGTGTACTTTGATCGAATTACTTTTGAGACTTTATCACGTTAGTCTCGTTAACTTTAGTTAAGCTATTACTTTGTCTTCTTTGGTAAAAACTATGATAAACTTCGTTAATACTATATATATGGATTAATGATCTATTGAAGTTTATATGTTTTCTCTTCGATAAAGTTGGATTAGATTTTAATTTCAGAACTTTTAGTACTTAATTGTATGTTGCTCCGCTGTCGTGAAGTTAGAAGTTCTGACGAAAAGGGTATTGTTAGTTTGAACTCATACGATGTCGAATTTTTTGCTGTTTATGAAATTAAGACGTGTGCATCGTACGTTAAAATTTTTATACCAAACTTTATACTTAAAGTGCAATTGATAATTTAGGAAAGAATGGATAACTGTTTTAGCTAGTATATACCGTTGTTTGACGTATAGTATTAACGTTCTTAATGGGTAATTTTTTCGGAGCTTTTGTGGCACCTTTATTAAGATAATCCTTTGTAGATTAGTCATTGACTGTATATACCTTTAAGTAATATTACGGCTATCTAGAGTGAAATTATTATTAGTACCTTCCACTCATCCTATTGCCAATATTACCGTGAAGTGCGAGCTTTTTTGGGGGGGGTTGTTGGCCATTGCGTAAGGATTTAGTCTTTGCTTTTGTTAACGTATTTTTCAACGATTTAACGTGACTTTTTGTACAATTTATCCGTGGTTTTTCCTTAAACCTTGGAAATGATACTCTATTCAAAAATAGTGATATTGCTGTCATAAAGATTGAAGTCGCATTTAGGTACGAATTGTACGATTTCTTGTATAAATATTGTATTAATATCGACCTCATCGTTTTATTTAAAAGTATTTCCTGAAGTTTTGCTGATTCCTTGTACGCGGAGTTTGACAGCTGAGTTTTCATTATCTTTTTCTTTCCTGTTGACTGAATTAGCTTTGTTGGTGCGTCTTAATATGTATATCTAATGTTTATCCCTGGTGTTACTCCTTTTTGGTGGTCGACTACATTGCCGTCGTTTTATTGACTTATGAATTATAGGAGGAGAAAAGTTATATTATGTTATTCGCTATTTTTGAGGATATTCATCGTAATTTTCCTTAATATAGATTTCAAGGTAAGTTGTTTAAAACATAGTAGGACTGTCAAAAATTTTAACAATTAAATTCCAATTGTCCATATTCACAATTTTGATTTCTTTTTTTATCCGATTGACCTAGCTTTTGGTGTTCGAGGAGTTTGTTTTATAGTGGTAAAGTCATAACGTTGATATTCATAAATCTGTTCCTGGTATTAAAGGTATTATTAGCTTAGCGCTTAGCAGATTCTCTCCATGATCTCTTTAATGCCTTACCATACATTGTGGCCTTTTTTGAGGTATTTTCTGATAATTTAGATTTACTTATTAAACGAGTATATTCTTTAAAGACTCATTGTATTAGAATTGGGAAGTTATAGCCTATAATGTTATTTAGGCTCTTTACTGCTATTTAAAATCGTGTCTCTTGGTTCAAAAGCTTTCAATTTTTAATGTAAAGATATTTTACGGTTTGCGAAGTAACATATATACCTTCTTAACTTTCTTGATACTCCGATGGGTATTAACTGGGTTTTTACGTCAAATCCCCGTTATCTTGGTATTATCTTGAAATTTGCCTGCAATAAAATCGGTATGAATGTTGTGAACGATAACTTTTAGTAGCCTTGGGTACTTTTTAATCCATAATATCTTTAACGCCCTTTGGGTATCCTCCTCCAATAAAGACTGAAAGAACTTATTATTATAGAAGGACGTTGTTTAATTGATTATATGCAAAATATGTTTTTGATTGAAATGTAATATGTTAGTGAAAAATTTACAATTGAAGTTTTTATCGCCTTCTAAAATGCATTTAAACTTTTTTGGAGCTTGTATGTTGGTTTGGCAATAATGGAAAAGATTTTTAATAGGAATTAGCGTAAAATACTCTACATTCTCATTTATTACAGATTCAAGGATTTTATATAGCTTACCAACAGTTATGTAATTGAAACGCCGGTATAGTAAAAGGATTTTAAACTTTGTTAAGTTTATTACCATTACTTTTGGTACTTAAAGTTGAAACTACAAGTGTGTTCATTTAAAGGAAAAAAGAAACCTCCGGATCTTCTTAACTAGTTAATGAACGTTATCATCGATGTTAACTCTGAGGAATTTTATATATTTTAAGTGAAAGAAGAATGGTATTGAGAATTTGAGGATTTGAGAGGTCATTGATCTAATAACTTTTTATGTAGTCGTTGATTGTAGCAATGATAGTTTTTTATCTAAGCTGAAGCAAACTTTGGCTTTGCCGGCATTTTAACGATTAATCCCTATAATGGTAGTTCTTTCCTATTATAATAAGATGCACTACGAATATTCTTTTATTAAGTGTCATATTTCGCTCGTGTTTAGTATAATTCTTGAAAATGTGTATTTCGCGTGACAATTACGAAGATTTAAGGTTTATAAGCGGTTAGGCATTTGATTCTTATAAAGAGAGTAGGGGTTTTCGTCCGTCAAGCGGTTCAGAAACCCATGGTAAACTAGTTACTAAGTTAATTTCTAAATAGTATTTTTATTCTACATAACTTTATTTCACGTATCATCGTAATTTAAATCGTCTTCGCTTGTGTATTTTACGATATTACTCAAGTAGTCTTTCTTTAAAGCATCAATGAATAAGGTTTGATATATTACTTGCTGCTTATAACATATAGTACAGGAGTAACAACCTAAATAATTCTGGATTTGATATAAATTCAGTACCTTTAATTACCATCATGACGATAATATTTACGGTTACCAAGATCGTCGAAGTTTTGTATACATTGTTATCGCCATTGAAGCTTTTAATTTCAGTGCTTTAAATTAGATTTTCAGGGTATAGGTTGTTTATATTTGCGTTTGATTCAGTTTATAATTATTAACTTTTCATCGTCCTAGTCTTGGAAGTCATCAGCTTCGGGTTATATACCAACCTAGTTTAACGTGCACGTTATGAAAATCTTAAGCTAGAACCGCAACTGGCTAAAGAAGCCTTTATACGTGGCATTTGAGCGTTGTAAAGCGTATTTAAACTCGTTGATGTCAACAACAGCCGTCCGGATCTATCTTAAGAGTATGGCCTTGCTAACGTATTTTGTCCATTATCTTTGAGCTTAATATCAACTTATCAAAGATTTTGTTAAGCATATCTATTAGTATTCTCCCCCCCCCTTTTTTTTGGGGGGGGGGGGTATTTCACTTACACCAAGAAGTGCCAACTATATAACTAGTATTGTGCAGCTCTTGATATTGTACAATGTAAAAATAACGGCGTAAAGAATCGCAAGCTGAGTGAAATCACCTTATAAAAACTACCACTTGATCAAATTCCTCGCATATAATTTATATCTTTTAATATGTTGAATAAAGTGCCTAATTCCTTACTATACAAATATATAAATTAAAAATATATCATTTACATTTGTGGATAATTTCCTAACAATGTGATATATATAGTTCTTCAATGCCGATGTGGCTTTATATGAATTATATTGGTCTATATTTTATGGTATAAACCTAATCGCGTTACAAATGAGTATCTAATTTGTACAAGTTTGTTCATTTTGTCATATAGAAAAAGACGACGGACCTTTTCATGTACTGAATAGGTTTTTAACCTATTATACATGTAATATAGGAAAATACTATAACCTTCGTCTATTAAGCACATTATAAAATAAAATTATTCAATAGGATATTGAACCCCAAATTAATCTTTTGAACAGGACTTTAAGGTACCTTATAGTTTAAAGATCCGTACCATTGTACGGGCGTAAAAATATAACTTCAGTTGTGTCATAATGTTCGGCTTTAATAGTTCTTATTCAACGCCTACTCGTATAAAAAATCTAACAATAGTTCTAAAGGAGTGAAAGGACCCGAAAAACAAATGTACCTTGGTTGAGAGCTTGTGGCGATAGTGATGTTATAATACTTTGAAATTCGTTTAGTGAATCACCTTTTTTCCACGGGCCGCAAACCCAAGGAGTGAAAATAAAATTAAAAAGAGGTACACTATGAAGCGATTGGTATTCCAAGAGAAGTCTGCCGTGGACAACCAAATATATCCAATATGAATTCTAGGGCGAACGCCCCTTTAATTGGGCGAGGCGCCGATATATGTGATAACAGTTAGAAAAATTGATTAATTCATAAAGCTTCTATATGTAAGAGTTTGTAGTACAGGTTTTTAAAACATTAAAACGGAAAAAGAACCAAACTTTGGTGCAAGTTTGGAGGGCTACGTTCGTAAAAATAACGAGGGATGGAATTGTTATTTGTGGAGCCTATTCTCTCTATGCACTGTTGCGCGGGTGGTGCGTCGGGCTGATGGCAATCTTTATAGTAAAAAAGGGGTTGCCAAAAAAGATTCAAATGGTGACAAAACCGATGAGCGGTATTGTGGTGGAATAGGGTTCGTGTGAAGTAATGATGTTAAGAACAACTAACCGCGAAAAATTTTCTAGTAGGTGAGTATTATCAAGGATTACAGTATAAGCTCCTAACCTTTTTTGGGGGGGGGGGAGAATACTACCAGGCAGTGCTTGCCGTGAAGAAAAGCACTAGCTGATACGAAATATACCTGTAGATACTGGCGGGAAGAATCGTCACGTAGGGTTTTTATGATCTATTGAGGCCCATCTAGCCCCCAGCCATCTCTCCAATCAAAACCTTAGGTTGCCCTGCAGCTTGGAGACCCGTATACATGTAAGAGATAATCTATACATCGTCGCTCCATATAAAAGGGGGTCCTATATTAATACGACCCCTAAACTTAAACTTTGCCTAAATTAAATACTAATTTCACTAAAAAAAAGTAAGCGTTACTATATACCTTAATACCCATTAACCCTTTGTAACATTTGATTAAAGTATCTTTATTAACGCATTTATAACAATAATACTAGCATATCAAAGTTGTGCCGAGTATACGCGGGTCTGATACATTCGGACGCATAAACCGTTTGTCTTGAAACGCATTAAACGCACTCTAAGTGCAACCCCCCGCCTCGGTTTCCTTAACCCCCCCCCCCCCCCCTTTAACCCTCTTAACCTATACGACCAACTCTCGCCCTGCCGTTAAGGCGTAACCCTATACGGGTTACGTACGATTTTTATTAATGGATGTTGATAACGGAGCATATATTAGAGAAATGGAAGGCGTAAAATACGCATGTTATACGCATACAAACCCTAAAATACCTTTAGTATAAACGACTAATCTTAATTTAGAATAATAATAATTAAGCGTAAAGACGGGTATAATTTCGTCGCCTTTCACGTCACCAAGCTGTTAGAGGCTTACCATAGTATCGTAGTGGATAAGGCGCTCTCCAGGTGTTTAACCGTTTCATGATAACCCGTTTGTATTGTCATGAAGGCAGCGAAAGATAACATAGCATAAGCCGCTATAATAACCCTACTGGAGCGACGGGGCCCCGTCACTAGGAGGACCTGAATAGGCGAAGGCGGCGATGGTGACGAGACCAACAGTAAGAGGGAGCCGGGCTCCATCCCCAACTAGCTCGCCACCCCCTCTCTCGTCGCCGCTCCTACCGCCCCACGCGCTTCCACCCCCGCCGCTACCCCGAGTCCCTCCCCAGGATCTTCAACCCATTTCTAGGAGAGAAAGGCTCGCAGGGTGGCCGCCGTAAAGGCTCTGCTGGCGGCTGTTGTTGAGTTTGTAGAGGAATAATTCCCTTAACTTGTCGGTGGTAGTGTAGTAGTGGTGGTGCCCCTAACCTTTCTTTATAAGGTGTTCCGTGCACCCATGCGATGTCAGGTCAAAGATGTTGTTTTCGCTATTATCTTCTTTTATTATGTCGTAGCCTAGTCCGTATATTATTAAGTAAGGTAAATGTTATATTCTAAGTAGTCCTTTATTTCAGTTGAAATTTTGCGGAAGGTATATATCTTCATTAAAAGGGTTAGTTAATTATATTTTGTGTAACTCGTAAGTGTTCTTGAAAATAATAGGTGGAATCCTCAAGGTTGGATTTGCATTTGCTTACAAATGTTAAGAAACAATATTATTTTCGTGTATGAAGAGACTAAGCCAGAGCTATCGCTTAAGACGGTTGGATACTGTCTATAATACTCGATGATAGAAGAGAGAGAAACCTTTGCCAAGGAGATACTATAGGTTACAAAAAAGGGGTGACCCGGTGATGTGATAGGATGACTCCGGAGTATTAAAGGATCATAGTAACCGCCAGGACTAGATCTCTAGTGATTACCATCCCAGGCAGTAACCTGTAACATTACCTTTAGCGTATCTCTGTTTCCGCGCCCCCCCCCCCTTTTTTTTTTCTTTTTTTCTTTCTATATATATAATCCCGTTATCCCTCTTAATTAACGTGGGTTAACTTACTAATCTCCATTCCTGGCTATTTTAACTAACGTAGGTTAAGCTGCTTATTATTTCCACTTAAACTATTTAAATTTATTAGCCTATTATTACTATCAACCTACGTGAGCTATTACTAACCTTCATAGGTTTATTGGTTCATTACTTAGAAACCGTAGAATAATGGTTTTCTACGACTTGGTAACTGGTAAGGAATGAAATCAAGTTAAGACCACTAACAAACTAGATAGAAAAGCCAGTTATTATCTTCGGCTAAGCTATAATGAGACTCGAAAACATTTAAGATCGTGGTATTTAAGAATTTTGAAAGCGACTCCTAATTTAGTTATACATAACCCGCCCATTTGACTAAACCCTATTATTCCGGAGGAGTAACTAATGCGGGGGCGGTCTACTTAAAGCTTA
The DNA here is from genome assembly GCA_038502455.1 of Anisogramma anomala. NCBI lineage: Eukaryota > Fungi > Ascomycota > Sordariomycetes > Diaporthales > Gnomoniaceae > Anisogramma > Anisogramma anomala. The sequence goes on along the minus strand of JASMMZ010000013.1, from coordinate 4,165,701 downwards.
TCTCAGGTTCTTAAAATGCTTTCGACGTAGAATTTAGGTTCGGTTTTATTATCATTATCGATAACATCAGTCACGGGTAATTAATAGTTGCGGACTTACTAACTCGAAAACGGGTTGAAAACGGGTCGAATAAATTAGTCGACGTAAAATAGAAGGTATTTTTTACCCGAAATATTGGATTTAACTAGGTGGAAATCGACAACATGTATAACAAGATATTCATTATAAAATTGATTTTATTGATTTTAAACCTGGTTCAACTTGTAGTTTTTTAACAAAAGCTAAACATAATCCCTAACCCAAAACCGTTTTGAGGGGAAACGTTGCTTATTAACATATTATTTATACGTTGTTTCGTAATCCTTATTACAGTTTATAAGAATTTCGTAACGCTACAGATACCTTAAATGAAATCTTCGACTTTGACGCGTAGTTTCGAGTTTAGGATAAATAAATATTGAACGACTTAAATAAGGTTAATGTAATAGTCGTATGTTACAAAAAATGAGTTATTACTCAGAATAATAATATCTTTGTTATTCAATACTCATTGGTAACCAGATAATAAACGGTTTTAATCTAATTAGGTGTAGATAGCAAAGGAGTATAAGTACGTTAAAACATTTTGATTAGCTCGTTTGGTAGCACTAGCCGTTTCGAGATAGAATGAGGTGTTTCAAAGTTATTTAATCATTGTTAAGTTGTAAAGTCGTTTATAAAACCTACCGGTCAAATTATAATTTCAATTGTTAATAATAACGCGAAGGAATGCACAAAATAGCTAATAGTAGCTTAGCAATTGTTTCGCGTAAGCTTTGGTATTTATGGTATTCATCATTTCTTAAGTAATAGTTGTATTTAAACGTTCTATGATAATAATAAGGTAACGTGAATTAAAAGTTCGTTTTAAATGGAAATCGATTGTAAATTCGACTAAGACTTTGTTTTAAAGGTGTTCAGGAACTGTTAAAGACTAGATATGTTCCTTCTAACGGTGTCGCCAATAAGTTGTTCGCCTACAAATATCGCAATTCCGGTAAAAAAGTCGCACTGTAAGGTGTTACCTGGGTAAGAAATATGTTTTGCATAAAATAACGATAGTAGCATCGTGACTCAGGTGGCTTATAAAAAGGGAATCCTGCGTAGTTTGAATTAACGCGGTAGTAAATGGTTCGTAAATAGGAATTTAAATACGTTTACGAATTGATAAAATGATACTGTGGTCTACCAAATATTCCTAAATAAATATCTTAAATATTTAGTTGTTCTTAATTCGAATATCGACGGAAAGTCTCCGGTCGCCTATACGTATCGCGCAAACCAAACGAGGGTAAATAACGTCCCGGATAATAACGGTATCCTAATTATTTTAAAATCCGACTTTAATAAAAGGTTTGTAATCTGCCGGAATAAATTCGTTAAGGATGATAAGTTAAATCACATCAATGCTGAAAAGAGACTTTAAAAAGACCTATTCGGGACGTAAAAACTATGATTCTCGGCTCAAAAAGCGGGAGTCGAAAAGACCTTTAATATTGGTAGAGATTTAGGCGTTGCAACGTTGTCGATTCGATTTGTTGAAGTAAAAGTAGTATTGTGTGGTCAGATGGTGGATGTATTGTTTTAGGTTTGGCAGACTGCTAGCCGGTCTGTACAGTAATTTGTATACCTAATTGCTTGGCCTATGCCTTAGGGTAAAGTGCAGCATACTGAACTCAACTTACAACCAATGCGGTAAGTCCGTACAAAGTAATACACTTGTATTACGGTCAACTTTACTGTAAGTAAAGTTGATTTACTTCACTATACGTAATACTATTCCAACACTAGCAGCCTTTTAGTTTGTACGCGTACGCTAATATGGCTAACCAGTCTTTTTCGGTTGCAACTCAATTATTTTTTTCGTCAACTTACTAGACCCTTATAAATTCCAATTGACTTCCATACTTAATTAGACTCCATTATATGAAAATTAACCCCATTTAACCTTAATTGATCCATTTCCCCAAGGTTAGAATTTATCAACTCCCACAAAAGATTCTTCTGCCACAGGCTTTTATAAGCCTTCACTTTAATTGTGTCACATAAATAAATTACCATTATTATTAATTTCCTAACAATTCTTCAGTTTACCAACGTATCTCTATCAGAAGTTTTGTTATTTAAGATTTTCGAGCGATTTATCAACGTAGCTCTTGATATGTATAGCTAGCCTATTACTATCCATAAACGTTTCTAAGGACTTATTTAGCGCCGCTTTCGTCGTGGAATTCGCGGAATTATCTTTGCCATCGATTTATGGAAACTCCTTAATCTCCCTTCCTTTGTAGGCTTTACTAAATATCATTATGCTAATTATCAGGCGTTGTTCACTGCTGGTTACGAGCTTTAAAAGGCATTCGAAAAGGCTCCTCGAGTCTGTATAAATTACCACCAGGATATAAGGAATTTTCAGCTACCTGGTAGTAATATTAAGGGTTTTCCATATTATTATGCTTACGTTAAAGCCCGTTATCATGCCTAAGACCTTCGAGGGTAATACGTTTCGTGTAATTCTTTTATACTTAATGAAGGTTTAGTAAATTTAGTTACCGATAATACTAAACTAGTTTTCCCACCTATATTCGTTAACGAAGGTTATTAAAAAACTGATTTAAAAAAGACCCGTTTATAAATATTATTAGCTTAGCTCTTAACATATAGATTAGAATTATATTAATTTCGCGGTTCAGGTTTCGCATTTACTACTCGAAGCTTTAATTCAGCCGGTTAAAGTTTTTATTCGTTAGCTTTTATATTTACGCCGCGATAAATAGGTCGTGAAATGATTCCTATTAGCATAGAGTAACAATATAACTGCCTCAGGCAAGTTACTACAAATACCTTTAAGGCTTAGTTAAGTTAGTCTTATCAATTGTAGCTAAAATAACGCCCTTATCCTTTTGATGAAAGTTAAGGCCTACGTTAATACCAAGTATACGGATTAACGATTTATTAAAGTTAATTTAGCTGCCCTCTGACAACGTTATCACCGGATTGCAATTTCTAAAATTGGAGTCTTTAATCACTTACTGTTTCAATACCATAAAGTAAGCCATTACAATAAAAAGGTTATCATTAATTTATATACTCACTACGCCAAAGTCTTTGTCTTACGTTACTAGTAAATACAGGTCGTATGTTAAAAACTTTACCGCTAACCAGGATTTAAAGTACGACTAATAGTTTAAAAACCAATAAATGCCTACTTTAGCCGATTTGTATAATAGCTTAATATAACGTATTAACGTGTTTATAAGGTTAAGAACACGGAATTCCTAGAGTAATTCTAGTAATACTATCCGTTGTAAATCCGTTTTTAATTACGTATAAGCTTACGTTATATTACGGCCGGTAAACGTAAATTTTCCTTTAGTTTTGGTTAACGAACTTATTAACAAAACGATTAATAAACGTTAAATTATGTTTTGAATAGTTAATGACTATATAAAGATCTATTCTTTACCTTCATTCCCGTATTATCAATCGAATCGACGTAATTTTTTATACGGTCGCATCGTAGTCTTACCCTTAACCTCGTAAATTATCCTCGACTTGAAAATCGTAACATTTAGGTTTGAAAGGTTAAAATCGGTTTTCGATGCAAACTATACAACTCCTAGAGTTAATAGGCCGTTAATTTCAACTTTATTACTTTTTTTAAAAGGTTTGCCAAAGGTTTTGATAATCCCTTACGTTCAAAGCTTTAGTATCAAGTTTTAGTTATCCTTCTTTTTCCTACTTACTCAACTAGTATTATAAATACGACCCGGTATATATTCCTCCCTTTTAACGTTTTGCTTCTTTGGAGGTTGTCTGCGCCGGCAACATTTTATCGGCTTGTTGATAATGGGTAAAAAAATTTCGTATTAAGTCGGTCTTTTAGTTTCAAGGTCTTCATCGTTAGTAACTCTAATATTGAGCTGAACCTGGGTAATTCGAAGGGATATAAAATCGTTAACAGTTTTAACAATTACTTTGTAGTTTACGATACTCAATATCTTATACGGGCCCTTTTATTTTCTCGGCTTCCGTTACACGAAGACTTTACTTTTTAACGGAAAAATAAGTGCGTCGGTCATTATAGGGCTATTTTTGGTGTTTAGGGACTTATTAATCTGATGGCATGCCGATTTTCTTCGTAGCTCCCTTAAAGCCTTGCTATAGGCCATAGCACATTTCCGAGTACTTACTGAAGGCGGATATTTACTCGTTAGGCGTATATACAATTTAAATACCAGTAGCGTTGGTATTAAGCAGCTAGGATCCACAGTGTCGTTTAGGCTTTTTACTGCCATTTATAGGCGTGTTTCCAAATTTATAAAGCATTTAATTTCCAACGTAAGGATATTATACGCTCGACAAAACAATACGTATACCTTTTTAACCTTTCCAATACTTTAGTAGGCTTTTAAAGATACCTGTTTACACTAAATACCCATTATCCTAACCTTTTCTCAAAACTCCGCCGCCGTAAAGTTGATGCCGGTATCGTGGACAACGACTTTAAGTGAAACTAAGTACGTATTAATCCACAACATCTTCAACGCTTCCTATATATCTTTCGTCGAAAGGGATTTTAGAGACGTGGCTTCGTGAAAGAAAGATTACGAAGTTAATGACGTAAAAAATAAGCTTTTTATTTAAATAAAATACAGTAATAAGAATTTCATTGTTAAAGTCCTTATCGTGTTTAAATATAAACTTAAATTTCTGAAAGGCTTGTATATATGTTTGATAATAGTGGCAAAGTCTTTTAATAACTTTTAGGGAAAAGTATTTCATATCTTTATACCTTGCGAACTTTAAGACTTTTTATAGTCTATTAACGGTTATATAGTAAGAACTCTAGTATAGTTAACGTATCTACGGCTTCATTAGGTTTAACATTACTATTTTACAGCCTTAAAAATAAAACTATAAGTGCCCCTACTTAAAGGCGAGTAGGAACCTTTAGCCGGTTTTCAACCAGTTCATTTATGTTAACGTCGACGTTAACGATGAGGGTTTTAATATCTTTTAAGAAAAGTAGGAAAAAGATAGGAGATTTAAGGATATGAAACGTGATTATTTTTATAAGAATTTAAATTACCGTTGTCTTAAGTTCCGATAGTAATTCGCCTAGTTTAAAATTAATTTAGGCTTTGGTAGCATCGCGATAATTGGTTTTAGTAATTGTAGTGTTTTCCTTCCATAGTGTCATATACTGCGAATAGCCTCCTATTAAGTACCTTATTGCCTTTATGTATGTCATAATTCCTTGAAATGTATAGTCCGCGTAACAATCGCAAAGGTTAAAGGAATATAAAGAGTTAGTGGCTTAGTTAGGGTAAAGGTAAGGGTTTTTACTACCCAAACGGTATAGGAAGGCGTGGTCGGCAAGTTACTGGGCCTCGTCAGAAATAATATCTTCATACTAAATTTGCTTAGGGACATTAGCGCCGTTAATTAGCTCGTTGCCCTCGAAGTTTTCGATTTGATTTAAGTAATTTTATTCGAAGGTATTGGGGTATTAAACATAATATACTTCCTTTCTGTTGTTACAATCTGCGGGGGGTGCCGAGTTAACCAGCAACCAAAATTGCCCCAAATCTAACATCTTGTGCCACTATCACGACGATAATGCTAACGGTTAATAGGTTCGCTTAAAGCTTGGCCTTGTTAGCACCAACGTGGTTGTTACCTTTAGTTTAGAGCCGAGGTCGATAGGCCAAACCTTATGTATTATAGGCGTCTTTACTTGCAATCGACGTAATTAACTACCGTAAGGTTTTTTTTATCCATTTTAGTAAGTTGCCAGCTTTGAAGTATATACTGAAAGAGTTTGGTGTGCGCATTATTACGGTGGCAAATAAAAAACGAAACTAGCTAAAAAAGCCTTCAAAAGTGGCATTTGGGCGTTGTAAAACGTATTATAACTCGCTACTGCCCGTAACTGTTATCCGTCCCTACTCGCGAAGTATAGTTTCGTTAACGTAGGCTTCCCAGATTAATTTTTGGCCCAATATTTATTTGTTAAGTATTTAATTAAAAACGTTTATTGGTGTTTTCTCCTCTTTTTTTCTCTCGCTATTATTGTAGTTTATCGTATTGTAGCCCAGTTTATGTGATATTACGCGAGGTAAACGTTGTATTTGAAGTAGCACATTATACTATCGTAAATTTCGCGAAAAGTGGGAGCTTTTATAAGGAAGGTTAAGTAGTAGTCTCTAATATTCCCTATAAGGATTCCGGGGAATAGTAAGTGAAAACCTAAAGTTAAAACCTCTATCTATTTGAAAATGTTTAAATAGGGTATTATCTAAAAGTTGAGGAGGTTGTAAGGCTTCCCGTTATACTTTTTTACGTCTTTCTAGATCTTAGTGAAGTTTGTAAGGAATTTGTAGTTAATATTCACTATCTTAACAGGTCTTAACATATGGTTGCAATAGTTATTCTAACCTTAAATAGTATTTCCTAGTAGTTTAAGCCTTAGATATTCCGAGGCACGGTGTTAAAGGTAATTACCAGTCGCTTAACCCGAGTGGTAAAGTCCTGTGGTAGGACTTGTAACGGGCTCCCGCGCGTATGCAAATCTGAAGGATAATGGTTCTTAAGGGACTTGTCGACTTTAAGTAAAATATTAAGAAGGAAGTCATATGAAACATCTTTAAGAGGCTTGCCGATATTACTTAGTTGACTGGTATAGGGCGTCAATATCAATACCCTTAACCGCGTTAGCAGCTTTTGCTTTATGTACCTTCTCACCGCTAAAGGCATACTTTACGCTATTACTTAAAGGTACTAAATTGCCGAACAAGTCAATAGGTTCCCTATCGTTATCGTGTAAAGAGGCTTAACTTAACCAAAAGTAGATGAGAGGTTTCCTAAATCTCATATAGGAACGATAAGGTTTTTTAACGCTCTTTCTCTTAGGTTGTGGGTTTTAAAGTCATTCTTCAAACTAGGCTAGGTTAAATAAAGTTTCCGCCAATTTTGTAAAACTATTTTCTAATACGTAGATCCCTCAACGTTTTAGTTCGTCTTTTAGCCTAAATTTAACAGGTTTTTCCTTTTTTTCCTTTTACGTGTTAATAGTACAATCATTGAAGAACTTACAGTATTTACGAAAAGCATGGCTACCGCGGTCACGTTCTTCGCCGCCATCGTTCTTAATAATGTAACAGCCGACGAAGTTAACCAGGTGCTTTTTAATTAAGTCTTCGTCAATGTCTTCCCCCCAAAGATCACAGTTGTATTATTTGGTAAAGGCAGCTCCCAGCGCCCCAATTGCGTTTTTTCTCGCGGGGTTAGTAATAGCTTTAAATTAAATGTTAGCGATAAACATCTTGTAGTTTCGGCCTGTATAGGACTTGGTAGTGTGTATAGAGCGTGTAAGACGAGGGATCTGGTGATTTTTAGCGTAAAGACTTGGTGTTTTGGCGTGGAGTCGTGTGGGAACTAAGTGACTTGGAAACTTGGTAGCTTGGAGTGAGGTTACGCGACGTGGCTTTCTCGGCGTAACTTGGTTTTTTCGCCTAAAGCAGCGAACTTGACGATTAAATTAGCGCGGGGCAGTAAAAAGAGTAAAATAAGGGCAACTATTTGGTGTAAAGGGTAAAGTAGAAGGTCGTTTGTTATTAGTAGAGGGCGAAGGTTTAACGTTATGGTTATTTAGCGTAGGGACTTGGTCGTATTTCTTATAGTAATAGCACCTGTATTAGTATTAACTTAGCTATTTGCCAAATTTCCGAACTTTAAGGCTTTTAACAGTTAATCTTAAGGTCTTTAAAAAGGGTTAATAAAGATTTTTTGGTGTTTTTTAATAGTGATATCGTCGCCTACTTCCAGATTACCGTTGGGGACTAACGTAACCCAAAAGTCTTCTCTATTTTCCTGCTGTTGGGGACTAGCGCAATACTAATAGAGGCTTTTCGCAAGAATATTTCCTCTACCCTAACCGCCGTTGTTAACATAGAATGTAACCGGAAAGTAGCTTCTTCTTCTAATTAGCTAATTTGTGCTTAACTCAATAAGCATTAATTAGTATTGGTAAGGCTTTAAACGTTGCAATGTTGTCGATTAGATTGGTCGCAGTAACAGTAGTATTATGTGGTCAAGTGGTGTATGTATTGTTTTAGATTTAGCAGACCGCTAGCTGGTCTGAATAGTAATTTGTATAATCAATTGCTTGGCCAGTGCCTTAGTGTGAAGTGGAGCTATATTACACTTGACCTACAGTCGAGTACAGAAGGCTCATATAAAACAATAAACTTAAATTATAGTTAGTATAGTCAACTTTAATCAGAGTAAAGTTGACCTACTGTATTACAAATACTACTATTTCAACACTGACAGCTTTTCAATTTGTACGCGTACGCTAGTATGGTTAACTCATTATTTCTAGTAAACGTTAAATTTTGACCTCGTTGACTAGCTAGACCCCTGTAAATTTCAATTGACCACCTTATTAAAATACACCTATTTTTATGTAAATTAATCACAATCGCTGTTAGTTGACCCATGATTTCAAGGTTCGACTTTATCGACTTTTAAAAAAAGTTTTTTTGTTATAAAACTCATGTAGTCCTTTACTTTAGCTATGTTAATTAAATAAGTTAATATCGTTACTTCCCTAATAATATCTTAGATTGTTGATACATTTTTAACCGCTATTACGTAATTTTAACTTGCTGAGCGACCTATCAACGTAACCCTCGATTCATATAGTTAGCCTATTTCTATTTATAAACCTTATAAAGGCTTCATTAGGTAATTCTTTCGTTATATCATTAATATGATTATTTTTACCATTAATATATCGGAATTTCTTAATGTCCTTCCTTTCGTAGGCTTCGTGGAGTGTTATCATGTCGATTATTAGATATTTTTTGCTGGTAGTTTAGAGTTTCAAAAGGCGTTCGAAAAGGCTTTTCGAATCAGTACAAATTACCACCGGGATTCAAGAAATGTTAAGCTTTCTTGTAATAATGTTAAGGGTCGTTTTTACAGTATTATGCCTACATCAAAAACTGTTATTTTACTGTAAACCTCTGAACCTAATACTTTTCGTATAATTCTTTTGTATTTAATGAAGGTTTAGTAAATTAGGCTATCGATAATGATAAACTAGTCTTTCTACCTATCTTTATTAACAAGGGTTATTAAAAAGCCTATCTATAAAGATAGGTCGGTATTATTAGTAGAAACCCTTTTGATAAAGATTATTAACTTAGGATTCAATATATCGATTAGAACTATATTAATTCCTCGGTTTAGATTTCGCATTTACTACTAAATCTTCCTATTAAGCCGGTTCAAGTCATTACCGGTTGAAATTTATGTTTACGCCGCGATGGAAAGGTAATGATACGCCTTTGGTTAGCACAAAGTAACAATATAGATGCCACAGGCACGCTATTTCAAATACCATTAGGCTTAGTTACGTCAGTTTTATCGATTATAGCTAAATTAGTATTCTAACCCTTTTGGCGAAAATTAAAGTTAGTATCAATACTAAGTATACGGATTAACGATCTGTTAAAGTTAAGTTAATTACTTTCCATTAACGACGTTACTGGCTTATAATTTTGAAACTTAAAGTCCTTAATTACTCGCTATTCCAATGCTATAAATCTAGTAATTCTAGCGAAAGAGGTATCTTTAATATATGTACTTACTAGGCTAAAGTTGCTCTCCTACGTTACTAACAAATACAGGTCGTATATTAAAGATTTTAAACCTAACTGTAATTTAAAGTATAACTATTGGGTTGAAACCTAGTGAACGCTTACTTTAGTTAGTCTGTGAAAAAGTTTGATATATCTTATTACCGTTCTAAATGGTAAATAAATCGTAATTTATATGGTATTTTTAACAGTATAATCCTCTATAGGTCGGTTGTTGATTAGGTATAGGTTCAGGTGATATTGCGCCTATTAAACAAAAATTTACCTTTATGTTTAGCTAGTAAACTTGCTGTGGAAGCGATTACTGAACGCTAATTAGTTTTCTAAATTGTTGGTGATTACGTAATGATTAAGAATTTGCCTTTATTACCGTATCTTTAAACGATTAGGCGTGATTTTTCGTACGTCCGCTCCGTGGTTTAGCGTTTTATCTTGTAAATAATCCTCAACTTTAAGATAGAAAGGTTTGAGTTTTAAAGGTTAAAATAGACTTTCGGTATAAATTGTCCAATTCTTCAATTTATCAAGTCGTTAATCTCTGCTCTCTCGCTTTTCTTTACAGAGTTTTCAAAAGTTTTAATAATACCTTATACTCGAAGCTTTAAAGTCAAATCTTCATTATCTTTCTTTTTTCTGTTCACCTAAGCAATATTATAAATGCGAACCGGTCTATATTTATTTTTTAACGTTCCTTCCTTTCGGGAGTCGTTTTCACCGACACAGTTTTATCGGTTTATTGATAACGGATAAAAGAGGTTCGTGTTAATTCAGTCGCTTGAGATAAGGATTTTTATCGTTAGTAACCCTAATATAAAGCCTATTCCAGGAAGTATGAAAAAATATAAGACCGTTGATAAATTAAATAATTACTTTAAAGTTGACGATACTTAAGATATTATATATACCTTCCTATTCACCCGGCTTCCGCTATATAAGAACTACACTTTATAATATCAAAGTAAGTACATCAATTATCATAAGGCCGTTTCTAATATTAAGAGTATTGTTAAATTGAAGGCCTGTCGATTCCTTTTGTAATTTTTTTGAAGCTTTGCCGTAAGCTATAACTCGCTTTTGAGTACTTTCTGATAACATAAATTTACTTGTTAGGCGTGTGTATGTTCCAAAAACAAATAAAGTTGGCATTAACCAGCTGAGGCATATAATATCGTTCAGGTCTTTCACCGCTATTTAAAGGCGTGCCTTCAGGTCCATAAAACTTTTAATTTCTATTATAAAGATATTATACGATCGGCGAAATAGGGTGTATTCCTTTTTAACCTTTTTAATACTTTAGTAAGCCTTTATAGGTACTTATTTACACTTGATACCTATTATCTTAGAATTTTTCTAAAACTTGGTTGTTGTAAAGTTAGTGCTGGTATCGTAAACGATGACGTTAGGGAAGCCTAAATACGTATTAATCTATAACATCCTTAACGTTTCCCATGTATATTTTTCCGAAAAAGACTTTATAAACTTGACTTCGTAAAAAGAGGTTGTGGAGTTATCGACGTAAAAAAACATATTTATTATCTTAGTAAAATACATCTATAAAAACCCCGTAATTAAAGTACTTGTGCATTTTTAATATAAACCTAAATTTTTTTGGAGCTTAAACATACGTTTAACAATGGTGGTAAAGCTTTTCAATAGCTTTTGGAGCAGAAGATTTTATAGTTTGATTCACGAATAATTTCAAGATTTTATATAGGTTATGAACAGCTAGGTAATTAAAATGCTGGTGTATTTAACGTATTTCCTGTTTCGTTCAATTCAACATCACTGCTTTAGGGCTTTAAAAATAAAACTATAAGTACATATACTTAAAGGTGAGGAGAAACCTTTGGCCATTTTTAACTAGCTCGTCGATGCTAACGTCATCGTCAACGCTAAGGGTCTTTATACCCTCTTGAAAAAGAAGGAAAGGGGTGGAGGACCTAAAATATGAAACTTAATATATTTAATAATAATTCAAGTTACTGTTATCCCCAGTAACGTTAGTCATTCGCCTGATCCGAAGCTAACTTGAGCTTTACTAGTATCGTGACGATTAATCTTGGCAGCTGTAATGCTTTCCCTCCGTAGTGTTACGTATTGCGAATAGCTTTCTATTAAGTACCTTAATGCCCCTATGTCTGGTACAATACCTTAAAACGTGTGTTTCACGTAACAATCTCGAAGGGCAAGGATGTATAAAGGGTTAAAACTTAATTAAAGTAAAAGTAAAAGTCTTTATCTCCCAAACAGTATAAGAAGGCATAGTCGGCTAGTTACCTAACTACGCCAAAAATATTATTTTTATATTATTCAATTTACTTATATGCATTATCGCCGTTAATTTTCTCTTCGACCTCGAAATCTGCAATTTAATCTATGTATTCCTATTTAACAGTGGTATGGTATTAAATATAGTATATTAACTTTTTATTATTTTGCTCGGCAGGTGGGTGCCGAGTTAACCAATAGCCAGATTTGCCACAAATCCAACATTTTTCACTACTATCATGATGATAGTCCTTATGGTTAGCAAGTTCACTTAAAATTTAGCCCTATTAGTGTTAACATTCGGTCGTTATAAAGCGTATTCGAACTTATTCAAGCCCGTAACTTCTATTCGTAACTGATTGCAAAATGTAGCTTCGCTAATATGTGCTTTCCTTATTACTTAGTAGCATAACACTAACTTATCAAACATCTATTTAAATATATACATTGGTATTTCCTCCTTTGTTTTCTCGTCATTATTGCAATCCACCATATAATAGCCCAGTTTATACAGTATTAGGCAAGGTGAACGTCGTATTCTAAATGGAATTTTATACTATTATAGACTTCGCAAAAGGTGGTTACTCTGGTTAGAAAGGTTAGATAGTAGTCCTTGGCATGCCTTATGAAGATTTCAGTAAATAGTGAGTGAAAACCAGAAGATAGAACCTCTATCTACTTTCAAATGTTTAAAAAAGGTATTATCTTCGTATCGAGGAAGTTAGAAGGTTTCCCGTTATACTTCTCTACATCGTTCTAGATTTTAGCGAAATCTGTAAGGAGTTTACAGTTAATGTTAACCATCTAAACATGTATTGGGGGTAAGTTTCGATAGTTATCCCAATTTTCATTGGTATTTCCTAGAAATTCAAGTTTTAAAGCCGCTGAGGTACAGTATTGAGGGTAAGTACTAGTCGCCTAGCCCGAGGGGTAAAATCCTATAGTAAAATCTATAATAGGCTTTCGTGTGTAGGCAAACCTATCGTAGAAATATTTTCGGGAAACCTAACAATTAAAGGGTTGGGGGGAATTGGAGCTTAAAGAGTCTAATGTACTTAATAATATTGCTTAACTTATTGGTATAAAGAGCCAATTTTAATTCCTCCGGTGGCGTTGGCGGCGGCTGCTTTATGTACTCTGCCGCTACTAAGGGCGTATTCCGCGTTATTACGTAGAGGCGCAAAATTGCTGAGCAGGTTAATAGGTTTCTTATCGCTAGCTTGTAAAGATACTTAACTTAGTTTAGGGTAAGAGGGTAATCTTCTAAATCGTATATAATGGCGTTAAAGATTTTTAACGCTTTTACCTTTCCCTTGGAGGTCTTAAGGATTAAGATCTTAAAAGGGGTTTTCTCGTTAAACTAGTTTATAAAAGGTTTCGGCTAATCTTAATGGGGTCTTCTTAAGGATGTAAATATTACAGCGAGTAACCTCCTTTTTTCATTTGATCTTAACCGTACGCTAAATCATTTTCCACATATTAGGAGTCCAGTAGTTAAAGAATTCACGGAAATCTTCAAAACCACGGACAATAAGGCCGTAGTCTTCGCCGAGGTCCGTATCTAGGATATAATAGCCAACGTAATTGATTAGGTAAGCTTCATTTAAGGTCTCATTAATATCCGTGATCTAGAGTTATTTATCGTAATAGTTCATAAAGACTGTTTTAAGGTTTTTAATTGCCTTTTTCCAAGCGAGGTCAGTAATAGCTTTAAAGTAAATACTTGTGGTAGCCATCTTAACATTCTATCTTATGTAGGACGTGTGAAGTAGGTAGGGTAAGGGACTTGGTGATCTTTAGGCGTAGTGGCTTGGTGTTTTGGCGTAAAGTTGCGTAGAAACCTAACTACTTGGCGTTGGGTCGCGTGACATAGCTTTCTTAGCATAACTTGAAGTGTTTTCGCTTAAAGCAGAAGTGTTAATGATTAAGTTAACGTAGGGGAAGTGAAAAAAGTAAAGTAAAGGCAAAGTTTTGACGTAGAAGATAAGGTTTAAGATCATTGTTAATGGTAAAGGTCGAAAGTTTTTTGTTTTTTGACCGTGGGATTTTGTTGTTTTTTCGGTAGTAGCACCCGTAATAGTAATAACTTAGCTGTTTTCCAATTTTTCGAACTTTGATACTTTTGACAGTAAATCTCAACGTCTTTAAAAAGGATCTTTGGTGAATATTTCTTAGTATTTTCAATAACGATACCGTCATTACTTCTAAACTGTCGTGAAAACAGGCGCAGCTTAATAGTCAACTTTACTTACTACCGTGGAAACCGGCGTAGTAGTAGGAGCCCTTTGCAAGAATTTTTCGTCTACCCTAGCCGTCGTTCAACGTAAAGCGTAACCGATAAGTAGCTTTTTCTTCTACTTAGATTATCTCTGCTTAACCTAATAAGCACTAATCAGTGTTTATAGGACTTTAAACATTGTAACGTTGTCGATTCGATCAATCGAAATAACAGTAGTATTGCATGTTCAAATAGACGATGTATTGTTCTAGGTTTGAATGACCGCTAACCGGTCTATACAGTAATTTGTATGGCAAATTGCTTGGCCTGTGCCCTCGTGTGAAGTGGAGGCATATTACACTTGACCTACAATCAAATACATTAGGCCCACGCAAAACAATACACTCAATTTGCAGTCAGTTTAGTCTACTTTACTGTAAGTAAAGTTAGCCTACTGCACTGCAAATACTACTATTCAAACAATTTTTTATATTGAAACATTGAGGAGAATTCATTTTGAACAATTTAACGAATTTTAAATATAGGAAGAACGTAGTTCTTCATTCGTCAACTTTTGTGATATGTAATTCGTAAATAGCGGTTTCAACTTAGAGTTTGGGAATTTAAATCATTTATAAAATATTTGTAAAATTTGTTTTAATTCGGGAGAGGGGATAAAGACTAGCCTTCATAAAAAACCATTAAATCTATAATAGTTGATATAAAAGCGTAAACCTTGTTCAGATATTTAAACGAAAAGTATACGGGCGCCTATTAAGAAGCTCTTTCCGCAAATATAACCTTGATTTAAAAACTCGGATAACGTCTTCCGTAATAGCAGAAGATCCTCGCGTAACATGATATATAACGGCCCCTAAATGACTTTGAAACTTAACTTTAATTGTCATTTTAAACAAAAATTTTGTAATATGCTTCGGAGAAGTAAAAAGGTAGCTTATCTCCTAGAGCTTTGTGTAATAAAGGCGAAAACTCCTTGAAGGTATCGGGGAGCTTGTATTTAACGGAAATAGATAGCTTTGGAGTCAATATCTTATTGATATATTCGAAAAAAATAGCAGTGGGCTTGGTAATGTTAACTCAGTCCCTCCGAGTTTAGCGAAGTATAAAATCAAAGGTAACGGCACTGATATCCCTAGGTTCTATTTATAATATCGTAAACCCCCTTTTCTATACGCGGCAGTTACGTGTTAATCTTCAAACCTGTATATATTTGATATTTACATAAGTAACCTATTTATATTTCATTCAAGGTTTACCAAAAATAATTTCTTATTGTCAATGAGAAATAATGAAAACCCAAATTCGATATAGCTTATCATCGATGTTGATATTAAATTCAATTATATTCAAATACCTCAAGTCGGTCCTAAGTATATAGCGGGTGGGTTTACCGAGTTATTGGAGTGGAATAAGGATAGGAGATAATTTTAATCAGTAGGTAAGTCATTTACTCATTAAGTTAGAGTATTTATAAATTTTATTAATAAAGATGTAAGAATTAAATGAAATTACAAAATAAGTTTACTATAAATATGAAGCTTTTTCAAAATTTTGAGTAAGCTATCAGATCGAATTAAAGTTCTTTCAACTTATATATGCAACTATATACACAAGTTACGCTTTTACCTTTTAATATTAAATGAGGTTATTGGTAAAGATTACGTTAATATCAATATTAACCTTGGTACCAATATTGGGTTTGGTACTAAAGTTGCTCGGGTATTACGTGGAATTCAGTAGGCAGGTAAGAATACGAGGATTATTTATGCCGTATCTTAGGCATAAGCCAAAATCTTCACTGGAAAAAAAAAACTTCTAGTAATTAGCTCATATAATACGCCGTTTGATACTAGTTCGAAAAGCGTTCACGTCAGACATAATAACATCTCTTTAGCTATCACGAACGAGCGCATCGCCATTACCATTCACGCTACGAACAACACTACATATATTAATATTATTAATATAATTGATGCTACTGTACTGAATACGAAGTTTATAAAGTCACCCGTCGAGAAATTAAACATAGGCGACCTATTTGTTGTAATCCGCAGGCAAAATAAGGAGGGGAAATACGTTAACATGTATATCGTTAATGATACCTTTCAAAATAGCGAATTGAACGGCGAATTCCCAAATCATACTGCCGACTTCCGCGAATGAAACCTCTGAAACGTTTAAAAAAAGTAAAATCGTTCGCGAACCCATTATTTCAAACTCGTAAACTGGGTGATAACGGTGTTTGGGTTATAATAATACGTACGAAGCATTGATATAAAACCGTCGGAGTCATTATTACCACCATTATCACCGTAAACGTAATGACCTTCCATAGAACACTTAACAAAGCCCGTTAATTATTAAAAAATAACATCAAAGTAATCTTTATTTATACCGATATACATTCTATTTTTATGCAATTTACGTAACATTGTAACCTTTCATACAAAAAAACATAACTTAACGCCGAAGAATCTTACTTACTACTGAACTGATTTACTTTTAATTTATTAACGATCTGCGTTTTCGGATAGCCGTCAACATCGTAATCAAAGTCGGAAAAATCCAGGTTGTTATTGTCCTTAACGCAGTTTCGAATAGGAAGAAACGCGGTAATTACATCGTTTGTAGGTAACGTAAAAACGGAACCCCCTCAAAAGAGGGGTTGTTTCAAAGACGAAAAACGTGCCGGAAATAACTTTCAACTGCTGAATCATATTAGTTAACATGACCAATACATCGGTAATCTGTAGAGCTTACTCGCGAAAGTTGTAATCCCGCTCGACGAACTCTTCTTGTAAATTCTCCGTAAATCTTTCGTGTTAAGCAATCAATCAATAAAATTACGCTGCCAAAATCATTTAAAGATAGCTGTGTATATTATCAAATATCTTTATAGTAATTAAGCGGCCACGCTGTAAGTTTTACTCTTGCAGAGTTCATAGTAGCGTGCTATACTGCGAGGTGCATTCTTATAGAGTGTATGATAGCGTGCTACTGTCCAGGAGAGGCATTGGCAAAGTTTATGGTATAATTACACTGCCCAGAAGAGGGATTGGAAAATTGCAGGGTAGAGTGCCATTGTATATGGAAGAGCTTATAAGCTCTCACATGAGGCATGTACTATCCGGATTCCTGTTCTCTCTTCGAACGATTAATCTTTAATATACACTATAACTCTTTTATCACTAGCTTTACGTTAACATACCCAGTATAATTTACCTTACCAATACTGATTAGTAGCCGATTTAGTCGACGATCAAATATCTTAGGAAAGAAAGGAAGAAACGAAATTAAACTCATATAATCGTATATTATATCGGGTCCAACTGTCTGTCCTCAAAAACTACGTTTTACAAAAAAATACACGAAATTTCAAAAAGACTATAAAAACAAAATAATTTCAAACATGATAACATTAATACGATACTATAAATTCGGTAAATACCTTATTAATTAAAAGTTCCATTACGCTATTATTTATTCCGTGAACATTTTTAAACTTACCCGGGTACTTCCTAAAAATCAATGTATTACGTATTAGGTAACATAAGCCAAAATAACCAAATTTCGAAACATTTCATTGAAACCTATCCTATCTGAACGTAGCATCCAAACCGCTTGCAAACTTAGGGAGCGGCTAATACATACAACTTTTAAAGCACCCTTACAATTAAGTTACGCTTCAAAAACAACATCTGAACTGCTTACCAAATACATACCACACGCTAAAAGCTAATTTCGAAACGCTTTAGAATATTTAGCAAGCGCTAAAAACAGCATTTAAAATATATAATACACTATTGCAACTCGCCTTTATAAACTATTCTAACTATTCTATAAACTCTCTCACCTCGATCATCCCTAATATTCTACCATATACACTGTTACTCTGTTGCTTTAAACTATACCGCCTATTCAAATTATTACTCAAGAAGTTTGAATTTACTAGCTACTTGGCTATTATAATTCTTACAAAAAAGTAAAACGGCTAATCGAAAACGCCTAACTATTTTGAGATTACGTCTTATTTACCTTTATTGAAGTTTTCAAACGCTAAAAGCCTTACTTAAACCGCCCTAAAGTAGTGAATTTATATTTCATTTACGCATTATACGCCTTAATTTACCTTTTTATTCTAATACCCCTTTTGAATACATAATATAAAGCGCTTAATAAATTTTAGTACTTTGTTTCTTTTATATTAGCCCTTTATATACAACATCAACACTCCAATAAAATAACCCGCAATAAGCCTAGCTAAAACCAGCGAATATATAGACCTCTCATTCTAATATACAATACAACAAAGGAACGTTGTAAAGCTTTTTAACATAAATATGTAGGATAATACTATTAAAACGCCTGTGGAAAACTTAAACCCTTATGTGGCGAATATGTCTATTATAAACGTAATTTTTCGTTATGAGGAAGAAACGACCTAATCGCTAAGAATATTCGATAATTTCCAAGAAACATTTTCTAAGTCGACGTTAGATTTATCGCATACAGTTTATAACTTGATTTCTAAAGTATTATAAGCTTGACTAAGGAGTAGAGAAATTAATACCCCAGGTGGAAAAAATGACCGTATTATAAAAGCTTTATTTGTCATAGCTCAATTCGACGAAATAACAGAATATCAAAAAATATTATTGTAAGTGAACTTCGTAAAATAATACTGATGAGAGAAACGAAATAAATAAATCATTAAAGAAATGCGGGAAAAGATTTAAAATACTTTACATACATAAAGTTCAAGACGTTTCGAAAGACTAACCGCGCCTTGCGAAAGGTAAATGGAGTTTAAAGAATTGACGAAAAGGTAAAACGGGCTGTAAAGATTATTTATTACGCGGGTTGAATATGGACCCTTTTTAAAATATACTTTTGAAAAGAAACACAGACTAGACTACTCCCCGGATACAATGAACGCCCATTTTAGCTGTAACGAAAGCGGCCCAAGTAAAGAAAACGGAACTCCCGGAGACAAGATAAGTGGTGTTAAACAATAATACGAGCTTTACGACCTAATACCTAGTAATGACGACCTCTATTACAACCTCTTGCCACATTGATTTTAAACCAACAAAAAATAACCCTATGAAGCTTACCAACTTTGCTAAGCAATAAGATAGGAACAAAAATTTCACTACAAAATGCATGATATTCTCAATAATCAAATTCGAATAATTTTGAATAGTTATAAATAACGGAATATTGAACCTTAATAATTTGCTTTAATTCTAACTGGTATAGTAATAAGGCAATCTTAAAATGATATATATATCACTTTACATAAGTAAATATATTGACGAAGTATTTAAAAAAATTCAAAATGTATTTTGATATAGAAATGAACCAAAATTTTGCGAAAAAGATTGGACTGGTATCATTTGGAAATTCGGAAGAAATTAACCTAAAAACACTAACAAAATCCTATAAGGAGTACTTAACTCTCTAGCAACGATGTTCCAGAAATACCAGGTAGCACTTGGACCGAAATACAAAGAAAATAAACTGTTTCTTCATGTAGTTACAAAGGTGTGCCAAGGAAACCCAAACTTTAACCTTACGTTATTTAAACCAGTAAAGAATTTAAAGAACTTTTATTGGAGTTTAAAACTTTACTTGAAACGACGATTCACCGACAAAGTAAACCTCGGATTAGTATTTATGACTGGAAAAGATGAATATGAAAGCTAAACTTCTCAAGAAAACCTTGCGAAAACATTTTATTACATTATGAATTGACAATTTAAAATGTACCCAAGGTATAAGGAACATCATAAACCTAAATACGGGTGTAACGATAGTAAATACTATAGGGAAAGCCCCGGAAATCGAAGGCAAAGCAATTACCAATGTAAACGACCCTATGGTCCAACGAGAAACTTACTATTTACATTATAATACCTGCGGAAAAGTATACGAGGTTTTAAAGACTTTTAAAAACAATTCATTATAAATAATAAATTCGGTTATTAACCGATTGATTATTCGGTATATATGTAAATTCGGGTTAAATGATAATTTTAATCCGATTGGCTACCCAAATACCAAACTAAAATCAATTTATAACTTATACAATCGATATTGAAGGGTGAAAAGGATTTAGACGTTTATCTTCGTAAAAAAAAAAAACTTTACAAAATACGACTTAAGAAGAGACGAAATATACGTAATAATCCAGGACAAGAAAACAAACTAACGAGTATTTACAGGCTTATAAAATGCCATATTACTATATAATGTGAGCTTAAATAGCGAAAACGACGTATTAAACGCCTACATAACGTTGTAATTCATAATTTTTAACAGAAAAGACAACCAGTTTTATGGAATTATACCAGAAACTAGTACAACTAAAATCTCGACCACCAAAAACGATAATTCGACGCTTTCGCGGCGAAATTTTTCAAATTCTAATTCGACCAGATAGTAAAACACAGATAAGTTTCATTTGATAAAATCAAGAAATTATTGATTAATGTAATCATTATGAACATACGATTTGAACCGGTTCAATTTGACATAATGGATTTCAAAGCGCTATTTCGGTTATTATTGGCCAATATAAATTAGTTCTAAATTAAGGTTTGGGATATAACCAACCAACTCGTCCGCGTTTTGGATATTCTATCTATATCACTCCATCTAAAATTTGAATACCTATGGTTTTTTTTCCAAAAATGCGTATAATCCAATTCATCAATCTAACATAACCGGAACTAAAAATATTATACCGTCGACTTGAATACCCGGCCGCCAAGGGTTTTTTACAGCTACTCTAGGTAATAAAATACACAAATATAGGGGGAAAAAGTACTAAAATCTATCGAAATTTTTGACTACAAATACCAATTATACTTGTAAACTTCAAGAAGATTTAAATTCCGCCTTTAAAACGAAGTGAACTTTCATTACTAGGTTTTTATAAATATCATATACCCTGAAAGCCAGTTCATAATACACGCTATCGACGTAATAAGAGCATTGTAAGATGAAAAATTTATGCGAAACGTTTTAGTTACAAAATAATAAAATATTTTAGTAGATTGTTAAATTAAAGTTTATTTAGGCCGCTGGATTCAATCACTTACGATATATACACAGCTTTGAACTTAATTATTTAGCGAACGGAAGCCTGGATTGCCGAAAGTAAGTATAGACAGATACCGGTAAAAACGCAATAAGGTATCTAAAAATACCAACAGTATTACTGGCCGCTTAAGAAAGTATATACGGTACTCTATATAAGTAGTTGAAAGGTACCGATGCCAAAGAGTTAATACTACAAATAACAGTAAGCGCCGTAGATAACACATTTAACCCAAGTAATCTAATACTAACACCTTTTTTCTTCGGGATTTACCCCGAAGTCTATACAGATTCGGTACTATTACCGGCCACGATGTAAAGGGCGGATACTATACTGAAAGCTATGGTAATTTTACATTCTCCGCGGGCTAAAAATTGATATTTTGAAAACATTATTTATTAAAGTCCATCCGGGTAAAACAGGCGTTTTCAACCTACTATTGTAATCTAAAATGGTAATTTGGAAAAATAAGGACAAATATACTAAGACTCAGACAATCAACGGGCGTTATAGCCAAGATATACTCATAAAATTACTCAATGACACGAGTTCATTCGGGTAAAAGATGGTACGAAAATACAAAAAGAAAATGGTAGACGATAACGGCACAGAAGCGTAATCTGAAAAGTAATACCAACCAAATAAATCCTATAATAACGAAACCGAACCGCCCTTGAAACCTATATACCCCCCGAATTTACTATAAAAACCTCCGATACTTAATAAAATCAGCCAATTTATATAATCTAAACCGGAACTACTCCGTTAAAGGCAACCACTCAACATGAAAACAAAAAAAGACTTTAAAACTTAATTACAAACTCCTTTATTACTTAAAAAGAAACGGTGAACTGTGAGTTAAATATGAAACTCCGTAATAAAGATATCATTATAGCCATAAGTAATTCTGTCAAAATAATAACTTATAAGAAAATCTATAATTCAATCGAATAAAAAGTTTTTCTATTTAAAAGGTTGAACCTAGCAATTTACGACGCCTACAGAATTTTTTTTCTCCCGCTTAATTCACGAAACAAAGGATAAAACCGAAAAGCCCTATAAAAAAACGCCTTATAGTAAGAGGGTTCGATAACATGAGTAAAAAAAATATTATAGCCTAATCGCCTACTTTACAACAAACGAGCTATCGTTGAATTTCGGCATTTACCGCCTCCCTACATACTCCCTACAACATTCATACTAAACTTAGTAATATTACACAAGCTTTGAGACAATTAAAAAAATATCTTAAAGGATATATCTACGCTTATATAATTGTAAAACTACAAAAACATAATCCACCTAAAACGACCCTAGGTATCCTAAAATCACTTTACGAACTCGTTAAGACTAAGGTATACTAATATAATGCTCATTAAAGGCACTTTACAAAGCGGCTCGTAATAATCAACTCGACTTTTACTCTATATCTATTAATTTAGACACTATATTTGAAAGGATTCATAATTATATAAACAAAAATGGACTATACACTTATAGTATATAATACTTCGTTTTCCGTTACAAAAAAAAGAAATTTTAGAGGACCATCTTAAAAGAGAAACCCAAAATGTACCTAAAGTAAAACCATCTAATTTATTGTGACGATATAACAATTACGCTTTAAAACGACGGTCCATACCTTATATAGAAGGGATAATTAAGTAAAGTTACCCTTATTAACCCAACCAATACAAAGCGAACTAACGAGTACAGGTATTAACGTATACGTAAAGCTTGAGTTAAATTAGTAACACAGACGAAAGCGGTATTTAACCTTCCGGTCACCATACAATACTAAACAAACCTTTCAAATAATATATAAAAAACGGTTATTCAACGCCTTACATAGAAAATAAACAATTCAAAACACAGTCTACGTTTTATATCGCTTGATATAAGTATAATAAAGCCTTTAATTTTTATTAATAAATCATTCACGAAAAATACTGATTATAACTTATGAATGAAATTTATATATATTTTCAATAACGAGATACTGGTTTGAATTAAGTTTACGTCATATAAAAACGTTATCGACTAAAACTTAACCAAAAAAAAACGGGTTACTCGGAGCGTTTTGGCTTCGGAAATCTATAATATAATTAAAAGATTCGACTTCATCATTATTATAATAATAACGGTTCGGATAATTATTTCGAACTTTAATCTAAAACTCTTCGTTTGAATTATATATATCAACTCTTTTCCCCCTTACAAATAATTTATGAAACTAGCAACTGCAAACGAAGAAGGCTTTATAATCTATATTATAATCCAACATGAATCGTTCGAGCGTCGCGAAATCAGAGGAATGAATTAAATTGACGGAAAGTTGCACCCGGCGAATATAATAACAAAAGGTGTCTTAAATAAAGTATTAAAGGCGTTTAAATCTTTAAACACTCTTTTTGTCAACATTATTAAAGAAAATTACGAACTGAACTCGGTTATACATTCTCATGTATTACACTTAACGTTTCCCCTTTGTATAACGTATTTCAACCGCTTTTAACATACTTTTATTTTTAAATTTACTATTTGAATCGCTTTCGAAATATTATCACTTTTTACATTTATCATTTACGATTCTTCTCACATATTATTTCTTTTATTTTTACTATTTGAAACTCCACATATTTTCTTCTTTCTTTTAACTTTTAGCATTTATCACTTATGTTTCGATTTTTAAACACAATTTAATCACTTCATAACGAAATATACTATAATCGGACGAACCGGTAAAACGTAAAAATAAAACAGCTAGTTGCTACCAAATGGGGTAGGAGAAGGAAATGCTACGTCTTCGGCGTATTCGTTTTCCTCCTCCTCGCCGCCATAGTTATCGCCGCCGTCGCCACCATCGCTCCCGGCGCCACCGCCACCACCACTATCGACGCCGCTATTGGCATCGCCATGTGAAATGCACCGCGCCTTAGGCTTTATACCCCTAGGCAATTGGCATGAGGGATTATTACCCTACTTGCAACGATACGTGATAACGTCTTAGAATTAACCTGCGTAATATATACGTAAGCCCTCTTTTGAGGCGGTAATAATGGTTGCCGTCTTTTTAGGCCACCGGTTAACACCTACTACAAATTAATATTATCTTATGTTAAATATTACCAATTTTTTTTTTCAAAAACGACCCAAACAGAGTATTGAAATAGTAGTTAATAATGAGTCACAGTTAAAATCAAAATAAAAAAAGTGGAAAACTTACCATTTAAACGGTGGATGCATAACAAGGCTTCAGCCTACGGCCCTAAAACTATCGAAACGGAGGCGTATCTGTTACTAATCCACTAGTAGCGGTGATAACGGGCCTATCGATCCCTACTTGAACTATGATCGCCAATAAACTTACCCGCGACCGCAAACGTAATATAAGGTATACAAAATATGTCTATTAGTGGCCCGGAGATGTGAACCCGTGTACGCCGCTTTAACGCTTTACACGCCGAAAATTCCTTATGACGTACCTTCGAAAGCCGCAACTCGATAAGGAAGGCACTTTTGGTTGCCTAAGCCTCGATTACAAAGACATTAATATAACACAAATTAAAGGGAATATAAGTAGTATAAACCGCGCTACAACTCGGCGATACTAGGCTTACGATGGCGAGGGGTTACCGCAGGTAATAAGAACTTTACCTATAACGAAAGTATAAAGTCTATAACCTTAAAAACTCCCCGCTCCTCTCATTAGGAGGTTAAAAGGAAAGTGGAATGGAAAAAAAGAAAAGGTGGTAAGGGTTTTGTCGGTAGCCGCGCCGATAAGGAAGCCGAAAAAAAATATTAAAATAGAATATATGGTACCAGAACTAACGGAGTTAAGGCTAGAGTTAAATTAACGGGCGAAGGTGACGAAAACTCCTTTCCGTTTACGTTACCGCGTTAAACTATGCCGGAAAATCGATTTTTACGAGTTATCCATTTTAAAAAGTGATTAAAACGTACCATGAATCAAGTAAATACATTATACGAACGATTCGTATAGCTGAGAAAAATAATAGTTTGGGTGTAAATAATCCGTTTTGTTAATTAGAAACTTACCTTACAAATGGAGACGCGTTGTTTAAAGGAAAAGAGAAGGAATTTTGTTTGAATCGATAACGATACATCTTTTCATACCAACCCTAAAATACGTAACACCGAAAATTATATCTTGATAATCATATCCCTATAAGGATTAACATTCTTTCCGACTAATACTACCACCAACTACCTAAATAAAAAAAAGCCTATACTATAACCACTAATGATACTAGAACGAATAATTGAATCTTTTGCAATTTACACCGTATTATAACCACTACCGTTAGGAAAACTGCTAATTGGAACCCTAAACTAATTGCATTAAGAATATTATTACTACTAAACGATCAAGTAAAACTCGGATAAATGAAACTATTATTATTGAATTATAGATACCTACCGTACCGAAAAAAAGTTATGTATATATTAATATTATCATATTTATTTTTACTTAGTCAACGGCCACATTACAAGTTACATTCTTAAAAAGTGCATGGTAACGTACCACGTTATAAGGTATATTTTTACAAAGTATTAAATAATATACCACTACCCGGAAGTGGCATTGGCAGAGTGCATGGTCAAATGCCACTACCCAAAAGGGAGATTGGCAATGTGTATGGTAGAGTGCCAGTATCTGGGTAAGAGCTTATAAGCTCTCATTTGAGGCGTGCACTATCCAGATGCCTCTTCTCCCATCGATCTATCTATGTTCAATATTCACTGCAACTCTTGTACTACTATATTTACGTTAACGTACCCAATACAATAGACCTTACCAATATTAGTCCTTAACTCATACGTCGATAAATTATTCTAAGGCTGAAAGGTTGAAATTGAGAAGGTCGGAAAACATAACCCTAAGTTAAAACTACTCGTAAGCAATGAAAACCGTAGGGAAAAGGATCGAGGATTCTATATAAAGAGCCTAAGCCAAAATTGTCGTTGAAAGCGGTTGGATCCTGTCTATAATCCTCGATAATAATAAAAAGAAAATCCTTTGTTAAGGAGCTGTTATAGGCTACAGAAAAAGGGGGACCCAGTCACGTGACAGGACAACTTTAGAGAATCGAGGGAGCATCGTAACCATCAAGGCTAGATTCTTGGTGACTACCAGCCTATAATATCGTGTTAAGCAGATTATGGGGTTTCCTGTTATATTTTTCTATATCATTCTAAATTTTGGTGAAGTTCTTAAGAAGTTTGTACTTAATATTAATTATCTTGATTAGCTTAGGAGGTAGGTTAAGATCATCGCTCTAGTCATCCATGATATCTTTTATCAACTCAAGTCTTAGAACTTTAAAGTTGCGGAGATAGTAGTAGTTGTTAATTACTTAGTCCGAGGGATAAACTCTTGTAGTCAGAACTATTGTTGACTTACGTGTACAGTTGTACTTGCTTGGGTTTTGCGTAATCGTGCTACGTAAAGTATTACATCAAGGAATATCTTGATACTTTTAAGCACAGTCTTAACGATTTTGACGATCTTATTTAATCAAACGTTAGATGGATCTAACATCAATTCCTCGTATCAAGTTGGTGTAATGATCACACTAAATACCCGTGAGTATATAGAAGTTGTTAAAGGGTTTATGTTATCAAGAAGGTAGCAAAGGTGCTGAGTGAACAATATCGCAACTGTGCAAGTAATGATCAAAAGCCGTGAGGCTATTCAGATGTGTAGACTGAATACTTAGATTGAGAACTGAAGAGCTATAAAGGAAATACTATCTATGTGGTGATGGCCGTGTCCTTATATCCTATGGCCTTCATACCATCTTCAGTACTGGACCACTGAAGTCGATGTCGCTTCCTTCGGTCCCAATGTTGTCAACTGAACCGCGGGCGGTCCTGTCGGTCCAAACCCTAACCCTGGGTGCTTACATAAGAGAGATCCCTGGCTTGATGTGTTGAACATCAGGCTTCTGATAGCGCAGCGGACCGCTAGCCTGTTTCATGACCTGCAGTTGGTCCTTGAGTTATAACAGTTGGCAGCTGTTAATTCACGCGCTTTTTCTTTACTGAGTGCTTATTCCGCATTTTTACGGGTAGAGACTGTAGTTGAATTACTTGGTAAATTAATAAGTTTTTAAACTTTAGGATAAATATTTGACTTAATTAATGATTAAAAGCTGGTTATTTGGAGTGTTTATAAAGGCGATATTATTTCTTAATAATATCTTTTCTTTTCTTTCGTGTGTTTTGAAATTGATGATCTTAAAAGTAGTTCTTATATTGTATTAGTTTAAAACGGTTTCAACTAGTTCGTTTTGGATCTTATTTCAAATGAGATCCCACGTCTATAGAACCCCATTTTGAGTTTAGATTTGTGATTTCTTTGAATTCTTCATATATATCAATAGTTCAATCGCCGGAAAAGTTATGAAAGTCTTGATAAGTGAAGGCGTTACAACTAAACTCGTTACCAACTTTTTGGTCAGTGTTGTATTAGTCGATACAATTGGTTAAATACTTTGTTGAAATGTTTTACAAAAAGGTGCTCAAAAGCTTTTAATTCCCTTATTTGTTCCTAATAGTTTTATGTCTTAATATTTTTTTCTGGTAATTTTACTTTAATTCAGGTGAAGTGGAGGTTTAGCGATTTAAGAATAAGGATTTTCTGTTTTAGGAGGAGTAAAACATGGTATATTTATTATGATGAAGATTTGGCGATTTACGAACAATATAATGTGGCGGGTTAGCGCGACTTTATTGTTCCTAATGTTTCGTTTAGCTTAACGGTATTAATGTTTTTTTTTTCTTTTGTATTTTACTATGACCTAGTAGGGTCACCTGCAAAGTAATCAATTTTCTTCTACGCAATACTCCTGTGGATACCGGTAGGAGGAATCGTAACAAGAGGTCCATGGGGCCATTGTAAGCCTCTGAGACCCTTCACTATCTCTCCAATCACGGTCTCAGGGTACTTCATAGTTTAACAACCAGGAAGCGTATAAATTTCAACTTTAATCGAACTATAAAACGCGGTCGTCCTAGTCCCCACCCGGCGTTTGTTTGCACCAAATATATAACTGCTTCGTTTTTTTTAAAAAAAACAAGGAGGGCTCCGTATAGCGAAAACTGTTGAGTAAAAGCCTGTGTAAAAGACGTAAATAAAACGCGTACATAGTGGAATATAGGCATCGCGAGGTATGTTACAAGGATAAAGTAGCTCCGTTATACGCGGAGTAGTTCGTAAGTTGCAATGCCAAATGTAAAGGATTCCTTAATTAATATAACCTCTAACCATAAACCTTCTTTCAATTAATAATAATGTAAATAAAAATAATAAACATCATTACGTATATTCGTACCTTTATATCCTTTTACTGGAGAATCTATATTAATATCTATTAGTGAATTAATTATGTAAAAGACTCATAACTCGCTTAAAGGCCCGGTTTATATGGGTATGGGAACCATTAGTTCCTAAAAGAACTAAACGCGCCCCATGTGCTCCCTATTTTATTTTTTAAAATATACCTTCTTTCTCTCCTTCCCCTTATCTCCCCTTAGTTTAGGTAGCCAACCCACGTTTGATTACTGTTAATATTGAGTAGCTTTATACGAATTACGTACGGTTTTTTTTAGTGGAAGTTAATAACAAAGTTTACATTAATAAGTAAAAAGATGTAAAATCCCCTTGCTATACACGTACAAACTCCAAAATTTACAATTATATAAAGACTTAACATTAACCATTAACGAAAAATGATGATGAAAAAGCGTAAAGATAGATATATCCCGGTTATTATTAAAGCCACCAAGCCACTAACAGCTTATCGCGCCGCCGTCGCGGTAATAACGCCTTTCGAACGTCTAACCACTTTACAACAGTGGTAGTATAGAGGATTAAGATGCATACCAAGTATGATACAAACGAAGTAAATTGCTTCCCGAAGTTATGGGAGGAATGTTTGGAGGACAAGGGGGTTCCGCGAGCACTAATGAAACTTAAATAACAAACCATAATACAAATCCGGCTTTTACTGAAATACCCCTTTAAATCCACCGTATTTTCCCCGCTACTATCTAGTGACCTATACAGACATCGAATAACCTGATTTTTTTTCCTGATTCGTAGTTAGAAAAGCTAAAGAAATTCACAGAACGATCCAAAAGAACAATTGAAAAAACCGAAACGAGTGAGAACAGCAGGAGTACGATATGAGTGTAAACAAAACAAAAACGAGTGTGAACAAAACTAGTACGGTACGAGTATAAACAAAACGAAAACTAATGCGAATGAAATAAGGACGAATACAAATGTAAATGAAGACAAGAAAAAAACTACGCCTCACAACTTCAAGTCATCTTAAGCTAGCTATTTAATACTATATTAAATAGTGTTGAAAATACAGGCTTAAAACAGATTATCCAAATTTTTAAACTACATTTGACAAATAAAATCAACTATCACACACATAATTTTGCAAAATGTCAATTTTTTCCAAGTAAAAAACTTTTTATTCACAGTAAATGCCAATATAAAAAATCCTTCGCTAATAACACTGTTCGACCGTTCACAATTATCAAATAAAATGAATTTTACACGAATATTCACCAAACAACCAGAGTAAATAGTAAATAAAAATATCGAAAACGTCGAAATTGCAGCGGAAACAAAATTCCGAAACAATACACTCCTCGAAAGATTATACAAAAGCTACTTCAAAAACGGACTTGGAAAAAGCCGATAAATGGTACAGTAACATACCAGAAGATAAACGCCTAAAATAGAATAAATTAAAGATAATATTTACTACTCGATTCAAATTCCGCACAATAATAACAAGATACTAGCGTAATAATAAGAATACAATTATTCCAAAGGCATATTTACAAATCATTAGTTCAATACATAAAAAGAGAAAATGAACTTACTGTATAAAGCCTTTACATACTGTATAGAAAATTGAAAATTGGTTTCTTATATACTTAATGGAAAATAAATGTGAGAGAGACATAACGCTACAGATAAGAGTCACTAACCGCTTAGTTTTCAAGGATTTTATGGATGAGAACAGGATAGATAAAGATAATATAACCTAAAACGTTGTACGAAATACGTTAATCTTAAAAAAGAATAGTGCCAAATCGTAACAACAACCTCTTTTTTTCATAATAGTTAACGATAAAATAATAATATTTAACACTATTCGAAGAAATAAGTATTCGCCGAGTCCATACAGACTATGAAACAGGTGTACAAACAAATAAAGAGATTAATGACTTAAGGTAATAGTGGAAATACTCCTTATACTTTGCAATATACTCGTAGGTATTAAAACTAATATTAGGCTCACTTTCAATTCGGTTTTTGAATGACTACAGTGAATATATGGAGTTTTTAGGGTACCGGTCCATATTTACGAATGAACAACATAAACAATGGACAAAAAACTTGAAACAACACGTAAAAATACTTCAATTATAGAAACAGACCTAAACCGTACTATAGGTTTTATAATTATCTTTATCACAGATACCTTGAAGTAAAAACAGGCTAAATACGAAACCTTACACTAACAAAACCATCAATTTCTGAAGATTTGAAAATGGAAAACGAAACAAGCAAGAAAAAATACAAACCGTTATTCATAACATCGGTAAACAAAAGTAAACATAGAGATAAATCGGTAAATTAAGCCGAATACTAAGGTTTTCATTTTACATTTAATATTTATAATTCTAATCCTTCAAATTTCTTAAACTCGAATATACCAGAAAAAGATATATAAGATAGGTAGACCAATCTTAAAAACCGAAATAATCGCAAAAAAAAAACCCCCCAATATATTTACGAAAACCACCAACTTACTTACAAGAACCGAAAATACATTCGTGAAAACAAAGGGAAAAGTAAAATAAGTAGGAAATAAATACCTTTAATAGATACTGAACGTTGTAATATCAGGACCACGAAACGTACAAAACTATATACCCGCACTCAAGACGAAAAAGGAGGAACATCTACTTGCACGAGACTAAATTCCTCTTACCCTTCAACTTCGCAATCTCAGACCCCATATTACCGAGCCTCTCAAACCCAAACCATACCCGTACTAAGTCAGGCCGAGGAAAAACAATTCCGCGAGGGCCTCACTCCATTATACGGTGTCATACAAAGAGAATATGGAACGAACAACGTGGGAATGAGAGAAGATACCATCTTCATACAAACAATCTCGGGTTGTCCTAAACACAGTTTGACATAATAAAGACAATGAAAAACATATATCCCGAAATTACTATCGAATAATTATTAAATCGTAATCCTGTTTTTTGTAAAATAAAAATAAAAAATAGCTCATATGTAAAAACTCGACACCTCTGAGGGTACGCGAAAAGGGAAAAAATCAAAGAAAAACCGTAAACGCATAACTTTGAGACACACATAAATAATAATAACTATATAGTATTGATTAATACGAAAAACAATGAAAAAATAACTTTGGTACATACAAGGCGATACTTATAACATCAATATAATATAATATTTGGTAAATAATAGTTCTTTCGTCGAACTTATCACACGAAACACAGAAAATCGCCTGGAAGTAACCATTTAAACTACGAACACGCCCATAATATTAACGATAACTAATAAAATACACATGACGTCATCAATTTACGTTTTATTCCTCTTCAATATTAATTGCATTATATCTTTAGTCCATATATTAGTTTGAACTAATTATCCCTTGTATGATTCATTCCTAAGCCGTCATTAAGTCGTATACCACTCGATCATTCATAATTATACTGGAAATATCTTTAGATTTACTGATAAAGGCGGATATTTTGATGTTATATCCATAAAACGTTGTGTTGAACTACTACCTCTTAATATCTAACTAATTTCGTAAATGAAATTCGGTCAAATACTTATAAAAAAAATCCTATCATTTTCATGAATCGTGAAAAAAACGAATATAAATAGGGAGGACGGCTTAGAATCTGATAGAGAAAAAGAAAATAATGATAATAAAGAAAAATCGAACATGAGTAAAAAAAACTTGGAAATACTCATAAAAATTGAACATATTACTGAACTTTACCAAATGTATTTAACGATGAAGACACCTAACATAAGGTGGATTTTATACCTCGGGGAAACCTCTTCCGAAAAAAAAAGGATACAAGAAAGGTTAGTATTATTGAAAATTTTCATTTCGAGAATATCTTAATTATATCTAAGGAAAACGAGAACGAGGCGTATACAAAAGACTAAAAGACGTCTACGAAAAAAAAATATGTTTGCAAATAAAAAACATATAACGCTATACGAAAAATATTACAATAATCACAATTATAAAAAAAACGAATAAGTAAAAAGAATATCGGAAGAAATTATTACATTCGTCGAGATGAAGGGATTACTTACTGGAAAAAATCTTCATATTATTAACTATTTATTGTGTTTTCCTATTTCGCATAGTCTGGTTTAAAGTTGAAAAAAATAAAAAAAAATAAAACTTTCCGATTGTTTTATGTCATTATCATTACCTATCAAATTATCAATTTTGAACTACGATAAAAGAACTAACTTGGAATCATACGGTAAAGTTAATGATATTATAGTGTTGCGGGCGTTGAAAGTTAAAAAAGACAAAAACGCATTTTTAAACATACAGGTATACAAATATCAATGATAAGAGAAAAAAAATCGAGGAAAAATTATCATAACTTCACTTGGTATACGGCAAAACGAAATGAATACCAATAACATAAAACGACGAACTGGATAAAAATATCAAACATCGCCCTAAATAAAAATATTGGAATGATATGTTACCAAACTTTGTTAAAAAGTGGTTTGAGTTTTCCAACATTAACACTAGCGATATAAGTAAAAAAAGACGGAACTAATTAATTCGCTAACGAATGATACCTATTATTTCGCGAAAAATATAAGGTAAAACTTGTATTAACCAAAGGACCTGCATATACCTAAAGAGATACGTTTGAATTAGGCTTAAAAACACATTAATAACCGATCTCATTGCCCATTTCATCGATTTGAAACCGTATAATAAGCTATTTAAGATAAAATAACCCAAATATTCATAAAACGAAATCTCTTTTACACAAATTTTTTTTCCAGCGATAAAAAAAAATAAGATTCTCTATACTAAGTTAATAAAAACAAAAAAATACTTAAGTTACCCACCAAAATGAATGGTAAACATCGATTTGTTTACAACTAGATTTCAATTGTCATTTATATAATCAAGCCGTAATAGCTAACACACTCACAAAAAAAAATTCTAACACCCCTTTTCAAGGCGACTATAATATTCTCTTTTAAGGCTATGTAACAAATAGATATTGGGGAATATCTATTACACGTAAACATTAATACAAAACGGCATTTATTACGCCAAACATATAATATTTCATATTAAAGATGCATCAACAAATAACGAGAAGCGGACATATCGATTTCGTATTCGGTGACATTACATTTCGTTAATAACCATTACCGAATAACGAAAATAATACAAAAGTTATCGAAAACACCACGAAAAACAACTGGGGGAATACAAAAATCAATAAACTAACACTTCCATCGCCAATAGGATACAACCATACCTGGAAAACAGCCCTTGATATATATATCGACGATTTCAATACCTTATCACATGGATTCGAAACCATATTCAACATCTTGCACTTTCAGTGTTTCAATTGCCTTACATTCATAAAAAATAAAAAAATTCAGTCTTATTTCTTACAAAACTTTATTGTTTGAAAGCTTTATTCACTTACCAAGTTGCGAATTATTACGAAAAGGATTTCGGCTATTTAAAAAACATCGGAAAACATTTGAAATTTAAGAGAAGCCTGAAAACCACCCTACTTTATCAAAAATGTTAGACAAATTCAGTTGGAAATATAATAGGTACAGTCACTCAGTACATTCAATAATAGGGCTACAATAGAGATAGTTAGTATTTGATAAAATTTTAAGTACTGAACCTCTCAACACCAAAGGATGATGAATTCACCGGAGAAGTAGATATCTCTAAGGAGAACTAGTATTTACTAATTCAAGTACTAATATTGATTAGTATGGAAGATTCGAACGGAGATGCTGTCTAGATTAGTACTTACTATTACAGAGGAAATAGTATATATTAGTATACACTAGTATTGACTAGTATGGAGTTTCGACTTTCGATCGACTACTTCATGAGGATATACTTGATTATATATCAAGTCATCTATGTATATTCTACAATATTTGAATCTACAAGCCTATGCAATATCTTGTGTAATACCTTTAATACATTATTAGTACCATCATATCCTATTGTTTTACCATTTAACTGAATCTTTTATTATACTTTTTTCCTTATCACAAGGATCAAAATGTTCACTTTTCTTGAACCCTCTGATACCTTTGAGAATGTCTTTTCTGAATCCCTAGAACGTGGTTCATTTCCTCCACCAAGGCTATTTTACGATAGTACTAGTGATGATGGTCCTTCTTCACAAAGTACTGTTATTACTTTTGGCTCTTTAGGGCCTCCAGATAAATCCTCATCCTGTCGATTCATAAGATCTAAGGTTACTCCCGTTTCTTCAAAGGATTTGGACTCTGAAGCTTTGTAAAAGACATGATTGAAGGAAGCTTGTGATACCTGTAAGTCTAGAGCTAAGCAAGAACTTCAAGCTTTTAATTCTAATGATTTTATTAATGAGGATAAAGAGGCTAAGGCTACCAGTACTTTAGATCACCAGAAACAGGAAAAACTCAATTTAGCCATCTATTTATAAAAAAGACTAACAGCTAAGCTTATGGAACGCTGTAAAGTACCAACGAAACTGGAACGAGACACGTCGATAGCATCGACAGCGAAGAAAGAAGAAGAAGATATTAGAAATCTTTTTTTCAACGCTAAAGAAGAGGGGTAGCTATTAAAGCCCAAGTTACAATTACTAAAAAACTGCTGAATGTTAAATTTAAAAATATAAATATATAGCTAATAGTGATGAAAGACTATATTGGTAACAATCACCGTTTTCATATTTGAGAGGGTATTTTTAAATTATAATAAATATAGTTTTTATAGAAATAAACTTTATTTATTTATTAATATCTAGCGATCATAGTCTTGCGAAAATTTTCAAAATAATAAGTTCCCGAATCTGGATTTACCAAATAATTGATTTTTCTATTATTTTTGATGTTTCAGTAGTTGTCGTGGGTATTGAAGACCCGTACAAGGCCTTTTAAATGTTGATTGGAATATATTAAGGCGCTGGACTCATGCAATATTCAGAACTTCACAAGAAACTTCGCTTCCTACGTCTATTACCTCATTCTATTCCAGATTTCTTTGCGATAGAGTTTGAGAACATAAAATAGATTTTGATCTATTAAAGATATCAGGTTGAGGATGTTGAGTATTCCTTTTAGTTGTTGACTTGTATTGAGCCTGAGTTTCCAATCTAGAAATTCCGCATGCGAAATAAATTGAGAAAAACCGTTCTTTTCATATTATATATACTATAGTCGCACTTTTAAAACGAAACCCAGCTTTAAGGAGGAAAATTCAAATTCCATCCTTGAAAAAACCGAAAAAAAAACGCTTTTTGATAGTAATCAGCGTATTAATGAGTTTAGGAAGAATTACCTTGAAGTCTTACATAAAAGCTACTTAACACAGGCAAATCAGATACTACATCCAAATCTAAGGCCTTCCAATACTTATAAATCTATTATAAAGGAAGAAAAGGTGGATGATGTTGCAGTTGATAACGGTAAAGTAAAAGACTTTTACTACAAACAGCATTACAACTTTATGGTATTACCTACAATTGTATCATCATATATTTAATTTGACTGGTCTACTGTACAAGACTCTGTACTGGATCGTGTAATAGGGAATTTGGGCTAATCTGAAGCCGAATTTTACGCCGGTGTACCCGTTTTGAGGTATCTATTTTTAATGTTAAAGGATCTACTTTCAACGTAAAAGTATTTACTCTTGACGTTAAAACCCCCACTTTTTACGTTAAAGGCTCTATTTTTCACGTTAGTCCACCAAAACGACTAATCTGAAGCTGTGCTAGAAACGGATAGTGCCGCTATGCAGGCTCAACTTTCAACATTAAGTTATCAAAACTTGACGTTAATTCTAATATTTTTTCCACCTTTTTACGCACCACAATATCATTTTACAATTGCTAAACTCCAGTTGCGAAACTCTATTAGAACTTATTAAGGCTTATCTTACTATATTTTGAACGACGAAAGATGGTTCTGTCATTTTAAAATATAAGGTGATATCTACCCCGGATTACGAATAAGGGGTGGTGTTGTTGAGTTTACGGGGTAAGTTATAGTTCAGATATCAGTTAAATATTATAAAGGTTACATTTATAATATCATTACTTTTTACAACATTTTTTATTACCCTGAGTTTCTTATGAACCTGATTAGCTTATTTGAGCTTTACAGCTTGGGTAATAGGGTTCAAAGCTTATTTTTAGTTGACTTACAGACTGAGGAAACAATTTCTACTATAATCGGTAACTACACCATTATACAGATTATCACTTAACAATTCCATTAAAATATCATTACCAAAATTCCCACCAATTCTTCCAATAATTCCCTCTAGTACATCAGGTTTAGTCACAATAGCCTAGAATTGGTAGAGAAAACACTTCAATTGTTGGATGACCCTAAGAAGAACTAGAAAAAAAACATTTCGACTTTATTTGTATTTCTTAAAGGTTTTCCAAGAGCACTCGATGACGACCAAGCTTTCAACAAAGTACCCAACTAATGGAAGATTTATCTTGATTTTAATAACTCTATAAAAGAAAATGCTTGCCTAAAAGAAAAACTCTATATCTTGATGGCTATTAAGGTTAATTATAGATTTAGGTTTTGTAACACAGTTATTATATCTCTTAGTAAGGGACTAAAATCCGTTTGTCTTATGCTAAAAAAATCATACAACGTATTGGATATACCATAAACTACTTGATCCTCTACGGAGGAAACGTACTTATTAACTATTTAATTAATAAGATATTTATTGATTACGTTTTCACTTTTAAGTTTTCTTCGTCATAAACCCTTGAAGAACTGCATTTCTAAACGCTTCAATAAAAATATTTAGGAAAAGATAAAAACCTAAACCGTTGCTGGAAAGGTGCCACATCACTTATAACTCTACTTGTTTAAAGCAGCTATTGTTATGGCTAACTTAACAGTTAGTAATAGGAGCATGATTCAATATATAACGCTTATAATGCGCTCCACGATAAATTAAAGGGATATGGAGGTTCTGAATCCAACGTTAAGTTTATCTTTCATACCGACTTTACCTTTATCATTCATATACTCTTTACAAAAAGAGGAAAAAATGAAAAGAATAATTCAATAGTAAAAAAGGGAATCTCTTTTTGGTAATTGTTTTCTGATATTACAAAGCTTTAACACATCTTCAAGGTCTACTTACCAAACCGGTTGGGAAACTTTACGACGAAGATATTGAATACTTTTAAATTGACGGTTTTTGAAAGAAATTTCACTGAACGTCGTAAATCAATTGTAAGGAGAAAATGTATTAAAACCAGAGAGGTTAGTATCCATTATAACATTGTAATAACAGCTCTAAACTCTAAGCCAAGAAAGAGTATTCGCTAAGTAGCAATGGAAACAGTAAACAGCTTGCCAACTAATGATGTTGATGTTAACTTGATCTAGTTTATACTTTCAGTTGGAGAACAAAAGAAATTACTAACCATGAAGGAAGAAATGGAGGGCCTTAATATTAAGCACTTGAAAAAGGCCCTCCCTAGTAAGATACGGAGCTTACTATCCCTAAAGATCTTCAAGACCATTAAAAGCGATATTGACCGCTATTATCTAACCGCAAAAAAAGTTACTAAGGTTATGAATGACTTTAAAGGTCAAATAGAGAGGTATGAAGTCAGGATCGTGATTCAAGGGTTTAAGTAAAGATATGGTATTAACTATACTAATACCTTTGTTGCCAGAGTAAAGTCTTATACTTAGAGAATCCTCGTTATACTTATTTCTTCCTATAAATGGCATATCGACCAAATCGATATCGATTCGACTTTCTTCAACGGGTAAATCACAAACCTAGTATTAATAAATATCCTAGATACCATTAAGGGCTCTTTTTAAGCATTTTTAAAAAAATAGGAGTTTTAATCCCACAATGAACTAAGTCTTCCAGTTGTTAGTCTTTCATTACAGGTCTAAACAGGCTTTAAAAGTAATTAAAAATGTTTAGATTAGTATTGAAAACCCTCGAATTCAAAAATTTAAACTTTAATAACGCGATATACATTAATTATTACCGTCAACTCATTATATATATTTACGTTAACAACCTTTCTATCATAAACCCTAACCCAAGAGCTATTAAAGCCTTTAAAAGAGATATTAGAA
Organism: Anisogramma anomala; assembly: GCA_038502455.1. Lineage (NCBI taxonomy): Eukaryota > Fungi > Ascomycota > Sordariomycetes > Diaporthales > Gnomoniaceae > Anisogramma > Anisogramma anomala. The sequence goes on along the minus strand of JASMMZ010000013.1, from coordinate 4,126,897 downwards.
ATCACTTGAAGTATAAAGACCTAAAAAGGGCAAGAACTTCCTAAGGATACGATTCTTAAGGAATAGAAACGTATATATAACTATATTAATTCAAGATATATATATTTAAAGTGTTTTGGACTCTAAAGTAAAGTAAAAGAGCAACCTGCCGACCTACATCTCCATTACCTCTAAATTACTTACTTGTACTATACGTATACCCCTTGAAGATGAGGCAAATATATCACAAATCAAAAAGTATTAGTCAAATATAAGGGACTTGACCTATGAAATATATCAAACTAGGCCGGATATCATCTTCTTTACATTGATACTCTCCCGTTTTTTTTTTCAAAATCCTCTACATAAAAACATTACATTCATCAATTACGCCTTCGAATACTTGAAAAAGTGAAAAAATCAATAACTACAAGTGGGTAATGAAAAACTATTGGCAAGTTTGTGATAAAACGCCATATACTTCAACCAAAATTATTATAAAGACTTTAATAAAATTTGATTAACAGCTGGTGCAATTCCGACTAAAAGTAAGATAAGTCCACTAGAAAGTTTACCTATAAATAAATAATTCAAATCGTTAAAAACATGGTGAACTTAGTATCTAAATAAGAATCCGATATATGCCTCTCTTTTATAGATAATAAAAGTGTAGTAGTGATAAGGCTCACTCATAATAGCCTTTAGATGAGGAACTTATTTATAAAGCTACGTATTCATGTCATCGTTGCGATATACTATAATAATAACAAAGGATTCAAGTTATCTAGAAACCCTAAATATAACCAACGTAATTAATATATATCCCTGAGAAACACTTCGTAAGGGGTAAAGTAAATCGTAATATAATACAAATTAAATGGATTTATGAGGATAAACAACTAGACGATAGGTTAATAAAGCTACTAACGAGATAAAAACACGGAGTAATAATGTAAAAGCTTAGTTCGTTTGATCTGAGTATAGATTAATGGTATATTTTATGAACTTTCGTGCTTTAAACTACCTTATAGTATTGTAGGAATGAAATAGTATAGTGGTTTTAGTGTAAACTTTGGGATATTAACAAAATACTATAAAAGTCATCGGTTTAAATCTGACTACACAGGTCTTTTTGCTTTTTGCATATACCGACTTTCTTTTCTCTACAATACACTACCTTTCTTTTACCCTTTACCTTTTATTTTTTTTACTTCTCTTTTTCTTATTCTTTTTTATACGTGTAGAATACTTTTTAAAGGGGTATGTTAGAAATACACAAGGTATAGTGACTTAGCGAACTCAACAATAGGGCTATAATAAGGCGAATGTGTACTGGGTACAACTTTAAATACTAAACCTCTTAACAAAAAGGGATACGTAACTCACCGGAGATGTAAATATCTCCAAGAGGTACTAGCATTTACTAGTGTAAATACCAGTATTAACTAATACGGAGGATCATTACAGAGATGATACCTGGACTAGTACTTATTAGTACAGAGGAACTATTATTTACTAGTATACAGTAGTATTGACGAGTATAGAGTCTCGACCATTGATCAAGATCTATATGAAGATATACTTGATCATATATCAAGTCTTCTATGTAGATTCTGGGATATTTGAATTTGCAAGCGTACACAATATCTTGTGTAGTACCTTCAACAAATTTCTTTTCCTCACACCATATGTCGCGAGGTATAAACCTGATAAAACATGATAAACAATGATCCTAAAAACATCTGATATAAGAAAAATACACAAAACAACCTCGACGAGAACTATTTTAAAGCAAATGAAATAGCTACCTAAAAAAATTCGAATAACGAGAATAACATACCAAAGTATTCATAATAATATGACTGGCAATTTAGCAAAACGTCACAACAATTCTAGATTACTCGCTTTAATGTAACCTCGTCACGAATACATCTGGTAAAAGAATCGATGATGTTACTTTCTAATTGAATGAATTGCTGACGGGAACTAAGATTTTTAACAAACTAATACCTTACGCGAGAATTTTAACATTCTTTTCCTAGAAATTATACGGTACCGCAACGCGGTATATCATTAGGGAGGGAAATATTCAACTTCTATAAAAAACATGAAAGAGACACAACAATAGGTAATCAAATCGCTTCTCTTAACTATAATTTATACTTACTATAAAAATCTAATTTTAGTATAAAAATCCTGACAATATCTACAAGAAATATCATATAGTAAATGGATATTATCGAAATGTTTAACATAGGAATCGTATATCGTTCTAATTGAAATAAAAAAGAATGAAAATCGCGGACGAGATTTTAACGTTGTCGGAACTAACTGTGGAACATTGAAAGTTAAATATGAGAAAAATATTATGAAGGGTGTAGAGATACTGAATTGTAAGACATGTAATGAAAAGAGATTCAGAAACGGATATTTTATTACCTATAACAGTATTTAATCAAAAACAAATAAATACTACAACCAAGCGTAACGATGGCGACCGCGTACATCAATAAAACGAACTAGTATCAAGATATTCCAAGGAATCTCATAGGTGGCCAGATAATAATTAAGGAATTCCCAACAAAAGTTAAAAAAAAAAAAAAGTAAAACGCGATTTACTACAATTTTTTATCCCGAATAGCGTATTGATAAAAGAACTTTGTGAGGAATACATTATTTACGTGGGAAAAGATAAAGTACCTTGGGAATTAAGATATTCTCTTGATATTAACGGGTAATTCTCCGTAGCCTCGATCCGTTAAAAATTAAAGGAAATACTATAATAGCTGACAAATTACATCGATACTAAGAAATATGTCAAAATATACGTACCATACGCATTATCTAACACCGCCAAGACAATCAACGCTAACCTCGTACAAATAATATCTTTAAAACTATAGGATATTATAGATATATACTTTACACGTAATATTAACCTGAGAAAAACCGGCAACATAAACCATTTACACCTGATAACCAATTACTTATCGCGATTCCTATTTGGTCAACTTATAGGTAATCCAACCGGCAAAAGCATAAATCGAATATGAAAAATTGTTACGGATATCTTCGGCTACCCTGAAAAATATTACTTGAATAATAGAAAATGATTTAAAAATCCGAAGTTTATAAAATTCTTTGCTAGGGTTGGAACGACAATAATAAATGCGCCTGTATATTCAGTTGCATCAATAGGGTTAATTGAAGGATTGGTGAAATTGGTCAAGAAAGAACTTAGGAAATAGGCTTACTAATGTGGATACAAGCAACTGAAAGAATAACCTAAAGTTCTCGCTAATATTATAAGGGTCATGAACAATAGGCTTGTAAAAATAACTTACCATACGCACCTTCACAAATAATTATGGATTAGTTAGTAAATCCCTTAAGCACTACGATCGCGGGGGTAATATTAAAGCAAGACCGAAAACAACTGGTTATAGTATTAAACGAATAGAAAAGAAATGAGAAGGCAATCTGTAACGAATTAATCAGTGAACTCGATAATTCTAATCAACAAACAACTAACAGATGGATAAAGCGATATAATAAAGCGAAAACTAACCTTGATAATAATAACGGAAAGTTTCAAGTCGCCGACTGGGTGTGAGCAACCGTGCCAAAAACTTGCAATGTTAAGTTAAAAAGGTTTATAGTCAGCAAAATAGAAGATCTGGGAAATACCAAAGCATTCACCTTAAAATACAATAGATAGGGCCGTGAGAATTTAATAAAAATTACATAATCCGTTTCCCTCAAGATTGTTGATTCCACCATAAGAAAAAAACGAAGAAAAGTTTCCATTAATCCGCTAAAACCATACATTCAAAGGAATAGGACTATGAAAGAAGAGAACGTTGCAAAAGAAGGGGAGGATGAAGTTCAAGATGTGGAAATAAAGGGACCTGACAACCTTGATAATAATAGTGGCAGTGTCAACAATTAAAACGTGGTAAAATGAAATAATGGTATTATCCTTCGTCAATGTGAATAGGGAAGTTGAAAAATGGGTAGTTGAAAGGTTGAAAATGTGAAAAGTTAGTGGTTGAGAAAAGGGGAGAAACTTGAAAAGATTATTATAAATTGTAGTGATCATTTCCTATATTTTCTTTTTCCTTTGTTCTCATTTCTTTGTTATTTGTTTTTCATTCTTTGTTCTTTTTTTTCCAATTACCCCACTTCATTACAAGTTACCTTTTTCTATAAACCTCAAGTTTTTTTTTTATTTACTTTATTTTATATAGCTCCGAGAACTCATCTATATATTCATTAGGGGAAAAAGGTTAGCATGCGGGATCGATATGCATACCAAGTTTGACTTACAATAAAGAAATGGTTACCTAAGGTCATGAGAGGAATGTTTGGAGGATAATAGGGATCCGCGAGCACTAGTTAAACTTAAATAACAAACAACAATACAAATCCATCTTCTATCCACATACCTCTCTAAATCCCCTGTATTCTCCCCACTACAAATAGCCTTTCTGCGTCGCTATTAAAACAGAGAAAGGCGGCGCGGCCCAGAACGCAACAGCGTCTCTATTAACGCGGCAGGTCGTTGTTACCGGAAGGGCTAAGGCTGGTGCAAACGATGGCAACGACAAATTTAGTAATAGGGAGAAAACGAGCTTTATCCCCAACTAGCTCGCAACCTCTACTCCCGTCGCTGCTCTGGTCACCCAACGCATAATCACCCCCTCCGCCACCCCAAATTCCATCCCAAAACCCGCTACCTCTCCCTGAAAAGGACGGTCTCACCGGGCGACGGCCGTCAAACATTAATAACGGGCGTAATAAAATTAATAAAACAATAAATTCCTCAGTTAATTCTTAATAGTATAGTAATAGTGTTTATAGGTGTATATATAATGATTTACAAACGTTTAATGTAAATGTGGATGGGTATAAAACATTTTCGTTGCCGGTGGACAAAAAACGTAAGTTCAAAAAGTTATAATTCAACTTTTTTTTTTTTTTCAAAAACAAAAAAACTTTATAACGCGGGTAAAGGCCTATGATTTTTTTAAGATTTTAGAGGACTTTTTTCATATGAATATCGCATATCCGTCTGTTTAAGAGTTTCTTGAAAAGCTGTTACTGAAGTCTCCAAACTTTTACAAAAACCAAATAATATATTAAGTAAACGATGCCTCTTTTACCATGGTACTAAAGGTAATTACTATTTGTTTTAAGGAGTCAAAATATTTGAAAATATAACGTAAAATCCTCATACTCGTGTTTTATAATTTGAAATCAGTATGGGAGGAGCTGGAAAAACAGGGTTAAAAAAGAAAAGTTCCTAACCTTTTAAACTTTCCGAATTTGAATTCTGGTTTAGTCAAATATATAACGTTTTAACGTTTCTATTGATAACACAGTTTCACCTAGTTTTATAAATACCATTCCAATTTACCAGTTTTTAATTAGAATCAGAACAAATATTTTATGTTGTTGGTAAATAGCTAGTCGTAATTATGAAAGCGAGTGAAAACTTTAGCAACTATACTAATGAATTTATCCGTTATTTTGTTCCCGTCGATAGATATATAAGTTGAACTGTATTAAACCATAATAAATTTCGATTATAACTTGATTATAAAGTAAAAGCCCCGGATAACCTATTAGAAGGAGATGGAGAAATCGGTTTTCAAGTCCTATATTATAAACGTGCTTTTGACGCACACTATTCTTTCATCTAATAAAATACAAAAAACCGACTTTAAGCATCAAAGCGTTTCTATAGCCTCCGTATCGAAGACTTATTAAGTAAAATGTAATCTAATGAACCCCTTTGTAATTACTAGTTTATTATGGAAAACCACGTATTTTTATCTAAAGCAACATTATTTATCGAAAAGTTGTTCGGATCAGTTAGTAAATATTATGGTATTATTTTGGTTGTGGCTTAAGTATTGGTCCTTTAAATTTAAGGTAGCGGTCTCTTTAGTTTACCCACTTAAAGTGGAATCGAGAGACATAGAAGAAAACCATGAGTTTAATAGGATAAGACGCGGAAAATTGGAAAACTTTTCATTATCTTTAAACAAACACAATTAAAATTTAGTTGATAAAAGTTGGTAATGTAGTTGTAAAAGTATTTTAAGATTGGTAAGAGCGTTTTATACCGTTCATTTTCGGAGTCATATAAAGCGTCGGAATATAGTCGTAGTATGGTAGACTATATGCGTATCGATTAGCGTAGCTATAGAAATTTAAAACTTGGTACCGATAACATAAAAGTATACCATTTTTTAATACGTTGGATAAAATGAAACCCGGCGTTAAGGGTCTTTAAACGATAAATAAAACGGATATGTTGTTATTGAAAGGCGAATTTGTTAGAAGGTAGGTCAAAATCTCTAAGGGTGACGACATTAGGTAAAGTACTATAAGAGGGAGTAATCTCCCTTACTGTAGCAATTAACGGGACCGTAACTTGTTTTTCGAGGCTTTTTTACCTATATTCGAAATACCAACATTCGGCGTAATAATTAAGTATAGGAACGACCGCGGCGACGGTAACTATATGTAAAAGATATAACGAAAGCCCGTGTTTCGTACTTAAAAGCCCCTTATAATATCGGGCGATTTTAAACGTCCTTACTACGCGTTTTCCGACGTATACCTTTTTTAATAAGGCTCGATTGAACCAACATTCGAGTTACCGTATACCAAGTAACTTAGTATTTAAAGATAGGCTCGTAACCGGATAAACTGGTTTTATGATAATAGGGATGTAGGGGTTTCTACGTTGTGAAATGTTTATAAGACCTCGGTATCTATTAATATGTGAAATCTTAAAAATTCAAACCAATAAGCATATTTCTAACCGTCTACTAGTTTACCTCCCTTAAGTTAGCCTGAATTCTTATAATATTTAGCTTTAAGGAAGTCGAAATTTGTAAAGAAATGTACGTTGTTGCCGTAAATACAAATGAGATTGAAATAAAATTTAATGAAATCTAATATAGCAATTATATAGAGAACCAGGAAAGGGGGAAAGCTTTATAAAATACCGCAATTAAAATTTGAAAACCTTATTGTTGCTATTTAGCATTGCATTCTTGCTACCCTCCTTATTAAAAAGATTTTGATTAGGGTAAGTAGGTTTCGGTGGAACCCACAAAAATTTATCTTTTAAATTGGACGGTTGTGAAGTAGGGCATCGAAGGAACCCTGCATGTTACATAAAAAAACCAATACGACCTTACTTTCAGTTAGAACAGACTTGATATCGTATATAAAAGATGTAATAAGGTCCAATGCAGACTGCTTTGACGTCTTCCTCTCGATCTAGGAGCTGATAAGGCTTTGGGTGATAAGTGACCATGATATCCTCCAAGTCACGATACGCTCTAGCCCCTTGAAGCACACTGGGATCAAAGCGATGGGTCTCCACGAACGTGGGTTTGATACGACCTGACCGCCTAACTAACGTGTTTTTAACGTATATTATTAACGATTTTGAGATGTAAGAGGGAAAATATTGGTGTAGAGGGAAAAAGTAAATGTGAAAAGTAAAGTTAAACGTTGTTTATCGTTGAAGTCGGTGTTTATTATTACAAGGGTTTTAGTCTTAACGATTTTCAATGGTGGTAGTATTAGTGACTTAGTTGTTTACCAAATGTAGAGATTTTAGCAACTTGGTAATCATATCTTTGACCTGACATTAACTTTCTTATCATGAGTGCACGGATCACCTTGTCAAGAAAGTAAAGGAGCTTATATTCCAAACTCATATAGTATCTATTTTCGACATCAAAATTTAAGTTTAGTCGCTCTTAATACCATTACTTCACATGTATACTATTTCACCAAAATATTACTAATCGTATTTATTACTACGTGAATCTTTTCCGTTGAAATCTTTTGGGCTATGAAAATTGTTGTTGGCCTGGAGTACTACCCTCGCAATAGTGTATCGAAAAAACAACTTTCACAAGCAACGATTCTAACCCTCATTATTTGTATTAACGTACACTCTAAACTTATATTATGATACAACTAAATTATGATTTCCTCGGCGTTTTAAGGTCTTAAAAAACCTTCATTATAAACACTTGCATATAAAAACTCTATTTATTAATTTTTTAAACCGTTACTACATATACCAGCGCGCCGCCCTTTGAATGCAGCTTTCGCGTTCGACTTTACTTAAGATAGCTTCAATAATGCACGGAAGACTTTTTCTAAACATACTAACTACTTAATGATGTACCCCTTTCACGTTTTTTTGTACTCCTTAGGTTTGTAGACCTTGGCAAATAGGTGGCTAGCCGAGTTATAAAGTATATTTTCTCTATTGCTAAGGGCTCTTCACCATGGTATATTCATTTTATAGGTCCTTCACTCATTTAGGACCGCTGTTAGATCTTCTATACTAGTAGTCGTCCAATGGGGACTGCGATAGCCGCATAGTATAGCCCGGTTAATGCTATAATTTTCACGTCTGTATAATGTTACAAGTTTTCAAACTGTATGGTACCTTAAGGTATTGTTTTAAAGGTTAACTGGAGGTTAGATTTCCGGCCAAAGCGTAATTTATTTGTTCGTTTTATAAGATAGTACTATGAATATAGGGCGATAAACGTTGTTGTATTACGAATATACCGGGCTGAAACATATTCGAAACAACTAGTAGTGCCCTCTCTCTTTTATATGGCACGTGGAAAAACATATACAAATATAGTCCATATCCATAAACCCAAATAAGTTTGTGGTACGTAGTGAAGACTAATACGTTTGATTATAAGATCACATTGCATTTAACACATATGTATAACATATTGCTCACCAATTGGCCATAGGTGTATAATATTAAATTTTCAACTTTATACATTTGTTTAGTTTAGTCAGTGACTAATAGGCTTTTTTTATAATAGTTTGTCCAACGGATTATATAGTATACCTTGAAAACATTCATTTTCGAACAAAGTGGTTGTTGTATGGTAGGAACACTCAAATTGCGAGCTTTCCTGCCGGCATATGTAACTATACATTAGCAAGAGTCTCACTATACTAGCTACATAGTGTTCAATTCCCGGTAATAGTAAAATAAAATAAAAATAAAAAACATGGTGATCGCTTTGTTTGATGATTTGAGACTTTTGATGGTTAATTTTAATGTTTGTTTTGAAAAAGCTTTCAATAAATATTTCTTAATAGTTTTAATAACTATACCGTTGGTACCTTTTAACTGACGTAAGAAACCGACGTAATATTAAAGTATTTTTGACTTATTACCGTGAAAAGCCGTCGCACATAGATAGAGCTTTTCTCAAGAATATCCCTTCTACCTTAGTATTTCATGAAGCGTAACCGAAAAGTAGTTTCTTATTTTACGTAGCTTCTCTATGTTAAACCTAGTATGTACTTATCTATATTTATGGGCCGTTAGATGTTGTAACGTTGTCGATTCGAATCTCGGTCTAAGAAACAGTAGTATTACGTGGTTAAGTAGTGGATGTATTGTTATAAATTTAGCAGACCGCTAGCCGCTCTGCGCACTAATTTGAATAGCTAATTGATTGTCACGTACCCTAGTCTGAATTGGGAACTTCATGTGCTTGACTTAAAGTTAATGTAGTTGACTTGACCTTACTGCAATTGACTTGACTGCACTGTAATTGAATGCAATTCCGACGAATATCTAGAATGTTCTCTACGTAATTGAATTGGATCTTTTGAATATTCCCTCCCGTAAGAAATTATTAAATTGATTTTAAAAGGATTTTAAGTATAAAATTGAAATGAGAGATAAAAAATGAAAAAATTCGGATAAAGGATAGAGTTTAATGGCAATTTGTATTATACGTTAACCTAGAAGAGAATTCATAAAATATATAAATAAGTTATTAAAAACAATTGGAGAAATTTAATGAAAATAATGATGATGGACGAACGAAGATATATCTCACAAAATGAAAGGCTTATATTAGCAACCAAAAACCCGTTATATTTTTAAGGGAAATAATAACAAGAATTTCCACAAAGAAAACACAAAACTTCTTTATTTAATAATATTGAAATTGAGGATATTGAAAGGTAGTATCCTAAATAAAAGGGAGACGTGACAGAAGCCTAGTTAAATAAATATTGAAGTGTTTGTCAAGGATTTACTTCTAGGAAGCATCACCAATCCGATTTTTATTGACGAAAATAATGTTTAAAGAGTACGACTTATATTCTTTAAAATACCGGATACATATGTTTCACATTTTCTTCATAATGAACAACTGAAACCTTCGACTTATTGGAAAGTTATATGTATTTAAAACCCCCAAAATATCAGGATTATTGTTATCAATTATGAAATGATATTATTATTTTCCTTACTCAATTCTGACAGATACCCCTTTTCCTTTCCTTTTATAAATCGCTGTTATCTTTGTTATTAAAAACAATATAGATCTTGATTCTCTTTCACAATGTTTGATGAAAATTAATGTTAGTAAACACTTTGAGATGTTAAAAAAAATCATTTTACCAGCAGCGGAAAGAGTGGTATACTACTCGAAAAATATAGTGGTTATGGTATATAATCTTGGGGGGAAAGAAAAAAATTTGAAAGAGATCACAGAACAGTTAGATTTTTTGCTTTTATATTCGATCTAGGTTTCAAATTGTGTACTATATACCCAAAAAATTTAGTTATAACCAAAAAATCTCTTAATTATGATGAATTGACGCGATTAATGAAGTCCGCGTTTTCATTTCCTCCGCATTAGAGGTAATTTCTTTCAGTATAATGGGTGACAATTTGGGTGTGGTACGTGATACATCATTCTTTATATATAGTTTATCAAGTAAAACCAAGCATATCAACTTAATTGACAATAATAGTCATAATAATGAAAACCTTATTATGAAATTAGTGTTAGTATTTCATGGTTGCATGATTAAATCGGTTAATATATATGAAGACATATCTATTGAATACGTAATACAAAAAAAATACTCAAGTTAATAGTACGTACGAAAAATCAAAAATAGTGTATTAAACAAAATAAATAACCACTTGATTTAAAAAGTTGAAAGATAAAAATGAAACATTTGGTGATATTTAATTATTATCATATGATTTATAATTCAAAGATTGATCCATGCACCTAGCAAAATCCGTAAATAATTTATTAATAAAAAGTAACTACGTATACATATAGTTTATAATGAGTTTAAGACTGACAAGGTAACACCTTACCAGAGATTCCGTCGTCAACCATATCATCAACAAACGTTACCAATACTCTATTTGATTTTACAAAGAAAGAGGAAAGGTTCAAGAGGTACAATGTGATTTATATAATGATACTAAAACTTATCAAGGAGAAAAAAAATAACGAAGGCATACCTCCTCTCAAAGGTATAATAATTATCACTCATTGGCTATTGGCTAATCTAAATATGGCTATTTATTGGTAGGCCTTTATCGTTGTAACGTATTTGATTCGAATTACTGTGATCGAAGTACCTGGTGCTGCATTGAAATTGGTTGTGGTCAAGTTGTAAGTTCTAAGTTTTGCAGACCGCTAGCCGGTCTGCACACTAATTTGTATGGCCGAACGCTTTGGCCTATAATCCAAGTTTTAGTTGGTACATAGTACATTACACTTGCATGTAGTCTCACAAACTGTAGCCAATTTGCAGTAATTCAACCTACTGAAATTGCTATTATTACCTTTGCCATTAACGTTACTACCTTGGCTTTTTTTAAGTTTGCGAGGGCTTTCCTATTCCAAAAAATTACGTGCCGGGTGGTTTACGTAGCCCTTAATTCGCACGGTCAGTGTATTGCTGTTTACAATCATTTTAAGGCGTTATTAGGATTAGCCTTAATTATAACGTTTACGAGGTTATATATGCTATTAATTTACCGGAATTATTCGATTTCCCGTACTTATTGTATTTACTTTAACGTTATTACGTTTATTGTCAAACGTTTTTTATTATTTATATTCAGCTTCAATAAGCATTTGTAAAGGTTCCAGAAATCTGTATATATTACTACAAGTATTAGAGGTAGTTTTCATTCTTTAGTTATAATCCTTGGTATACCGTTAATTATAATACCGATATGAAAGCATTATATTCTGCTGTATACCTCCGATACTAATACGTTTCGTATTATAGGTTTGAACTTAACAGATATTTCGTATATAAGATTTACACTAATTGAAAATTGCCCTTCAAACCTTTTCTTGTTAACAAACATAATAAAGAATCCAATTTGTAATACAAGGTCAATATAGTTGGTAAATAACCCGATTGCAAAGATTATTAACTTCGCTTTCGTTAAGTTTACCAAAACTATATTAATGTCTTTTTTTAAATGGTTTATTTACTACTACCTCCTTTTATTTAACCCATTCAATTTTTACCCTTATAATTCTTGTGTTTATACCGTAATAGATAGGTCGTACGATACCTTCGGTTAAAATAACAAGGCAATATAAGTTGTATGGGCCATTTGTTTAAGGTATTTCTGTAATATTGCCTCGTCAGCCTTATCGATAGTCATCAAGCTCGTGGCTTGCTCTTTTGAACTTAAGCTAATGTAAATTCTATTTTCAACCTTAATATTACAAATAAGGATTAACGATTCATTAAAGTTAAGTTATATGTCTCTAGCTAAGGTTTCGATTGGCTTATGCTTTTCAAGGCCTAACTTTTAGATAGTATGCTATTTCTCCGCTATAAATCTGATATTTCAGAGTAAAAGGGTATCATTAGTTTATATACCAACGATATTCAAGTTTTTGCCTTTCGTAATTAATATATACGAGTTGAACGTCAAAGTTTTCATATTCAATTTATTTGTAAAGTATGTATGGTACATTAAAACCCTATCAACCCTTTTTTTAGCCAATTCGTATAAAGATTTGATGTAACATATCACTATGTTAACCGGAAAATTGTTCTTTAGTTCTTTCGGCAGTTCCAATAGTATGATCCGTTAAAAGTTTGTGGTAAACTACGTATATACCTACATTATATTAGAACTATTAAGTGTAAATTAACGTTTTACGCTAGAATTGAAACTTATAGAAATTGTTACAATTAAATATTAACTAGAATTCTGAATTGAAAGCGATTAAATAAGGATTTAATACTTGCTTCTGTCACCGTATCCTTAAAATACCAGCCGTGACTTTTGGTATAGCCGGTCCGTAGTTTTACTATTAACCTTGTAAACAATTTTTGACTTAAATATAATGAATTTTTAGCTTTTAGATTTCGTTAACGGTATAAGTTAAATAATTACTCGTGTAAAAAAGTCGTTAATCTCCACTTGATCGTTTTTTTTTAAAGAGTTTGCCTGGTTTGTTAATAATGTTTTTAATACGTAACTTAAAGGCAAGTTTTTCGTTAAACCTATCTATTTAAAACACCCGCGCCGTTATTTATAACTTCCCAGGTATGTAATCCTTGACGCCGTCCTCTTCTTTAACGATTATCTTATTTCTAGGTAGTCTTCCACGCTGTTAACGTTCCATTAGCTTATTAACGATCGTTTTGAAAGGGTTATATTGGTAAATTCCTTCAGTTAGAAGGTTATCAACGTTGAAATATTTGTTAAACTTAAGGGATTTTTATACCGCTTATCATATATTGTTCGGAATGTAATATATCCGTTACTAGTTTTAATTAACATATGCGAGTTAATAATAATTACAATCTTATATGGTTTATTTCATTTATTTAGCTCTCTTTACGTAAGGACTTTACTTGAAAAGAGTAGGGAAAACGCGTTTATTATCAATAATCCATTTTTGGTATTTAGAACGTCATTAACCTGACATCGTACCAATTATTTTTTAAGTTGCTTTAAGGCTTTTATGTAAACTATAGTTCGTTTTGGTGTGTTTGACAATAATGATAACTTAGTCGTTATATGTAAGAAAGTCCCAAATACCAGCAAATTTGGTATAAGACTGTAAAAGCTAATAGTATCGTTAAACCCCTTTATCTATATTTCAAGCCGTGCTTTTTAATTTGTAAAGCTTTTGATCTCCAAAGTCATAATATCGTAGGCCCTTTGTAAAAAGACGTAAGCTTTTTTCAATCCTACTAATACCTTAATATGCCTTAACAGGGACTTTTTTACATTATATTTCTATTAACTTAACATTAACCAAAAACTTCGTTATAGTAAAGTTAGTGTTAACGCCGTGAATTAGTACGTTTCGTAGTTTAAGGAACGTATTAATTTATAAAATACGTAGTATTTTCCCGATTTCTTTCGCTGGAATGGTTTCAAATAACTTGATGCCGTAAAAATCCGTGGCGGCGTTCATAACGTAAAGTATTAGCTTACTGTTCAGATAAAATACGTTTATGTAAACCTCGAAGTTAAAGTTTCAATCTTATTTCAAATTGAATTTAAATCTTAGGAGGGGTTAGTAATAGGTTTATCATTAATATCAAAGCCATTTAATTACATTTAACGTTGACAAGTCGACATGTTCGTAATGAGTTTCTTTTAAAACTTTTTAAAGCCTATTGATTGCTGGGTAATTAAACTTATAATATAATTAACGAAGTTCCAATTTCTTTAGATTGAATACTATTGCCTTTAACCCTTAAAAATAGAACCAGAGGTACCCCTATTTAAGGTTAAGTGGAAACCTTTTACCATGTTTAACCTAAACCAATTTATCAGTTTCAATGTTAACGTTAACGCCGAGGATTTTTTTTATTTTCAAGGCAAAGCAAAAAAGAGGTAAGGGATTTTAAGATATACAAGACAATATGATTAACTATAATAGTAATAGTTGTCGATACCAGTAAAAAAATCTCTTTTCCAGAGCTAAAGCCAACCTTAACTTTGCTAGCATCCGTGTGTTTAAATTTTGTATCCGTATTCATATCCCTTCGTCACGCGACTTATTACGAATAACCTCCTATTAAGTATCCTATTACCCTAATATCCGGTATAATAGCTTAAAATACCTATTACACGTAACTATTTTAAATATTAAAGACGTATATTAGACCAGAGTCTCTATCGTAATGTCGAAAATAAGGGTATTTACCTATTAAGCGGTATACGAATGTGTGGTCAGCTATTTATTACGCTATTTTGAATCCAGTATTAATATATTGATGTTAATCGATAACCTCAAACTTATTGTCCTCTTTTTGAACCTTTTTATCTCTAAAGTTTAGAATTCATTGAACGAATTTCAAATGACAAGTGGAAGGAAATTGTATACAATATATCACTTATTTCAATTCGCGTTCGGCAACAATATGACGTATTAACCAGCAAATTTACTTGCTGTAAATCGAAGATCTTTCAAAGTTTCAAGTGAATTTGCTTAACTAGGTTAAAAACCTTGAAGAAAAGAAATATCTTCTCTGTAAATGGTTTAATCACGTTCCCAGATCCGGGCCTTCTGTTAACCTTATTAACCAGGCCTTCCGTACTTACAGTCGATGTAATACGTATGGAAGTGTTTTTTTTCTGTCTTCGTTAAACTTTAAAGCTTAGGGATATATACTAGTCGAACTTAAGAGTCGAGTTGTTACGGTTGCTAGCAAGGAACATAACTAGATAAAAAAAACCCTTCGTAGGTGGCTTCAAGGTATTGAAAGGCGTATTCGAACTTTTTGTAGCCCGTAACAGCTTATCAAACCTGTTGTCGTAAGGTTCCTTCGCTAACTCCTACGTTTTTAATTACTTATTAGTTAAGTATTAACCTATCAAGTATCTAATTCAGGAGGTTTATTTTGATTTTATTTTATTTTTTGTAATTTAATATTTAAGATTACTTAATGATGTTCCAGTTCGTATAGTATTGGGTAAAATCTACATCGTGTTCGAAATGTCCTTTAATGCTATCGTATATATCACGAAGGAAGGAGTAATTCGTTAGGTACCGGAAGTAGTAATCCTTGGCTTGAACGGTAGGAATATTGGAAAACAGCGAGTAAAAGCTTTTCAATTCAATCCTTATCTGGCGGCAGATATCAAAGAAAGGGCGTAGCTTAACGTCAAAGAGGTTGTAAGGCTTACCGTTTTGCTTCTTCTTTCTTTTTCAGATTTTGATGAACGTGGTGATTACCATGCAATTTGTATTTACAATAAGAACTTATCGAAGTGGAATGGTAATGTATTGGTCGAAGGGACCCTTTGAATCCCTCGACTAGTGTTAGGGAAGGTATTACGGGTGTTGGTGTTAGTAGTCAAAATAGTTACCTTTAAATAAGTTAATAAGGGAAAAGCTAATAGTCGTGCCTATAGTAATTTTATGCATAAAGCCGCTTTTTACTTAATCTGACTGCTGAAACTAAACGTGTTAAAGAACTTGGAGGAAATTTATTTAAGGGTTTTCGCCGTGGGGAACTTGCTAATATTACTTTTGATTTTAAGAGGTACATCGAGATTTCTGTTTAATTAACTGATAGAATCAAGGGTTTATAACGTATATATTATTTTTTAAAACGTTAGTAGTATTCAACCGTTGAATTCGGATACAAGGGTTAAAATTATTTGGGTTTAAATAGATCCTTTCGAACGCGTATCAAAGTGTTAATGGATATTGTTGTTGGTAATACCTTTGCCATTAAATTTAAAATTTTTTTGAGGTTTTTTATTGGTGCCCTAGTTATAGAGTGCGTTTGCTAGGTTACCCTTTCCCTTTTTTTCGTTAGGGGTTTAATACCTTAGTTTGCGAGTTTAATTTTTAATTTTAATTCAACATATTTGTTTGTTATAATTTATATGTCGAGGTTTAATTTTCGAAGGAATTTTTGAAACTACTTAAATGTTTTTAGTCTTTAACCGATTCCAGTGGGTTTTGAATTAAAAAAGTAAAATCTAATCTCATTAAAAAGGTGCTTAAGTCAAAGGTCTTTATTAGGGTTCTTAAGTTAGAGATTTTCATTATAGTGTCTTACGAATATGATACCAAGGTTTTTGATTGCCGTTTTTCGATCGGAGTCGTTAATGGTATTGGTTCAAGCATGTTTTAAAACCATCGTAACGAAAATTAAAAAGTAAAAAGGGGAAAAGAGTGGTGTAGAGTAGTGCGTCGAAAATTTACCGTTAAAGTTGGTATTTACAGTTAAAAGTCGTGGGACTTAATTGTTTTTACGATTTCAAATTTGCAGTAGTAATATCCGTAATAGTCATAACCGTAATATTATTAACTTAGCCATTTATCGACTTGATGATCTTTAAAAATTTGAAACGGTCAATTTCAACGCTTCAAAATGGATTAACAAATATTTATTATTGTTTTAATAATGATACCGACGCCTACTTCTAAATTTCCGCCATAACTGATATAATTCCAAAGCCTTTCCTATGTTCTGCCTCAACAGCTAATACAGTACTATAAGAGCGCTTTGCAAAAACCTTTCCTCTACCTTAAGCCGCCGTTTAACGTAAAGAGTAACTAGAAAGTAATTTCATCTTTCTACTTAGCTTATCTGTGCTTAACCTAATAAGCACTGATCAGTGTGGGTAGGCTTTTATCGTTACAACGTAGTCGGTTCAAATCACTGTAGTTGACGTAACTAGTGCTTCATTAAAATTGGTTGTGATCAAGTTGTAAGTTCTAAGTTTGGCAGACCGCTAGCTGGTCTGCACGCTAATTTTCAAGGCCAAACGCTTTGGCCTGTGCCCTCATTTGAAGTGGGCACCTACTGCACTGCACTTGCAGTGCAGTCCCACAAACTGTAGCCAATTTGCAGTATGAACAATCAACTAAACTGACAGTTTAGTTGACTTCACTTCACTGCACTTGTGTGGATATTACCATATGTTTCCATAGTTAGTAAGCGGCTACGCTGCAGATTGCACCTTTGCAGAGTATATGGTAACGTATAACTCTGCAAGGTTTATTCTTACAGAGTGTATTATAGCGTGCCACTGCTTAGAAGTGGCATTGGTAGAGTGTACGGTAGATTGCCACTGCTTAGAAGGGAGATTAGCAAAGTGTATGGTAAAGTGCTACTTACCGGGTAAGGGGTTATAAGCTCTTACCTGTGTCGTATACTCTTTGAATAACTCTTTACCCTTTTAGTTATATTTCTATTTACTTCAATATACATAATCCTTACAATTGATTTTTTAGTCTTTACGTTGACGTGAATAAGCTGAAACCTTTCCAACACTAATTAGTAGCCGACTCGGTCGATTGTAAATAGCCTACGAAAAAAAGAGATAAACCTAAATTAAATACCTATAGCGGAATGCTATAGCGGTTCTAAATATACGTTTTGGAATACTACAACTTATAAAAACTATACAGGAGTATAACAATGCACGAAAACGCCTTTAAAACCCGAAACGTAAAAAGATTATAAATTTGAAGTAAATTTAAAAAGGATAAATTTAGTACGATATTATTAATTCTATTGGTATTTTATCTACTAAAATCCCCGTTACTTTATCCGTGAACTCGTTTTGACGCTTTAAACTTACCCGAGCACTTCTTAAAAAGCGTTTCATTACGTATCAAACTATGTAAACCAAGATCACTAAGTTTCGAAACCCTTCATTAGGACCTATTCGATCTGAATACGGCATTTAAATAGGTTATATACTTTAGAAGCGGTCAAGATGTAATATCTCAACCGCTTGAAAACTTTAAAAGCGACTAGAACACAACTTTCGAAATGTCCTCATAATCAAACCACGCTTTAAAAGCAATAATGAAACCGCCAACCAAACGTACACTCTAAGCCGAATATGTATACTAAGTCTTATATACTACCTTAACTTTCACACACGCACATATACCTTTCCGTATTCTTTTTACCCGTCTTTACTACCCTATTCGCCTTCCTTTGTTCGTTTTATACCATTTTTTCAAGTTTATTACTTACGAAGTTTAAATTTACTAGGAATTTAGTTAATATAACGTTTGTAAAACGTTGAAATACTAACTTAAGACGTTAAATTAACATGTAATTATGTTCTATTTACATTTTATTGAAATTACATTACCTCTAATCAACGATAGACTCCTTACTTCAAACGTCCTACTATATATTATCATTATTTTTCATTTGATACATTGTATAATTTTATTTGGCATGAATCTATTTAAATACTGCATTCCTAACATACCCGAATCTTATCCCTTACGCAAAATTACACTTTATACCGCTCTAACATTTCCGGTACTCTAATAAATCAGCCTCTCAACCGCTTCAGTATACTTCATACTTTCACAACTATCATTCCACTAATAACGAACCTGGTCAAAGACTCTGATTTTATGGACTATTTTTTAAAAAACATTTTGTTTCGTAAAGGCATTTAGAAGCACTTGGACTTAAACTTGTATGATAGTAAAATCGAAGCTTTAGTAGCAATTTCTTCCTTTTACAGCAAACATATATGTTATAAACATGGGTTTTAACTATTATAACGGAGACATTAATCAATGCGACTTATTTGATGATATTAGGAAGGAATTTTAGGATTAGATGCCAGATATATAATGTATAATAGTTGGAACAATCTCAAGAATACTACGCAAACAAGTACAAAATAAAGACATTAATACGACCGATAGCAATAATAGCTATATCGTGAAAGTATTTTTGGTAATTTCTTGGCTTACTTAAATGCCAAAATGAACCCACGATAAAGTAATAGACATGAAATTCGTAAAAGGATATTGGTTGGAAAAGCGTTAAAATAGGATTTTTGAAAAAACCGATAAGGAATGAGAAAAGACTTTATTGATATAGGGAGTAAAGCACTTGGAAAGACTGAACGTACGACTCTAAGTGTAAATGTAGCTGGAGGAATTGATAGAAATGGAGGAAGAGCTATAAAGATCATCTACTACATAGTTAGAATAGAGACAATTTTGAAAACACACTTTGAAATAAAGACACAAATAAAGCCATTCACCGAATACAATTTAAAACTAGCTTGACTGTAGTAAAATCTATACGAATAAAGAAAAATTCCCGTCCGGAAACGAGATAAACAGCGTAAAACGACAATATAAGCCTTACGCACCAATATCTATCAACTACAACCTTTATCGAAACCTCCCACTATACTGCTTTCCAACTAATAGGAGCGAGCTGATAAAGCTTATTAACTTCACCAAATTATGGGATAAGGAAGATAATTATACTAACGAGCCGAATGGCATTGTAGACGATAAAATACATATACCTCTAAATACGTGTAAAGGACTGTATACTAAACAGTTATGACTTCATATTATTGAAACCGGTAAATAATTGAAACAAACTAAAGCATAATATATACTCCTACCTTATTTAGGTATATATATTTACGAAATATGATAACTCTTTGAAATATATTTTAATACTAAAAAAAAAATCCCAAACTTTATGATGAAAACCAAATCAATATGAGCTATAAATTCGTACAAAACCAGCGTCAAAACGTTAATAAAACCCTATAAAAAGGGTTTACCGCCTTATTAGTGAAGTTCCCAAATTGCTAAGCGGACCTCAAATTGAAAGATAAAAGAGACAAGTTTTTGTTTTAAAAAAATATAAAAACATACCCGAAAACCCAAACTTGAATCTTACGCTATTTAAGTCGAAGAATAAAAATTGTAGGCTTTTTATTCGAGCCTTAAAATTTAGTTTAAAACTTTAATAATCCCATAAATAAGTATCTAATTCGAATGTGTAACTGAAAAAAACAAAGTTTCAAGTTAAATTACCAGAGTAGATGTCATCGAAGAACCCCACCAGTAGACTTGAAATAAAATGAACGCCCTAAATATGATTACCGAAACTAAAAAAGACGAAAATAAAATCCCCAGAAATCGAGGATAAAATAGCTACTAACGAAGACAACATTATAATAAAGTACGAAACTTATTACGTATATAGTAATACCTATAGGAAAGTATACGAAACTTTATATGTTTTTTTGAAAAATTACATTATATGCAACAAGGTTGGCTATTGGTTGACCAAAGACCTAATATACGAGTGAATTCGGATTAAACGCTAATTTTGGACCGATTACCCACTTGGAAAACAGACGAAAGTAAATTTTGTAATGTATGCAACCGATTATAAAGGTATAAAGGATGAATTTAACGTTTACCCCTATAAATACACATTGAAAGATGAAGTCTTCGAAGACGATAAGACTTATTGAAAACTTCAGAATAAGGAAACTGACCAGCAAATTTTTACAAGCCTATTGAATACCTTTTTTATATATATTGCAAGCTTGGATTCCGAAAATACAATAATTAACGCCTATATAGAATCGAAATTTACTCTTTTTAATAGGTACATCAACCAATTTCAAGGTATTATACCAAATACCGACGTAATGAAGATATCTATCATTGAAAACCGACAATTCGATGCGCTTACGGCAAAATTTCCGAAATTTTAATTCGATCAAATGATAAAAAACCGGGAAATTTTCTTTGGTAAAGTAAGACGTCGTTATTTAGTATAACGTTGTAAATACACGATTCAAACCGGTTAAGTTTTACGTAATAAACTTACAAACGTAATTATTACTATTGTTAACTAATATAGGTAAGCTTGAAATTAAGGTTCCACATATAACTAACTAACTTATTTGCGTTTTGGATCACATATTCATACCATTTCGCCTTAAATTTAAATACTTTCAGTTTTTTCCCAAAATATGTACAATCAAAGTCATTTACCTAACGTAACTAAAACTAAGGATATTATGACATTAGTTCGGATACCTAGTTGAAAAACGCCTTTTACGGCTGTTTTACGAGGTAAGGCATATTAATATGGAAATGGAAACGTTAGAAACTATCGAGAAGTTTTGCCCCGAGTACTAATTGTATTTACAAGCCCAACGGCGAATAGAATTCCACTTTTAAAACGATAGAAAATGTAATTTCAAGTAAATTGTAAATATAATATACCTCGATAGCTAGTTAGTATTGTACGCCGTCAACGTAATAATATCATTTCAAGTCGCAAGATTTACACGAAGAGATCTTGCTGCGGATTACTAATATACTTTAGTAGATTACAGGTCGAAAGTTTCCTTACGACCTCCAGATTGAATTACTTACGATATAGGTACAACTTTTAATTCGACCGAATCACGTATTAAAATTAAAATCGCCGTTAATAAGTGTTAGTAAAGACTGGTAAAAGCATTGTAAAGTATTGAAAAGTATAAACAGTATTATTCACCGCTTGAAAATATATAGTATTACCTAAAAAAAAACTAAAAGAGATTAGTTTCAAGGAATTCATTTTGCAAATATGTGTCAGCGCCGTAAATAACACTTTCGGCCCAAATAAGCTTATTTTTGAAAATGTTATTTTCGGTACTTACTCTAAAGTCCCTATAGATTCAATACCATCGCCTTCCACAATAAAAAAGGCAAGTGCTGTGGAAAAACCTACGACAGCATTACGTATTTTACGGGCCAGAAATAATGTTTCGAGAATAAGGATTATAAGTAATGTCCTGCGTAAAAAAGGCGTTTAGAATTTATCATTGTAATTGAAAGTCCTAATCTGAAAAACGACGGATGAATAAATTAGTTTTTAAAGAATCAAAGGGTTTAAAGTTACGATGTGTTTATTAACTTGCCAAATGGTACGACTTTATTCTACTAAATAATCTTATATGAGTATAAAAGGGAGAAAGTAAACGGAAGTAATCCGAAATCATAATCAAAATAGTAATGCCAACGAAGTTACATTTAAAATAACGAATTCAAACCGCCCTCAAATCTCACACATTCCTCGAATATTGCGTTTCAACCTTTACCACTATACGAAATCGGCTGGCCTATACTAACAAAGCTAGTACCGCGCCGCCAAGGGCGTCCACTTAGTTTAAAGACCAAGAAACGTTTAAAACCTTTCGTTCCGAACTTATTCGTCACTTAAAAAGATGCGATAAACCACAAGTTAAGTTTAAAAATCCGCCGTAAAGGAATTATCGCCGCCCTAGGCGCCTTCTTTGAACAGTTTATATAAAAGAAATCTTTCCCTTAATTAAATAAGGTGTTTTTCTTTTTAAAAGGTTTAAAAGGACGATTTAAAACGTTTGTAAGATTTTTCCTACCAATTTAATATACGAGGTAAAAGACAAACCCGAAAACCCCTATAAAAAGCCGACTTATAATTAAATTGTATAATAATAACGGTAAAAATCATATTATAACCCATTCACTCACTTTACAACAAACGAGCTATCTGTTGGTAGCGCCTTAGATTATTGCAACATTATCGATTCGAATCGTAGTCGAAGTAACAGTATTATTGCATTAGTTAAGTGGTGGATGTATTTTTTTAGGTTTGGCAAAACACTAGATGGTCTGCACAGTAATTTGTAGGGTCAACTGCTTGGCCTATACCTTAGTATGAAGTGTAGTGTACTGCATTCGACTTATATTCAATGCGGTTAGTCCACAAAAAATACACTTAAATTGCAGTATAGTTAATTTTAATTCAAGTAAAGTTGTCCTACTACACTGTATGTAGTACTATTTTAACACTGGCGGCTTTTTAGTTTGTACGTGTACGTCAGTATGGTTGACTAATTTTTTTTGGTTAGTATAAAACAGCGACCTTGTTAACTTGCCAACCCCTTGTTAATTCTAATTGACCCAAATACTGAATTTCATCCTATTTTATATCAATTACCGTTATTAGACCTTGATTTCTTCGTAACTCCGAGGTACGAGTTTATTAACTTCTACAAAAACTTTCCGCTACAGGCTTTTATAGGCCTCCACTTTAGCTGTGTTAATTAAATATATCGCTATTATTAATTCCTTCACTTTTCCGGCAGTATTTCAGTTTTCCAGTATATTTCAATCGCTGTTACGTAATTTAGGGTTTCTGGACGGTCTATCAACGTAGTCCTCGATACGTATGGTTAGTCCATTATTATTCACAAACCTTTTTAGGGCTTTATTTGGCATTGTTTTCGTTATAACATTTGCTAGATTATCTTTGCCGTTGATTTATCGGAATTCCTTAATTTTTCTTTTTTTTTTAAGCTTTACTAAGTATCATTACATCGATTTTCAAGCGTTTTTCGTTAGTAGTTCCGAGGTTTAAAAGGTATTAGAAAAGGCTTCTTAAATCAGTATAAATTACTACCAAAGTAAAAGGAATCTTTAGGTACTTGGTAATAAGGTCAAGAGTTTTCCATAATACTATATTTACGTTATAGCCCGTTATTATACCATAAACCTATGAAACTGATACGTTTCGTATAATCCTGTTACAATTAAGGGAAGTTTAGTAAATGAAATTACCGATAATACTCAATTGGTTTTCCCGCTTATTTTCGTTTTCAAGGATTATTAGAAAGCCGATTTGTGAAAATAAGTAGTCGTCATTTATCAATAACCCGTTCGTAAAAATTATTTATTTAGCTTTTAACAAGTTGATTAAGACTATATTAATCCCTAGGTTCAAGTTCCCCATTTACTATTCAAATCTTTTATTTAACGGATTAAAGTCTATATCTACCGGGTTTTATATTTTTACCGCGATAGAAAGGTTGTAAAAAGCTTCCGGTTAATATAAGATACCAATATAGATACCCCGAACACGCTATTCCAAGTACCGTTAAGCCTTAGCCTTATTAATCTGAACAATTGTTTCTAAAATAGAACGTTTGCCATTTTGGCGAAAGCTAGGACCGGTATTAATATTAAATATAGGAATGAACAATTTATTATAATTGAGTTGGATATCCTTCGTTAACGTCGTTACCAGCTTGTAATTTTAAAACTTGAAATTCTTAATCGCTTATGATTTCAATATTATAAAACCAGCCGTTCCAATGAAAAAGGTATTGTTAGTTTATGTACCTACTACGCCGCAGGTACCTTTTTACGTTACCAATAAATACTGTTCGTACGTTCAAGACTTTATCGTTAACTTCAATTTAAAATACAACAAGTAAATTAGGAGCTAATAGAGGTCGGTTTTGGTTAATTCATATAGTGGCTTAATATAATGTATTACCGTCCCTAAAAGGTAGATGACACGTAGTTCCTGTAATAATTTTAATAATACGATCCGTTTCAAATCCATTATTCATTACGTGTAGGGTCGCGTTATATTACGGTTATTAAGCGAAAAATTACCTTTAATTTTTAATTTTCTTACCGTATCTTTCAGCAATAAAACGTGACTTTTCATACAGTTGCCCCATAGGTTAGCATTTAATTTTATAAATAATCCTCGACTTAAAAATAGTAATATTTTGGTTTAGAAGATTAAAGTAGGTCTTTATACGAATTATATAACTCCTAGAATTATCAAAACATTAATATCGACTTTATTACTTTACTTGAAAAGTTTGCCGGAGGTTTTAATAATCCTTTACTCCCGGAGTTTCAATACTAAGTCTTTGTTATTCTTTTTTTTTTCTTATTTACCTATATAGCATTGTAAATACGTTCCGGTATGTATTACTCCTCTTTAAAGTTCCTCTTTTTCGGGGGTCGTTCGCGTTGATGGCGTTTTATAGGCTTATCAAAAACGAATGAAGGAGGTTCGTATTATTTTTGTCGCTTAATTTAAGCGTCTTTATCGTTAATAGCCTTAATATAGAGCTTAACCTAAGTGATTCGAATAGGTATAAGACCATTAATAATTTCAATAACTATTTCAGAATTTACGATACGTAAGATTTTATACGAGTCTTTTTATTTTCCCGGCACCCGCTATACAAAGGCTTTTCTTAATAATGAAAAAGTAAGTACATTGATTGTTAAAGGGCCGTTTTTGGTATTAAAAGTATTATGAACCTGACGACGTGCTGATTCTTTTTGCAGTTCCCTTAAAGCTTTGCTCCAGGCTGCAAAACGTTTCTGAGTACTTGTTAAGGTCGGAGATTCACTTGTTAGGCAAGGGTACGTTCCAAAAATCAGTAGCGTTAGCATTAAGCCTCTAGGGCCTATAGTATCGTTTAGACCTTTTACCGACATCTGTAAGCGTGTCTCCAGATTCGTAAAGCT
The DNA here is from genome assembly GCA_038502455.1 of Anisogramma anomala. Classification (NCBI taxonomy): domain Eukaryota; kingdom Fungi; phylum Ascomycota; class Sordariomycetes; order Diaporthales; family Gnomoniaceae; genus Anisogramma; species Anisogramma anomala. The sequence continues at coordinate 4,100,957 of JASMMZ010000013.1, read as the reverse complement.
TTTAATTTTCAATGTAAGGATATTATGTACTTGACAAAAAAGGGCGTATATCCTTTAACATTTCTAATACTGTAGTAGGCTTTTATAAGTACTTATTTACACTAAATACCCATTATTTGGGCATTTATAAAAAACTCCGCCGCCGCAAAATTAGTACCTGTTGGAATAGTATTACATGCATTGCAGTTGGTCAACTTTAGTTACAAGTAAAATTGACTGTACTATAGGTTGAGGGTATTGTTTGTGGACTTACCGAATTAGATGTAAGTCGAGTGCAGTACGCTACACTTCATACTAGGGCACGGGCCAAGTAATTGGCCATACAAATTACAGTGCAGACCGAATAGCAGTCTGCCAAACCTAGAATAATGCATCCACCCCTTGACCAATGCAATACTACTGTTACTTAGACCCCAATTCGAATCGACAATATTGCAACATCTACAGGCCTATAAGGCAAGGCTAACTAACACTGATTAGTGCTTATTGAGTTAATTACATATTAGATAAGAAAAAGAAAAAGCTACTTTCCTGTTGTTATGCTTTATATCAAACGGCAGCTAGGGTAAAGGAATGATTCTTGCGAAAAGCCCTTACTACTGTATTAGTCTCTACAGCAGTACGTAAGGAATACTATTTGGCTGCGCTAGTTTCTACGGTAGACCAGACGTAACTATGGTATCGTTATTGAAAACACCAAGAAATCCTTATTAGCTTTTTTTTAAAAGACATTAAAATTAACTGTTAGAAGTCTTAAAGTTCGGAAAATTAGCAAACAGCTAAGTAAGTACTACTGCGAATGCTACTACTATAAGAAAGACAACTAAGTCTTACGGTCTATAATAATAAAAGACCTTCGATCTTACCTTTTACACTAAACCTTTCCCCTTACTTTACTCTTTTTACTTCCCACGCCAATTTAATCTCCAAGTTTGCTATTCTGAGCGAAAACACTAAAAATCATCAAGTTGCGCCGAGAAAGCCACGTCACGCGACTCCACGCTAAATCGCCAAGTTTCCACGCAACTTTACGCCAAAACACCAAGTTTTTACACCTGAGATTACCAAGCCCCTCGTTCTATACGTTTTACACAAGTCTAAACCTTAAAATAACACTTATTTAAAAGATTCAAAAGGGGATTAACGTTCTGTGATCAATCTTTACAAAACATTACGATGAAAACATATGAGTATAAAATGTCGACTAAGATTTAACGGAAAAACAACTAGATAATTTTACCGGATATTACATCATTAAATAAGAAGGCGACGAAAAACTTAACCGTGGTGACCGCGCCTTCCGAAACCTTTGTAACCTTTTCGGCTATAAGACTATCAATATGTGGGGGAAAAATCAAAAAGGTATCAAATCCAGATTAAGGGTTAAACTTGAACGCTGAGGGATTTACGTGTTAGAAAATGGCCTTACTAAGTTGGCAAAAACACTTTTCGAACTAACTTAATTTGAAAAACTCCCTTAAAACCTATACCCTAAAGAGAAAGATGTCGAGGAATTTCACCACCCTTATACGCCAGTTAGGGGACCTCCCTTTTACCCTTAGCTAAGTTAAACCTCTTTGCGCGTAAGAGATAAGGAACTTATTAACCTGTTCGAAAACCTAATACTTTTACATAATAGCGCATAGTACGCCTTTAGAGGTAGCAAAGCGCGTAAAGCGAGGGCCGCTAAAGCATCCAAAAGTATTAACGTTGGCGTTTTACACCAATGAATTAAGCAAAATCGTTGGATGTCCTAAAACTATGAAGTATCTATCGCCCCCTAGTAATTTAATCAATAGGCTCTTTAAAACCATTCTACTTTTAGATTTGTTTATATACGAAAGTCTATCATAGGTCCTATAATAAGACTTTACCCCTGTGGCTAAGCGATTGGAAATTACCATTAACACCGTGCCTTAAAAGCCCTAAGGCCTAAATTTTTAGTAAATACCATTTGAAACAAGGATAACTATCGAGATCTTTTTTAAAAACCTATTAAGATAGTTAATGTTATCTATAAAATATTTACGGACTTCGCCAAAATATGGAACGACGTAAAAAAGTATAGCGGAAAGCCTTATAACCTTTTTGATATTAAGATAATACCCTTTCTAAATTTTTGTAATTAAATAAAGGTTTTACCTTTAGGTTTTTACTTATTATTCCTCGGAATCCTTAAAAGGTATATGAAGAACTATTACCTAACTTTCTTTACTAAAGTTACTATGTTCCGCGAGATTTAAAACGATATGAAAAGCCATTTCGAATACGATATCCATATCGCCTAATACCATATAAACTTATCTATTATGCATTAAATTACAATAATAATAAAAAAGTAGAAAACGCTAATTAATATTCTTAATTATATATTTGACAAGTTAATGCTATATTAAAAAGAAATAAGCAAGGCTTATATTAACGAAGCCACGTTTGTAAGTAAGTACAGGTAGTAGTTACGGTTGTTAACTAGTTCGAATACGCCTTACAACGTTTAAATACCACTTACGAAAGCTTTTTTAGCTAGTTACGTTCCTTATTTGCTATTGTAATAACACGTACACCAAATTAGTTTGGTATACACCTTTAAGCCAGCAAATTCTCTAACGTAAATAAAGAAAACCTTATGGTAATTAATTACATCGACTGTTGGTAGGCCTTAGATGTTGTAAAGTTGTCTATTCGATTGGTCCTCTAAGTAACAGTAGTATTGCGTGGTCAGATGGTAGATGTATTTTTCAAGGTTTAGCAGACCGCTAGCTGGTCTGCACTGTAATTTATATGGCCAATTGCTTGGCCCGTGCCCTAGAGTGAAGTGTAGCATACTGCACTCGACTTACATCCAATGCGGTAAGTCACCACAAAGCAATGCACCCAACTTGTAGTTTAGTATAGTTAACTTTACTGTAAGTAAAGTTAACCTATTGCATTGCATGTAATACTATTCCAACACTGGCGGCTTTTTAGTTTGTATGCGTACGCCAGTGTAGCTAACTAATCTTTTCTAGTTACCACGGAATTGCCTCCTCGTTAACTAGCCAAACCCCTGTTAATTCCAGTTAACTTCCGTACTAAATTGCATACACTTGTATGCAAATTGATCTCATTTAGCTTTAATTGTTTTACCGCTTCGAGGTCCGTATTTATTAATTCCTTTAAAAAGTTCTTTCGCCACAGGTCTTTGTAAACCTTCACTTTAACCGTGCTACTTAAACAGATTACCATTATTAATCCCCTGTCAGTCTTTCAATTTGCTAACACATTCCTGTCCGTATTTACGTAACCTAGGCTTTCCAGGTAGTCTGTTAACATAACTCTCAATACGTATAATCAGCCTATTATTTTTCACAAACCTTTTTAAAGCCTTGTTTAGTATCGCCTTCATTATGGAATTTGCGAGGTTATCTTTACTATCGATCTATTAGAACTAATTAATCTTCCTTCCTTCGTAGGCTTTACGAAATACCATCACGTCGATTATCAGGCGTTTTTTGCTGGTGTTTTCGAGCTTTGAAAGGTATTAGAAAAGGCTCCTTAAATCGGTATAAATTACCACCGAAATAGGATAAATCTTTAACTGCCTGGTAATAAGGTTAAACGTTTCCCACAATACTATGCCTATATCGAAGCCTGCCATTATGCCGTAAACCTCTGATACCAATACACTTTGTGTAATCTTTTTACATTTAACGGAGGTTTAATAAATTAGGTTACCAATAATATTAAATTGGGTTTTCCGTCTATGTTCGTTAACAAGGGTTATAAGAAATCCGATCGGTAAAGACAAGTCGATGTTATTTGTAAAAGATCCGTCCATAAAGATTATTAGTTTAGCCCTTAAGAGGTCGATTAAAGCTATATTTATTTCGCGGTCCAGATTTCGTATTTACTACTCGAGTCTCCTATTTAGCCGATCAAAGTCCTTATCCGTAGGCATTTGTGTTTGCGCTGCGATGGAGAGGTCGTACGAAGCTTCCGATTAACATAAGGTAACGATATAACTGCCTAAAGCACGTTGTTTCAAGTACTGCTAAGCCCTGGCCTCGTTATTCTTATCTATTATATAGAAAATAGAGCTCTAGCCCTTTTGGCGAAAGCTAAGGCCGGTATCAATGCCAAGCATACAGATTAAAGATTTATTAAAGTTAATAGTAATGTTTTCCGTTAACGTTATTACCGGTTTGTAATTCCAAAACTTGAGATCTTTAATAGCTTGTTAATTTAGTGTTATAAAGCCAGCCGTTTTGACGAAAAAGGTATCGTTAGTTTACATATCCACTACGTCAAAATCCTTCTTTTACGTCACTAATAGTTATGGGTCGTATGTTAAGGACTTTATCGCCAGCTGTAATTTAAAATGCTATTAATAGGTTTAAAACCAATAAACACCTATTTCAGCTAATACGTATAGTAGCTCAATATATTATATTACCATACCTAAAGGGTAAATAATACGGAGTTCCTATAACAGTTTTAACAATATAATCCGCTATAGATCTGCTGTTAATTTCGTGTAAACTTATGTTATATTACGGCTATTGAGCGTAAATTTTCCTTTAGTTTTAACTAGATAACTTACTGCCAAAGCGACCACTGAACGCTAGCTAATCTTTTAATCGTTAGATATTATGTAAGAATCTAATTTTTGCCTTTATCGCCGTATCTTTAAGCGATTAATCGTGACTTTTCGTATAGTAGACCCGTAGTCTTAACCTTAACTTCGTGGATAATCCTCGATTAAAAGATCGTGAGACTTGGGTTTTAAAGGTTAAAATCGGGTTTCGACACGAATTATACAACTCCACGAGTTAACAGGCTGTTAATTTCGACCTTATCACTTTTCTTAAAAGGTTTTCCGGAGGTTTTGATAATCCCTTATACCCGGAGTTTTATTGCTAATTCTTTATTATACTTCTATTTTTTGTTTATCCAAGTAGTATTATATATACGACCCGGTATGTATTTCTTCTCTTTAACGTTCTTTTTTTAGGGGTCGTCCGCGTCGGCGGCGTTTTATCAGCTTGTCGATTACGGGTGGAGAAGGTTTTTATTAATTCGGTTATTTATAATAAAGGTCTTAAAGATTCTCGTCTTCGATATCTCTAATATAGGGCTTAACCTAAGTGATTTGGAAAGGTATATGGTCGTTAATAGTCTCAACGACTACTTCAAAGTTTGCAATACGTAATATCTTATAAGGGTCCTCTTATTTGCTCAGCTTCCGCCATACGAGGACTTTACTTTACAATGGCAAAATAAGCACGTCAATGTTTAATAAACTATTCCTAGTGTTAAAGACGTCATTAACCTGACGGCGTGCCGATTCTCTTCGTAGTTCTCTTAAAGATTTTCTATTAACCTTGGCATGTTTTTGAGTACTTGTCGAAGGTAGAGATTTATTCGTCAAACGTAGATACGCTTTAAAAACTAAGAGCGTTAGTATTAAGCCATCAAGGCCTACAGTATCGTTTAGACCTTTTACTACTATTTATAGGCGTGCCTCAGGATCCGTAAAACTTGAGATCTCCAAAATAAGGATGTTATACACTTGGTGAAGTAAGGGGTGTGCCTTCTTAACCTTTTGAATACTTAAATAGGCTTTTACAGGTACTTATTTGTATTGGATATCCATTATCTTAGCATTTTTCTGAAACTCTGCCGTCGTAAAGTTGGTACCGACATCGTACAAGACGACGTTAAGTAAGCTTAAGTATGTATCAATTTATAATATCCTTAGCGTTTCCCACGTATCCTTTGCTGAAAGTCATTTTAAAAACTTAGCCCTATAAAAAGAGGTTGCAAAATCAACGACAGGAAGAATAGGCTTATTATCGAAATAAAACATATTAACAAAGATCTCATAATTGAAATTTTTATCGTTTTTAAACGTAAACATAAATATCTCGAAGGCTTGGGTATACGTTTGACGATAATAGTAAAGTCTTTTAATAGATTTTAGGGCAAAGTATTTTATATCGTTATATCTTGTTAACTTTAAAATTTTATATAGCCTATTAACGACTGAATAGTTAAAACGCCGGTGTAGTTAGCGTATCTTCGGCTCTATCATATTTAACACCACTGTTTCTGGGCTTTAAAGTTAAAACCATAGGTGCCCTCACTTAAGAGCGAGTGGAAACCTTTATCCGTTATTAACCAGCTCGTTTACATTAACGTTAAATTTAATGTCGAGGGTTTTTATGTCTTTCAAATAAAATAGAAAAGGGGTAAGAGACTTAAGAATATGAAACGTAATTACGCCTACAATAGTTTAAACTACCATTATCTCTAATGATGATAATCATTCGCCTAGGCCAAAACCAACTTTAACATTACCCGTATTGTAACGGTTGATCCCAGTGACTATAATGCTTTCCGTTCGTAATACCACATATTACGAATTACCTCCTATTAAGTACCTTGTTGCCTTTTTGTCTGGCATAATACATTGAAACGTATAGTCCGCGTAACGATCGTGAAGTTTAATTGTATGTAAAAGATCAAAGGCTTAGTTAGTGCAAAGGTAAGGGTTTTTACTACCTAAACGATACAAAAAGGCGTAGTTAGCTAATTATTACGCCGTATTAGGAGTAATATATTTTTCGTACCATTTAATATACTTAGAGGCGTTTGCGTTATTAATTAGCTTATTTCCATCAAAGTTTACGATTTGATTTAGATAATTCAATTTAAAAGCAAGGGGGTATTAAGCGTAATATATTGCCCTTTTATCATTGCGTTCAGAAACAGAGTGCTGAGTTAACCAGCAACTAGACTTGCTACAAATCCAATATTTTTTTACCACTATCAAGACGATAATGCTAGCGGTTAGCAGTTCCGTTGGAATCTTGGCCTTATTAGCGCCAGCGTAGGTATTACCTCTAGTTTAAAGCGGAGGTTAATGGGCTTAACCTTGGGCGTTATGGGCGCCCGTATTTGCGGTCGACGTAATTAACCACTGTAAGGTTTTCCTTATTTACGTTAAGGAAGTTGTTAGCTTAGTAGTATATAATAAGCGAGTTTTTTTATACACGCTATTACGGTGGTAAAAAAGGAACGTAACTAGCGAAAAAAGCCTTCATAATCGGTATTTAAGCGTTGTAAAGCGTATTCGAACTTACTAATGCCCGTAACTGTTACCCGTACCTGTTCGCGAAATGTGTTTTCGCTAGAGTGGCCCTTCCCCATTTCCTTTTGACATATCATTAACTTATCAAGTATTTGATTAAGGACGCTTAATTGTAATTCCTCCTCTGTCTTTTTTACCATTATTATAGTTGAGTTTCTAGTAGCCCAGTCTATGTAATATTACATAAGGTAAACGTCGTATTCGAAATGGCTCTTTATACTATTATAGATTTCGCGAAACGTAATGGCGCTAATTAGAAAGGTTAAATAGTAGTCCTCAGCGTGACCTGTAATGTTTCCGGGAAATATTAAGTAAAAACCAGAAGGTAGAACTTCTATCACTTGTAAATATTTGGGAAAAACATTATCTTAGTATCGAAGAAGTTGTAAGGCTTCCCGTTATACTTTTATATATTATTTCAAATATTAGCGAAGTCTTTCATAATTTCATAATTAATTTTAATCATTAAAACAAATTTTGGAAAAAGGTCGCGATAATTATCTTAACTCTAAATGTTGTTTTTGATGATTTAAGCCTTGAGGCTTCCGAAGTCCTGTGTTAGGAATCATTGCCAGTCGCTTAGCTCGAAGTGTAAAATCCTGTAATAGGACCTATGGTAGGCTTTGGCGTGTAGGCGAATTTAAAGGAGAGAGGTTTTTAAGGGTTTTGGCAATTAAATTGCTAGGGGGCGATAGGTACCTAAAGGTTTTGAAAGGCTTAACTATTATATTTAATTAACTGGTGGAAAGTGCCAACGTTAATACCTTTAGTTGCGTTGGCAGCCGCTACTTCACGTGATTTATCGCCGCTAAGGGCGTACTCCACATTGTGACGTAGTGGTACGGAACTGCCGAACAAGTTAACAGATTCTTTATCACCAGCGCATAAAAAAACTTAACTTAGCTAAAGGTAAGTTAACGATCCCCTAACTCGCGTATAAAGGTAGTAAGGTTCCTTAACACCTTTTTATTTAAGGTACGGTTTTTAAAGGCGTTTTTAAAGTTAGGCTAAGGCGAAGAGTTTTTATATCAATTTCGTAATACCTTACGGTAACACGTATACTTCTGGCCGTTTAAGCTATTCTTTAACCCTTAACTTAATCATTTTCTAAATTAAAGTCCACATATTGATACTTTAGTCGTTAAAGAGGTTACGAAAGTTGTTAAAGGCGTGGTTAGGGTTTTTAGTATTGTTTTATTGAACGATATAATAGCCGATGAAGTTTGTAAGGTGTTTTTCCGTTAATTCTTCGTCGATATCTAGCGTTTAAAGGTTTTCCTCGTAAAACTTAGTAAAGGCAGTTCCGAGAGCGTTAATTCCCTTCTGAATCTTTGTGGTAGATGCTATTTTAAGGTTTAGGGCGATGTTGGACTTGGTAAAGCGTGAATAGCGAGGGACTTAGTGATCTTTAAAAGTAAAGTCGCATGGAAACTTGAAAACTTGGCGATTTGACGTGAGATTGCACAACGTGGCTTTTTTGGCGCGACTTTGTGTTTTCGTTTGAAATAGCAAACTTGAAGATAGATTTGATGTAGGGAGTGAAAAGAGTAAAGTAAGGGTAAAGGTTTGATGTAAAGGGTAAGGTCGAAAGTTGTTATTGGTGGTGAAGGTCGAAGGTTATTGTTTTGGTGTAGGGACTTAGTCGTTTTTCTTGTATTAGTAGCACCCGTAGTAGTACTAACTTAGCTGTTTGCCAACTTTCTGGACTTTAAGACTTCTAATAATTAATCTTAACGATTTTCTTCAAAAAGTATCAATAAAGATTTCTTGGTGTTTTTGATAGCGATACCATCACTAACTTTCAGATTGCCGTTATGAGACTGACACAAACCAAAAGTCTTTTCTATTTTCCAGTCGTTATGAGACTGACAAAGTACTAATAAAGGTCTTTCGCAAGAATTTTTCATTTACCCTAGCTATCGTAGCCGTAGAGCGTAACTGGAAAGTAACTTTTTCTTCTTCTTAGCTTATCTGTGTTTAAACTAATAGGCAAGCACTAATTAGTGTTATTAGGCCTTAGATGTTGTAATGTTGTCGATTCGATTGTTCTTCGAAGTAATAGTAGTATTGCGTGGTCAGATGGTAGATGTATTATTTTAGGTTTGGAAAACCACTAGCTGGTCTGCACTTTAATTTGTATTGCTAATTGCTTAGTCCATGTCCTAGAGTGAAGTACAGCGTACTACACTCGACTTATATCTAATGTGGTAAGTCTCTACAAAGAAATAAACTTTACTATAAGTAAAGTTGACTTACTGCACTGTATGTAATATTATTCTAACATCGACCGTAAATATGGTTACGGGCGCCCTTAATGCTTAAGGTCTAGCCTACCAGCAATATACTAAAGGAAATAATTACGTTGACATTAATAAGGTAAAAATTTAGGCGGATCTTTTACCCGTAAGTATTATCGTCATAATAGTGGTAAAAGATATTGAATCTATGGTAAATCGAACTATTAATTAACTCGGCATCCCCCGGCCGAACATAACAATAAAAAGTGTTCGTAGGTCTCTAGATTGTTGTAACGTTATCGATTCGATTAGTCGAATTAATAGTAGTATTGCATTGATTAAGTGGTGGATGTATTATTTTAGGTTTAGCAGACTGCTAGCCGGTCTACACTGTAATTTTTATGGCCAATTGTTTAGCCCATGTCCTAGAGTGAAGTATAGTGTACTGTACTCGACTTACACCCAATACGGTAAGTCCGCATAAAGTAATACACTTATAGTACGGTTAAATTTACTTATAGTAAAGTTGAACTACTGCAATGCATGTAATACTATTCCAATACTGGCAGCTTTTTAGTTTATATGCATACGTTGATGTGATTAACCAATCTTTTCCGGTCGACACCAAATTGCATCCTCGTCAACTAGCCAAACCTCTGTTAATTCTAATTTACTTTTATACTTAATTACACCCAATTAGATGCAAATTATTCCGATTTGGCATTAATTGCTTTACTATACCGAAATACGAGTTTATCAACTCCTACAAAAAGTTCTTTCGTTACAAACGTTTACAGGCATTTACTTCAACCATATCACTCAAATAAATCACTATTATCAACTCCTTAGAAGTCTTACAATTTACTAGTATATTCTTATTCACCTTTGCGTGATTTAGGCTTTCTGGGCGGCCTATTAATGTAATGCTCGATACGTATAGTCAACCAATTACTTTTTACAAACCTTTTCAAGGCTTGATTCAGCGATCTTTTTGTTATAATATTAGTAAGATTATCTTTGCCATCAATTCATTGGAACCTCTTCATTTCCCTCCCTTTATAGGCTTTTCGGGGTGCTATTACGTCTATTATCAAATGTTTTTCTTTAGTAGTTCCAAACTTTGAAAGGTATTTAAAAAGGTTTTTCGAATTAGTATAAATTACTACAGGAATAGGAGGAATCTTCAATTACCTGGTAATAATGTTGAAGGTTTCCCACAGTATAATAAACAAGTTAAAGCCCGCCATTATGCCGTGAACCTCCGAGGCTAACACGATTCGTGCAATCCTCTTCTATTTAACGGAGGTCTAGTAAATAAGGCTACCGATAATACTAAACTGGGTTTTCCGCCTGTTTTTGTTAATGAAGGTCATTAGGAAGCCGATTTATAAAGACAATTCGATATTATTTATAAAGGATCCGTCCATAAAAATCATTAACTTAGATCTCAACAAGTCGATTGGAACTATATTAATCCCGCGCTTTAGGTTACAAATTTGCCATTCGAGCTTTTTGTTTAACCGGTCAAAGTCGTTATCTGTTAGCTTTTATACCTATACCGCAATAAATAAGTCGTAAAAGGCTTTGAGTTAGTATAAGGTAACAATATAACTGCTTTGAATACGTTATTCCAAATACCGTTAAGCTCTAACTATATTAGTTTCATTAATTATAGCTAAACCAACGCCTTAGCTCTTTCAGCAAAAGCTAAAGCCGGTATTAATACTTAATATACGGAATAACGATTAATTAAGGTTAAATTAACTGCCCTCTGTTAATGTTATTACCGGTGTATAATTTTAAAACTTAAAGTTCTTAATCGCCTGCTATTTTCGTTCTATAAAGCTAGTCATTTCGACGAAAAAGGCATCGTAAACTTGTATACCTATTACACCAAAGTTTTTCTCTTACGTGACCAGTAAGTACGGGTCGTATATTAAAAACTTTATCGTTAGCCATAATTTGAAGTGTAACTAGTAGGCTAGGAACCAGTAAGCGCCTACTCTATCTAATCCGTATAGCAACTTAATATATTATATTACCGTATCTAAAGGGTAAATGTCTTGTAGTTCCTGTAGTAATTTTCATAGTACAATCCGTTATAAATCCATCAATAACTATATGTAAACTTAGGTTTTATCACGGCTATTAAACGTAAATTTCCTTTTAATTTCAACTAACAAACTTATTGCCAAAGCGACTGCTAAACGCTAACTATTTTTTTAAATCGTTAGTAGCTATCAAATAATCTAATTCTTACCTTCATTACCGTATTCTCAGGCGATTTAACGTAACTTTTCGTACGGCCGCCCCGTATTTTTACCCTTAACCTCGTAAATAATCCTCGACTTAAATATTGTAACGTTTAAGTTTTAAAGGTTAAAATCGGGTTTCACTACGAATTATATAACCCCTAGAATTGATAGGCTGTTAATCTCGACCTTATCGCTTTTCTTAAAGGGTTTGCCGAAGGTTTTAATATTTCCTTACGTTCGAAGATTTAATGCCAAATATTTGTTATCCTTCTCTTTTCTTTTTACATAAGTAATATTATAAATACGGTCCGGTATATATTCCTCCTCTTTAACGTTCCTCTTTTTCGGGGGTCGTTCGCGTCGATAGCATTTCATTGACTAATCGATAACGGGTAAAGGAGGTTCGTATTAACTCAGTCGTTTAGCTTAAGAGTCTTCATTGTTGGTAACCTTAATATAGGGCTTAACCTAAGTAATTCGGAAAGATATGAGACCATTAATAATTTTAACAGCTACTTTAAAGTTTATGATACTTAATAGTTTTTACGACCCCTTTCATTTATCCGGATCCCGTCACACGAAAACTTCATTTTATAACGATAAAGTAAATACATCTATTGTTATTAGACTATTCCTAATATTAAAGGCCTTATTAATCTGGTTGAGTGCAGATTCTTCTCGTAACTCCCTTAAAGCTTTACTATAAGCCGTAACACGTTTTTAGATACTTTCTGAGGGCGGATATTTACGTATTATACGTGGGTACGTTTTAAAGACTAGTATTGTTGGTACTGAACCATTAAACCTCATAATGTCGTCAAGGCATTCTATTGCCATTTATAAGCGTGCTTCCGGATTCGTAAAACTTATAATTTTCAACGTAAGGATATTATACGCTCGGAGAAATAATACGTATGCCCTTTAACTTTCACAATACTTCAGTCGGCTTTTATAAGCACCTGTTTATATTACATACCCATTATTTTGACATTTTTGTAAAACTCCGTCGCTGTAAATTTAGTACCAGTATTGTAAAGGACAACGTTAGGTAGGTCCAAGTACGTGTTAATCTATAACATCCTTAGCGTTTCCCACGTATCTTTTTCCAAAAGGGACTTGAAAAACTTGGCCCTGTAAAATAAGGTTATGAAGTTAATGACGTAAAAAATGGCCATATTATACAAATAAAATACATTGATAAAAATCTATTGTTTAAAGTTCTTATCGTTTTTAATATAAAATTAAATTTTCGGGAGGCTTAGGTATATGTTTAACAATGGTAGCGAAGTCTTTTAATAACTTTTAGAGTAAAGTATTCCTCATCTTCATACCCTACGGACTTTAGGACTTTATATAGTCTATAAATGGCTTGGTGGTTAAAATACTGGTGTAATTCCTGTATCTCCGGCTTCGTCAGGTTTAATATCACTACTTTCGGGCCTTAAAGATAAAACTATACGTACCCCTATTTAAAGATGAGTAAAAACTCTAGTCGTTTTTAACTAATTCGTCGATGTTAATGTCGACGTTAACGCCGAAGGTTCTTATGTCCTTTAAGCAAAGTAAAAAAGGGGTGAAAGGCTTAAGAATATAAAATATAATTGTTTTTACAACAGTTTAAATTACCCTTATCCTTAGTAACGAGAGTTATTTGTCTAGATTAACGCCAACTTTAGATTTACTAATATAGTAATAATTAATCTTAATGGCTGTAAAACTTTCCCTCCGCAATGTCACGTATTGTATATAGCCTCTTGTTAGATACCTTACTGCCCCTATATCTAGTATAATACCTTAAAAGTATAGTTCACGTGACCATCGCGAAAATCAAAGGTATATAAAAAGTTAGGAGTTTGGTTGGGGTAAAGGTAAGGGTCTTTATTACTTAACCGGTATAAGAAAGCGTGGTTGGCTAGTTATTAGGCCGTATTAGGAATAGTATTTTCGTGTCACTTAATTTTCTCAAGGGTATTAACGCCGTTAATAGGTTTATTGCCCTCGAAATCTGCGATTTAATTCAAGTAGTTCTGTTTAAAAGTAATAGGGTCTTGGGCGTAATATATTAACTTTCTGTTATTATGCTTGGCTGGGGGGTGCCAAATCTACTAACAGCTAAACTTACCATAAATCCAACATCTTTTGTTACTATTACGACTATAATACTTACGGTTAACAGTTCCGTCTAAATCTTGGCCTTATTAGCGCCAACGTGGTTACTACCTCTAATTTGGGGCCGGTAGGCCAAACTTTAGGCGTTATAGTAACCCGTACTTGCGGTCGACGTAATTAACCATCGTAAGGTCTTCTTCTTTCACGTTAAGGAGGTTGCCGGCTTGGGAGTATATACTAAACTAGTTTAGTATACGCGCTATTACAGTGGTAATCGAGGAACGTAACTGGCTAAAAAAGCTTTTATAGGTGGTATTTAGTCGTTATAAGGCTTATTTGAATTCGATAACACCCGTAACTGTTACCTATACCTATTCGCAAAGTGTAACTTCGCTATTATAGGCTTTTCCCACTATTTTTTGATACAGAATCAATTTGTTAAGCATTTAATCAAAGACATCCATTAGTGTTTCCTCCTCTATTTTTTTCCAGTATCATTATAATCCACCGCGTAGTGGCCCAAATTGTATAGTATTACGTAAGGTGGAAGTCGTATTCGAAGTAGCCCTTTATGCTATCATAAATCTCGCAGAACTTAGTAGCTCCAGTTAAAAGGGTTAGGTAGTAGTTCTTAAAGTATCCTATAAAAATTCCTGAGAATAGTAAGTGAAAACCTAAAGGAATAACTTTTATCCATTTGCAAATGTTTAAAAAGGATATTATTTTGGTGTTGAAAATGTTATAGGGCTTTCTGTTACACTTTTTTACGTTGTTTCAAATATTACCGAAATCCGTAATTAACTTATAGTAAATATTGACCATTTTAACAGGTATTAGGTGAAGATCACGATAATCATCCTAGATTTCAATTTTATTTCCTGGCAGTTGAAGCTTTAAAGCTTCTAAGGCAATGTATTAAGGGTAATTGCTAATCGCCTAGCCCTAGGAGTAGTTTCCTATAATAGAACTTGTAATAAGCTTTCGCGTATAGACAAACATGAATAAAGAAAGATCTTAAGGGGTTTATCGGTAAAATTGCTAAAGGGGAATAAGTACTTAACAATTTTAAAAAGCCTAACAATCTTACTTAATTAACTAGTGTAAAACGCTGACGTTAATACCTTTGGATGCATTAGCGGCCCTTACCTCTCGAGTTCGGACGCCGCTAAAGACGTACTCCGTGCTGTCATGTAAAGGTGTTGGGTTTCCAAATAGGTCAATGTAATCCTTATCGCCAACGCGTACAGAGGCTAAACTTAGCTAAAAGTAAAGGGGAGGTCCTCTAAATCGCGTATAAAGGCGGTAAGGTTCCTTAACTTTTTTCCCTTAAGGTGTAGTTTTTAAGGGCGGTTTTCAAGCTAGGCTAGGTAGAAATTTTTTTACGCTAGTTTTGTAATACTCTTTAGTAATACGTCAACTTCCTACCGTTTAAATTTTATCTTAACTTTTAACTTAACCAATTTTTAAATTAAAGTCTATATGTCAATGATCTTATCGCTAAAAAAGTCACGAAATTTACTAAAGGCGTGATTATGGTCTTTAATATTGCTATACTTAATGATATAGTAGCCGAAGAAGTCAGTAAGGTATTTTTCGGTTGATCTTTCGTTAACATCTTATCCCCAGAGGCTTTCATTGCATAACTTCATGAAAAGGGTTCCTAAAGCGTCAATTCTCTTTTAAATCTCTTATATGGATGATATCTTAAGGTTTAGACGATGTAGGACTAGATAGGCAAGAAACTTAGTAATTTAAGTTGTAGGGACTTGGTGTTTTAATTTGAAGACGTGTAACATGGCTTTTTCGACGCGACTTGGCAATTCTTCGTATTTTCGCTTCAAACAGCGAACTCGACGATTAAATTTGCATAAGGGGAATAAAATAGGTGAAGTAGGGGTAAGGGTCTAGTGTAAAGGGTAAGGTTGGAGGTTATTATTGCTAGTAAAGGGCGAAGGTTGTTTGTTGTGGTTATTTAGTGCAGGGACTTCGTCCTTTTTCTGTAGTAATAGTACCTGTAATAGTACTAACTTAGCCGTTTACCAATTTTCCAAAATTTAAGACATCTAACAGTCAATATTAACGTTTTTAAAAAGAATTAATAAATATTTCTTAGTGTTTTGCAATAGTGATACCATCGCTAACTTTTAAATTGCTGTTGTAAGCCTAATATAGCCTAAAAGTTTTCTCCGTTTTTTTGCCGTTGTGAGACTGACACAGTACTAACAAAGGCCTTTCGCAAAATTCTTTCCTTTACCTTAACCGCTATAGCCGTAAAGCATAACTGGAAAGTAGCTTTTTCGTTTATTTAGCTAATTTATGCTTAACCTAATATGCACTGATTAGTATTCACAGGTCTGTAAATCGTTACAATATTATCGATTCGATTGGTCGAAGTAATAGTATTATTACATTAGTTAGGTGGTGGATATATTGTTTTAGGTTTGGCAGACTGCTTGCCAGTCTGCATTGTAATTTGTATGGCCAATTGTTTGGCCTGTACCCTAGAGTAAAGTACAGCGTACTGCACTCGATTTACAACTAATGCGGTCAGTCCGTACAAAACAATACACTTGCAGTATAGTTAACTTTACTTGCAGTAAAGTTAAACTACTGCACTGCATGTAATACTATTCCAAAAAAAAAAGTAATCTATTACGCTTAATACCCTACTACTTTTAAATAGGACAACTTAACTGAAATCGCAGATTTCGAGGATTATAAACCGATTAACGGCGTTAATTCCCTTAGGAAAATTAAGTGATACGAAAATACTATTCTCAATACGGCCTAATAACTAGCCAACCACGATTTCTTATACCGTTTAGGTAATAAAGACCCTTACTTTTACCCTAACCAAGCTCCTAACCTTTCATACATATTTAATTTTCGCGATCGTCACGCGGACTATACTTTTTAAGGTGTTGTGTTAGATATAGGGGCAGTAAGGTACTTAATAGGGGGATATTTATAATACGTGACATTGCAAAGGGAAAGTATTACAGCTACTAAGATTAATTATTATGATAATGGTAAAGCTAAAGTTGGCTTTAACCTGGGCGAATAACTATCGTTATTATGAATGAAGATGGTTTAAACTATTATAAGAACAATTATGTTTTATATACTTAAGTTACTTACCCCATTTTTACTTTATTTAAAGGATATAAAAACTCTCGACGCTGACATCGATGTTAACATAAACAAATCAATCAAAAATGGTTAAAGATTTCCCTTCGCCTTTAAGTAAAAACACTTATAGTTTTATCTTTAAGGCGCGAAAATAGTGGTGTTAAACCTAACGAAGCCTGAAATACATTAATTACACCGGTGTTTTAACTATCCAGCTTTTAATAGGATGTATAAAGTCCTAAGGTACGTAGAACATAAAAATGTGAAATACTTTACACTAGAAGTTATTAAAAGGCTTTATTACTATTGCCAAACGTATAATTAAGCCCCCCCAAAATTTAAATTTACATTAAAAGACGACAAAGATTTTTACTACGAAATATTTATCGATATATTTTACTTAGATAATAAGCCTATCCTTTACGTGGTTAATCTCGCAATCTTTTTTCACGGGGCTAAGTTTTAAAATCCATTTCGGAAAAGGATACGTGGGAAACGTAAAGGATATTATAAATTAACACGTACCTAGGCCCATCTAACGTTGTTGTCTATAATACCGGTACCAACTTTACAGTAACAGAGTTTTCAAAAGATACTAAAATAATAGGTATTTAATACAAATAGGCATTTATAAAAGCCTACTAAAGTATTAGAAAAGCTAAAAAGGTACACGCCTTACTTCACCAAACCTATAGTATTTTTACATTAAAACTTAACAGTTTTATGGATCCAAGTTTACGCCTATAAATAGTAGTGAAAGGCCTAAATAATACTATAATCTCTAACGGCTTAACGTTGACATTATTAGTTTTTGGAACGTACCTACGCCTAACTAGTAAATATACGCTCTCGGCAAGTACTTGAAAACGTATTACGGCTTACGATAAAGCTTTAAAAGGTTACAAAGAGAATAGGTACGCCGCTAAACTAATAAGGCCATTAATATTAAAAACAAACCTATAAACATCGACTTAATTACTTTTCCGTTACAAAGTAAAGTCTTCATATAGCGGAAGCCAGGTAAATGAAAGGTGTCATATAAAATATTAAGTATCGCGAACTCCAGAATAATTATTAAAACTGCTAACAGCCTTATATCCTTTCTAATTATTTAGACTAAGCCTTATATTAGGGTAACTGACGACAAAAACCCTTAAGTTAAGCGACCAAGTAAATGCGATCTTTTTTCACCCATTTTCGACAAGTTGATAAAACGCCGTTAGCGCAGAC
Organism: Anisogramma anomala; assembly: GCA_038502455.1. NCBI lineage: Eukaryota > Fungi > Ascomycota > Sordariomycetes > Diaporthales > Gnomoniaceae > Anisogramma > Anisogramma anomala. Next base: position 4,082,868 of record JASMMZ010000013.1, on the reverse strand, counting down.
GACTCCTGAATAAGAAAAATATTGAAAATAAGAACTATATACCGCGTTGTATTTACAATACTACTCGAATAAGTAGGGAAAACTGATAACAAAGACTTAGTATTAAATCTTCAAATATAAGAGATTATTAAAACCTTCGCTAAACCCTTTAAAGAAAGCGATAAGATCGAAATTAACGGCTTATTAACTTGAAAGGTTATACAATTTGTATCGAAAACCAACTATAACCTTTAAAACCTAAACGTTATAATCATTAAATCGAGGATTATTTACGAGGTTCAAAGTGAATCTACAGGGCGACCGTATGATAGGTTACATTTAATCGTTTAAGGATACAGCGATAAAGGTAATCACTGAATATTTATGTGATTTTTATGGATTTAAAAGATTAATTAACGTTTAGTAGTTACTTCAACAAGACGTTAACTAAATAAAATTGAAGGTAAGTTTACGTTTAATATCTGTAATATAGCGTAGGCCTATATATAATTAATAACAGATTTATAACGGATTGTACTATTGGAACTACTATTAGAATTACGTGTTATTTATTCCTTAGGTACGTTAATAAGATATATTAAGTTATTATATGGACTAGTTAAATCAGGCGTTTATTAGCTTTGAACCTACTAATAGTATTTTCAATTACAATCAATTATAAAGCCTTTAACATACGATCCGTATTTTCCAATAAGGTAAAAAAATGATTTCGGCGTAATAAGTATGTAAACTAACGATACCTTCTTCGTCACAATGACTAACTTTGTAGTATTGAAACAGCGAGCGATTGAAGATTTGGAATTTTAAAATCATAAGCTAGTAATAACATTAACTAAATATAACCAATTTAACTTTAATAAATAGTTAATTCGTATACTTGGTGTTATTACAGGCTTTAACTTTCGTTAAATGGACTAGGACATTATTTTAATTATAATTGACAAGACTAATATAGCCAGAGTTTAACAGTACTTAAAATAACGTATTTGATGTTATGGTCCAACCTACGATGGTAAGCCAAGTAGGTACTAATTGGGTTTTACGATTAAGGTACGGAGGAAGACTAGAAAAAGCTACCGTGGCCCAACGTGTAGGACCCTTAGACAAGACTAGTACCCCGCCCGTCACGTGCCCTTACACGTGTCGCACACGGACCGTGCCCGGCCTATACCAGAACCGTACCCAGTTCACACTTAGGCCGAACTTAGGCCGCGTATTATTTATCCCGTTATGTGTATCGTTATGTAACTTATAGGCTTCATAGCTAATAGCCTCAATTAATAATATACCCCCCTTTCCCCCGGATATTATAAAGGTTATAGCGTCCCATTGAATAAATACTAGACTCGGGCTATACTCATTTAGTATGCGAGTCGGACATAAACTGGTAATATTACATTTAATATATCGTATAACATTTCGGCCGATTTCACTTTAAATTTTCTACGTCTTATAACGCTCTCTTTAACCTTACCATCGGTACTTCATAATATACCCGTAAATTGAACATATCATATATATTTGGTACTGCCAGCGTTATATAATGTACCCGTTAACGCGTTATGTAATATATCTTTTCTATCGTCAAAGCCGTATAATATATTCTTTTTACCGCTGATATCGTATAACCCACCCCTTATAATATATAGCCCTTATAGAAACCGGTTTACTAGTCTCTATAAATATGAACGCCCCCCGTAATTTTTAAAACTTCCTCCTTTTCCCTTTTATACCGCCGCCTTCCTTTGTTAATCACCCTTTTTATAACTATTTTACCTCCTTTTTATATATCTCAACCAACTACTTTCATTAAAGTATCTTGGACTTTTTTCCCTAGCTTTTTATTATAGCTAACATATATAACGAGCCTAACTTGGGTTACGTTACTACTAACGCCTTTAAAATGAATAACAAGCCACCTCGTAAAATATATTACCCCATCACATACTAATACCCTGTTATTAATCAACTATTATAGCCTTTTTACGTTATAAAAAATCTCCTCGTCTTTAAAATAGTAAAGATAAAAAAAATCTTTTTCCGTTATAAGTTTAAAACTCATGTATATTATATATTAACCTCTTTTTAAAATCAAGCGTTACTTATTTTTACGTTCGAATTTATCTTATGTAAAGTTATCGTATATGTTGAAAGGTTTATAACAAAGTAAGTTTACAAATAGACCTTACAAAATTCTACCCGTAAATGAGTTCTTTTTCATAATATATTTAGAAAATAAGCTTATTTACGACTTTACCCAGTTTACATACCCTTTTACGTTATTTAATTATTATGGTAAAGGACAAAGGCTATATCCTATACCTTACGCGTAAACATTAGGGAAATATTTCTGATTATCGAACTGTTTCAACCCCCTCCTTTTTAAAATTGGTTAATTAGTTTATCCGGTTCCATAATATCGTTCGGGTATAAGGAATTCTCCTTATATTAGCCGTATAAGCCGTTACCCCTTTAGCTATACGTTTACGTCGCTCCCTCCTTTCGGGTTCGTTTTCATCCTGTAATTTTCTGTTACCTTTTATTTTATCGCCTGTTCATAAAGATAAAACGCTTTTGGCCGACCGGGTTTTAACGTATAACATTTTCATCCCGGTACCCTTTAATTGTTGCCGTATACATTTTCTTAATTTTAACCTAAATGGTCAAAGTAATATAACTACTTAAGCTATATTTTTATAACTAATGTGAAATTCGGTTTACAAAATGTGGCAAACTATATTTATGGTTTAAATATACAATTTCCGATTTTACTCGTATTTTTTTGTTAATTTTAAATAAAAGCGAATCAATCGAGCCGACTGTAAACGAATGTAAAATTGTATTTGAGCCAACCGTGTTGCCTGAACTTAAACTAATATATTATAGTTTTTCATAACCCGTTTAAAAGGTTATTCCCCCTATTTCTCTTTTCGTACTACTCTTCATTAACCGTTAATGCCGGCCCTCTTCAACGCATGCTTTTCTAACGTTATTCTTTATCGTCGACCTTCCTTATCATTCATATCTCCTCGTATTACCCGCTATCAGCTTCTCCTAACGCCTGCTCCTCCTCGCATCATCCGCTATTTTCGGCGTCGCTTCGTATCCATCCCGCTTTTTACTAGCCCCCTTTTTCGACGCCTATCAGTTCCTGCCACGCTTTTTATCGGCCTCCTCCTCTGACGTCACCTAATATCTGAATCCAATTATAATAGGGTTTTTAACGTTATGAACGCAGGAATTCGTTAAACCCTAATAAAAATAATGATAATAAATAAGTAAATCTTCGTTAAATCGTAGTAGGAATCGCCTTACGGTTGGATACGTATTAGAAAAAGTTCGGTAATGTTTACCCGACTCCACTTATTGGATTATAACATCGTTTAATAATAAATTATCCTTTTCATCCATAAATATAGTGTTATTTTAAATGTATAAACAACTTACCTCGAGTTTATCGTTTAGTATAAACTTAATACTGACTTCGAAGAACCAGGTTATTGTTAACCCGAATATGTTCATATTTTACTTTAAATTTGTTTAGTATTATAATATAATGGTAATTTCCTAGCAATTTCCATATCGGCGTATAATAACCCTTTTATTTAACTAATATATAATAAACACCACCCCTCATAATCTTTACTGCTAGGGTTTCCTATAATTAAAATTCCTTATGTTTATCTCTTTCTATATCGTTAATTACTAAAACTAATTTCGGGCGAATATTGGATAAAACTTGGAAATAAAAACAGTCTAAAACCACATATTTAATTAAGTTTATATAAAATATAAGGTATTAACCAGAGAGGTTTAATACAATATTAAACGAATTCGAAATATCAACTACCCGGTACTAATTATAAAGTTAATCGAACTTTTTATTCAGATGGTTAGTTCTAATATTATAAAGGCTCGCTAAGTCAAATCCCCTACTTTATATCGCTTCGCCAAACGTCGTTTACGATTCGCCATCGTTTTTATTTACTATTACATATAAGTTATTGCCGCTTAAGCTAAGTTTGTCCCTTCGTGTAAATAGGCTAAAAACGTAATAACTCGCCCCATCAAACTGGTTAAAAACTTCGAATCATCATTTATCATTAAAATAAATACTATTTCGTACCTATTTACTAAACGGTTTGCGTTAAACCCTATAACTGTTAACTTCCTGTTATTTAACGCAAATTAACAAATAGGTAAACATAAAGTTCAATCGTATTGAAAAAAGACGACGACGATACGTAAATACTTTTATATCTTCTAATTTACACGTTCAATATCGTTATCTATTTAAAAATAATACGCTCTAAATGAAAGTTATGCGACTTTTACTAATGAATATAAGGTTGTTTAAAATACCTTTACCTAATTAGAACTGTAATTACTAATGATAAAAGTTAAGAATTTATAAAATCTTTATTATTGTTGGAACAATATTGACTGCTATTTTTAGCAGCTCAATTGCAGTGCAGTTAGTCAACTTTGCTAACAATAAAGTTGCCTGTACTGACTGCAAGTCTATTGATTATGAAGTGCTCGATTCACTCTAGGGCACGGGCCAAGCAATTGGCTATACAAATCACAATGCAGACCGGCTAGCGGTCTGCCAAACCTAGAACAATACATTCACTACTTTCAATGCAGCACCAGTTACTTCAGTCCACAGAGATTTGAACGACTACACTGTAGAGATGAAGATACCCTACCAACAACTATACATGCCGGAAACGCTCCGCATACGTATCGACAGTTATAAACCATATGGTCTTTAGCTAAATAAATTTGGAAAAGTAATTCATAATAACCAGCAAATATAAAAAGCCATTATTAGTAACTGGTAGTTTGATTGAAAAATCGATCGAAATATACGCATAATACCGGTTAAAAATGAGTAAATGTTAAAAAAACTTTATTGTAAGGTACGACGTGGTTTTATCCCGTTACATTACGTATATATTATATATAAACGTTAAGTATCTACGACAATCTTCTCCTAGTGGTAATTCCATTGAAAAACGAGAAATAAGATATTTTTAACCGGTCAAAATATAAAAAAAGAGTTGTAGGTTTATTATAAAATCTCATCGTTAATAGTTTTCAATTCGGTAATTATAAACGATTATAATAACGTAATATACTCCGCAAATTAATCCCGTAATTCTTAATTTATATTAATCATTTTATTTTGGATTAAGAACGCTTAATGCCTTCGGAAACCGTTGAAAGGCGAACTTCATATAACGGGTTTTTTGTTATTCCTTAGTCTTATAATTTCGCTAACGTACCTGGTGCGAAAATAAGGTAATTACTCGACGTTAACGATACCGATGAATTTAACGCGGGCTGGGTTTACGGCGATATTACCAATACCATCGAATTAAAATCCCCTAATGTTATTCCCGATAACGACCCGAGCACGGGTCGGATCCGGGGCGGTGTTGTTTTCGGCAGGCTTTCGAAAACCCTCGACTTACCCTTGAAATATATATCGTCGCGATTTAATAACTAAACCTCCTTTTCGCCAAATTCCTTTATATAATCCGCTGCAATTTGTATCCCTTTAATATATAACTCTATTAATACCACGTTGAATAAAAAAATGGAAATAAATTGAAAAATCCGCGCGCGGAATTTCCTAATTTACGCTTATTTTACAAATTACAGGTAACGTATCCGGACGGGAGCCCTAAACTAAGGGCCTGAACCGTAAATAGTATTAAAAAAGTAAAAGAACTTCGGCTTATTTAGTTTAGCGTTTCAAATTAATTATAATAAAAAATATTCCAATTATTTATAGTTCGTCAAAATCGTAAACAGTATACGGATATTACATAACTCGGAAGATTACGCCTTTAAACAGGATACTATTACGAGGAGCTTCTTATCGTAAATAGTATAATTACGTTTCGTATTTATTAATCGTACGAAGTAGTAAATTACTAACTTTAAAATACTATCTTTATCCCGTTACGACAAACACCCTCTTAACGTTGTTTACCAATAGCAAAATTTCATTACTATTAGTCTATTGAAATTTTAATAAGCTAAAATAGGGGCCGTAATAAAAGCATCCTTTAAAGATTAAAATACATATTTCTCCCGCTTCATCCAAGCTTAATACATGTTTTACTTCGTTAAATGAACAGAATAATTCGCTAACTTTGAAAAATTACTAATGAAATTACGATAAAAATTAGTAAAACCTAAAAAGCTTCGAGCCTCCCGGACCGTATGTGGTAATTTCTATTCGCTAATTACCCAGACTTTCTCGGGATCAGCCTGAATACCTACCTTGACCGTTATAATAAAACCTAAGTATTTTACCCTTTTAAACACTAAATTATACTTTTTGAAATTCAAAAATAACCCGGTATTATAAAGATGTCCTAAAACTACACGAAATTTCGTTAAATAATTTTATTTAATACTTAAAAAGGATCAAAAGGTCGTTTCAATACATTACAACGAAATTATTCAAAATATACGCTATTACATAATTAATGTATCGCTAATACGTCGCCGACACTCCCGCTAATATAAAAGAGGTAATTAACTATTTAAATAACTAGAATCGCATACAAAACGCCGTTAATTCCTCTTACCCAGGTATAACTCGAATACAGTAAAAAGCTGTTCGAATATCTAATTTCGTAAGTTATAACAACTTAGATAACGTATATAAAGTCTTTTCAATTGAAAGTAAAGGGAAACGGTTTTACTTTAGGATTTTGTTTAGTACTAGGTAATCGATATAAAACTATTATCCCCCTCCTGGCTTTCAGATAAGCGATACCGGCGTTACTGCTGATAAGGAATTTATCCGAACCAATCCCTTATTTATTAACTTCGTAACCTATCATCGAAACTTAAAAGGTCAATTTCGTAATATCGAATATAATAACCCTTAAATTAATTTTGATAAATATTCATTTTTGTTTAGTTCAATATAAATATAATAGTTGAATTTCCCTTTGTATAGAGGTAAATTTACAACCTTATTTTTATTAAACAGGTCGCTAAATTTTACTAATTTTAGTAAAAAACGTAATTAATATTTTTTCCAACTGTAATAGTTTTCATCGTTAATAAAATCCGCGTTATTTTGTAAAATCTTGTAATACAAGTTATCTGAAACGGGTTTCCTGTACATTATATTTTTCAATACGAACGCTATATTAATCCGAGGCAAACCGAACCTATTACGCTTTATATATCTCTCGTTCTGAAGCATTTAGTTATTACAATGACAACTAAGCCTTTTTAACTTTAAATTATTCAACGACTATCGCCCGCGTTTAAAACCACTTATTGATATCGTATCTGAATTATTTTAAAAGTTATATCCCACGTTATTCCGGAAATAAAATATGTTAATATTGGGTTTAACTATTTATCAATATTTATACGAAACTTAGTTATTTAGGTAATACGCTTATTTTGCCATAACCCTAATATTAAACCGAAATTTTACGAATATAATAACCTAATTCACTCTATCCTAAAACGTTATATTAAAGCTTCGTTCATAATATAGTAATGATTATAACTAAAATAGACTTGAGTATTTAAAAAATAGGTGTTATCAAGAAATATCGGAATAAGTAATGAATCCTCATTTATACGTATTTTAATTAAATTAAATTCCTTTTTATTTGATTTTATGATTTCTTTGTTAAGGTTATGTATCATTTAAACGAAATTGTATTTAAAAGTTAGGCCTCCTCCGTCGCCATTAATAGGAAACCTTTTTTTTACCTTTTTAACTTAAATCGTATATACCTATATAAAAGGTAATATCGGGCGGAAATTGCAACCACGTTAGTAATAATCCGATAGGTTATAACGTACGTAACGATTTAAAATAAGTTTAACTTAACGTTCTTTTATTATTATTTACCTTATCTTACCTCTTTGGATTTAAACGTTTATTAAATTGGTTTATGAAAATAATTAACCGCGATATTGAAATAATTAGCTATAATTATTACGGCCTTTTACTAAAAACTTTTAAAAGGCTTGAACACTCGTTACAACTGTATTAATATCTGGTTATTAAAACTTAAACGGGTTTCGCTAATTATCGACCAAAACGTCGCTGTAAATTTAAAAACTTTAATTTATCGACAAATTCGCGGTACTTTTTAAGGCTATCATATAATCTACCTAATTAATACTTATCGTAAAAAATTTATCGCGGATACATGAAGATACGCGAAAATATATGTAATTATACTTTATGTCTGAAGGTCCATTCAGTATTCCCGTTAAAACCAAAAGTATCTTGAACTTAATAATGAATAACGCCTATAGGTTTTTATTATTTATAACTAAACCTTTTAATTCGATCAATATTTTATCCGTATGATAAAGCTTTTTAAAATCCGCCTCCATATAATCGAAAAACTCTCCCATATCATATATACCTTTATATTCTCCGGTTTCGTAATACTCCGTAACTACCTAATTTACTGTTGCCGTATAATATCCCTATATATATATAAACGTATACCGACCCTTTTCTATTTATATTTTATCCGGTTTCAATATAAATTTAATTTTTTAAGGCGTCGATGCCTACGTAAATGTAGATCCGTGGAATTACGTTTGGTTATATCATTTTCGCCCGCCCTAACCCGGTAGTAACCTAACGCAAGTCGTAACTAATTCAACTTCAAATTATTAAATTTTCGTAACGAACTAAACCAAATCGGACGTAAAATCGATAATTAAAGTTGATTAATACGGTTATTACTATTAATTTACAATTAATATGATATAAATTACAGTATTTCATAAACGAAAAATATCGGTTTAAGTTAACTCCAAAAGGGTAATAGGTATATTCATAAAGGTAAAAAACTAGGTATTCCCCAACGGCTTATCCTTTTTGATAAAGTTAAAGTAACACGCTAAATTATTCTCATTTATTATCGATCTGTTCATTATAAATAATATTCCATTCATAAAATAAAATAAAACCTTGATAATATGTTATAATTCGACTTACTATAATAAGTTAAATAGGTATTAATTAAGTTTTACTGTTAAAATACAGAGGAAAACTGAAAAAGGCTATCATAACCAAACGTACAAAACCCCTCAATAAGACTAATACCCCACACATCATATGCCCTTATACGTGCCGTACATAAACCGTACTCGGCTTGTACTCGGACCGTACCCGGTCCGCACCCGGGCCGAGCCCAGGTCAGGTACTTCCCATCCCATTACGTGCACAGTTACGTAACCCATAGGCTCAATAGCCAATAGCCTGAGTACATAACATTTTAGGCAGTTATATTACCACCTTATACCAACTTAAAGCCTTTTACGGCCTTTTTATCGTGATATAAGTATAAGACCCGGTAAATAAAGACTTTGACCGGTTAAATAAGATGATTAAATAGCAAATACTAAACCTCAAGCAAAAAATCAATATGTTCCTAATCGACTTGTCGAAAGCTAAGTTAATGATTTTTACGAATGGATCTTTTACAAATAGTACCGACTAATCTTTATAAATCGGTTTTCTAATAATTCTCGTTAAAAGAGATAGACGTGAAAATTAATTTAGTATTATACGTAACCTAATTTACTAAAATTCCGTTAAATATAAGAGAATTACATGAAGCGTGTTAGCTTCGGAAGTTTACGGTATAACAATGAGCTTTAACGTAAATATAGCACTATGGAAAACCTTTAACATTATTTCTGGATAATTAAAGATTCCTCCTATCCTAGTGGTGATTTGTAACAACTCAAAAAGCTTTTTTGACTATTTTTCGAAACTCAGGACTATTAGCGAGAAACGTTTGATAATCGATGAAATTATACTCCGTAAATCCTACGAAAGGAAAAAGATAAAGGAGTTCCGATGAATTAATGTTAAAATTAACCTTATTAGCGTTATAACAAAGACATAGCCGAATAATGCTCCGAAAAAGTTTTTGGATAGTAATGGACTAACTATACGCATCGAGGGCTACGTTAATAGGCTGACCGGAAAACTCAAATTACGTAATGGTGGTTAGGTACATGCTAGCAAATTGGAAAACTAATAGGGAAGTAAAGGCTGCGATAGAAATTTGTTTAATGGGTACGATTGAAGTAAAGGCCTGTAAAGGCCTGTGGCGGAAGAACTTCTTGTAGGAGTTGATAAACTTGGACCTTGGAGCAACGAATCAATTGAGGTCGAATGAGGTTAATTTACATGTAATTGGGTGCAATTTAGTATGGAAGTCAACTGGAATTGACAGGAGTCTAGCCAGTTAACGAGGAGGCAATTTAGTAGCAATTGGAAAAACATGGTCAGCTATACTGAAGTGCGCACACAAACTAAAAAGCCGCCAGGATTGGAATAGTATTACATGTAGTACAGTAGGTCAACTTTACTTACAAGTAAAGTTGACTATATTGCAAGTTGAATGTATTGTTTATGAACTTACCGCATTGGATGTAAGTTGATTGCAGTATGCTACACTTTATACTAGGGTATGGACCAATCAATTGGCCATACAAATTACAGTGCAGACTAGCTAGCGGTTTGCCAAACCTAGAACAATACATCCACCACTTGACCAATGCAATACTACTGTTACTTCGACCACGATTCGAATCAACAACATTGTAACATTTAAAGGCCTATTAGATAAAGCCTACCAACAATACCGGTATTATGGACAACAACGTTAAGAGAACCCAGGTATATATTTATCCACAACATTCTTAACGTTTTCTACGTATCTTTTACTGAAAAGAACTTTAAAAACTTGATCCCACAAAAGGAGGTTACGAAATTGATAACGTAAAGGATAGGCTTATTATCGAGGTAAAATACATTAACGAAAATCTTTTAATCAAAGTCCTTAACATGTTTAATATAAATTCCAATTTCCGGAGGGCTCGGATATGCGTTTGGTAGTAGTTATACAGCTTTTGAATAGTATTTAGGGTGAAGTATTCCATATTTTGATACCTTATAAATTTAGGACTTTTTATAGTTCATTAACGACTGGGTAGTTAAAGCGCCAGTGTATTTAACGTATTTCCAGATTCGTTAAGTTTAACACCACTACTTCTGGAGGTGACAAATAAAACTATAGGTGCCCTCATTTAAAGGCAAGTGGAAACCTTTAGCCGTTTTTAACCAGTTTTTTTACGTTAACGTTGATATTAACGCCAAGAGTTTTTATGTTCTTTTTTAAAAGAAAAGAGGGTAGTGAATTTAGGGATATAAAAAGTAATTACTTTTATAATAGTTTAAGTTACTGTTATCCTTATGAATGATAGTTTTTCATCCGGTTTAAAGCTAACTTTAACTTTATTAGTATAGTAACGATTAATTTTAATAGTAATAGTACTTTCTCTCTGTAATTCTACGTATTAAGAATAGCTTTCTACTAAGTATGTTGCCGCCTCTATATTTCGTATAATACCTTAAAACGTATAGTCCGCATAACGATTTTGAAGGTTAAGGGTATATAAGGGGTTAAAGACTTGTTTGGAGTAAAATTAAGGGTTTTTACCACTCAAACAGTATAAAAAGGGGTGGTCGGCTAGTTATTAGGCTGCGTTAAAAACAGTATCTTTATGGCATTTGATTTGCTTAGGGACATTATCGCTGTTAATTGGCTTTTCGCCTTCTAGGTTTGCGATTTGGTTAAAATAGTCTCGTTCAAAAGAAGTAGGGTACTGAATTTAATATATCACCTTTTTGTTATTTCGTTCGAAAATGAGGTGTTAAGATAACTAGGAACTAAATTTACCACAAATCTAATATATTTTGTTACTATTACAACGATAGTATTAGCAATTAGTAGGTACGCCTAAATCTTGGCCTTATTAGCGCTAACGTGGTTTTTGCCTTTAGTTTATGGTCGGTGGGTCAGACCTTAGGTGTTAAGGACGTCTGTAGCCGTACTTATGGTCGACATAATTAACTACCATAAGGTTTTCTTCATTTACGTTGGAGAAGTTACCGGCTTAAGGGTATATATTAAGTGAGTTTGGCGTACGCGTCATTACGGTAGTGAGCGAGGAACTCAACTGGCTAAAAAAGCCTTCGCAGGTGGTATCTGGGCGTTGTAGAGCGTATTTAAATTCGTTAATACCCGTAATTACTACCCGTATCTACTCGCGAAGTATGGCTTCGCTAACGTGAGCTTTCCTTATTACTTTTTAACATAGTATTAACTTTTCGATTATTTGGTTAAGTATATCTATCGGTGTTTTCTCCTCTTTTTTCTTAGCTATTATTGTTATTTACCTCGTGGTGGCCTAATTCGTATGGTATTGCGTAAAGTGGACGTCTTATTTGAAGTAGCCTTTTATTCCGTTATAAATCTCGTGAAACGTAGTGGTTCAAGTAAGGAAAGTTAAGTAATAATTCCTAGCATACCCTATAAAAATTTCGGGGAATAGTAAGTGAAAACCTAAAAGAAAAACCTCTATTTACTTGTAGATATTTGAAAAGAGTATTATTTTGGTGTTAAAGAGGTTGCTAAACTTTTCGTTATATTTTCCTACGTCATTTCAAATTTCAGTGAAGTTCGTAAGAAGGTTGTAGTTAATATTAAATATTTTAACAGGTTTTAGGGGCAGGCCGCGATGGTTTTACTAGTTTTAATTGATGTTTTGTTTTTGTAAATTCAATCCTTAAATCTTTCGAGGCACGTTATTAAGGATAATTTCCAATTACCTGGCCCGAGGGGTGAATTCCTATAGTAAAACCTATTGTAAGCTTTCGTATATAGGTAAACCTGCGGTGGAAAGGTTTTTAAAGGGCCTGGCGATTGAATTATGAAAGGAAGATAGGTACTTAAAGGTTTCATTAGACCTGACGACTTTATTTCATTAACTAGTGTAAAGTGCCGACGTTAATATCTTTGGCCGCGTTTTTAGCCTTTACTTGACGCGCTTTACCACCGCTAAGGGCGTACTTCGCGTGATTATGTAGGGGTATTAAGCTATCGAACAAATTAATAGGTTCCTTATTATCCGTATATGAAAAGGTTTAACTTAACTAAAGGTACAAGAGAGGTCTTTTAAATCGCATATAGGGGCGTTAAATTTTTAACACCTTTTTTTTAGTTCGGGGATCATAAATGCGTTTTTATGCTAGTCTAAGTCAAGAAGAGCTTATTCCAGCTTTATAATACCCTGTATTTAAACGTAAATCCTTTCTTTTTGCAACTTAAACTTAAGTTTCGACTTAATCTTTTTTTAAACATATTTTTCACTTGTTAATCGTTTAGTTATTAAAAAAGTCACTAAATTTGTCAAAGATGTAGTTCGGTTCGTTAATACTGCTGTGCTTAATGATATAATAGCGGACGAAATTGGTTGGGTGTTTTTCGGTTAAGTTTTCGCTAACATTTTACGTTTAAAGGTCTTCGTCGTAAAACTTGGTAAAAACCGTTCCGAGGACGTTAATCCCTTTTCAAATCTCTTAAGTAGGTGTTATCTTAAAGTTTACGGTCATGTAAGACTTGTTTAACGAGGGAATTGGTGATTTCGGGCATAAGGATGTAGTGTTTTTGGCGTAAAGTCGCATGTGAACTTAGAGATTTGCGTGAAGTCGCGTGAAGTAGCTTTTTCGACGCGACTTGGCGATTTTTAGTGTTTTCGTTTAAAGCAACGAACTTGACGATGAAATTGTCATGGGTAAATTAAAAAAAAGTAAAGTAAGAGCAAAAGTTTGGTATAAGGGGTAAAGTCAGAGGTCGTTCATTGGTGATAAAGGTTATTTGGTATAGCGATTTAATGGTTTTTCTTATAGTAGTAGCACCCATAGTAATACTAACTTAGCGGTTTGCCAACATGTTATTTAAGACTCTTAGCAGTCAATCTCAACAGTCTTAAGTAGGATCTATAAATATTTCTTGGGTTTTTTAATAGTGATATCGTTGTATACTTCCAGATTGCCGTTATGAATTAACGTAACTCAAAAGTCCTCTATATTTTCCTGCCATTATGAACTGGCGCAATACTAATAGAGGACTTTCACAAAAATCTTTCCTTTACATTATCTGCTGTATCCGTAAAGCGTAACTGGGAAATAGCTTCTTTTCTACTTAGATAATTTGTGCTTAACCCAATAATCACTAATTAGTATTAGTAAGGCCTTAGATCGTTACAAAGTTATCGATTCGAATCGTGGTCGAAGTAACAGTAGTATTGCATTGGTCAAGTGTAGATGTATTGTTCTAGGTTTGGAAAACCGCTAGCTGGTCTGCACAGTTACTTGTAGAGCCAATTGCTTGGCCCGTGCCCTAGTGTGAAGTGAAGCGTACTGCACTCGACTTACACTCAATGCGGTAAGTCCATAAACAATACATTCAACTTGCAGTACAGTCAACTTTAGTGTAAGTAAAGTTGACCTACTGCACTGCATGTAGTACTATTCTAACACTATCATTTAATTCCGGCACTTACCGCCTCTTTTAATACCCTTTACAAAATTTGTATTAAGCTTCTTGATATTATATATGTTTATACACAATTGAAGGAGCGGTTTAAACGTCGTATTTATGCTTATATACCTACGGATATTCGAAAACACTGTCCAACTAAAACGATTTTACATATTATAAACCCTTTTTACGGGATTGTTAAAGCTAATATATACTGGTATAATACTTACCAAGGGTATTATAAAGAGCGGTTCGAAATAGCTAGCTCGATTTTCGACCTATGTCTGTTAGTTTTAACAATACTTTTTAAAGGTTTTATACTTACAGGTATATAAACGGATAACACGCCAACGTTATATAACGCGTCGTTTTCCGTAGCAAAAAAAGGAAAGTTTTTAACGGCCGGCCCATACACAAAACCTAATGTTTACCTGACGAAGGACCGTATAATCGATTTTAACAACGCGACAATCACTTTTTGAAACGACGTTTTCGGATTTACGTAAAAGGGGAAATTAGATAAGGTTACATTTGATAATCTAAATAACGCAAAAAAAAGCTAACGAATATAAACGTTAATATATACGTAACACTTGGGTCGTATTGGTAGTATAGTCGGAGGTAGCATTTAACTTTTCGGTCATTACGTAATGTGAAATCGACCCTTTGAAAGACGTATACAAGGCGTTTAACAAACGCCTTATGTGGAAAATACATAATACAAAACGCGGTTTATAATTTGTATCGCTCAATATTTATATTACAAAACTCTTCGTTTTTATCAATGGATCCTTCCATAATAATATCGATTATAGCTCGTAAATTAAATTCGGTTTTATTTTTAGTAACGAGATACTGGCTCGAGATGGATTTACCCTTTATAGTAATATTATTTATTGGAGCTCGACCAAATGTTAGCGGGTTACCAAAAGCGTTTTATCCTCGGAAATTTACTGTATAGTCGAAGGATTCGACTCCGAAATCATTATACTAATAACGGTCCAGATAATTATCATAAACCTTAGTTTAAAACCCCTTCCTCTAATAATTTACACGAATTCCTTTTCCCTTTACAAATACCTTGCTAAACTCGGTATTATAAACTGGAAACACCTTATGATTGATATTATAACCTTATGCGTATCGTATGAGCGCCGCGAAATTAAGGAGATAAGGTGAATTAACGGAAAGTCGAACCTAACAGATATAATAACCAAAAGCGCCTCGAATAGAACGTTGAAAGCGTTCGTATTAACGAGTATACTTTTTGTTAATGTTGCTGGGAAAGTTGTACAACCTCGCAGTGACTAAATATTTCATACCTTATATTTGTCGCTTCCCCTTCACTTTACACATTTACGCCGCTTTTAACATTTTATAGTTGTTTAAACTTACTATATACACCGCTTTGAACATTTTATTACGGTTCGAATCTGCTATATACATCGCTTAAAATATTTCATCGCGTTTCAAATCTACTACTTCCACCGCTTTCAATGTTTCATTTTTGATATTTTTTCGTTGCTTAAATATACTATTCACGCTACCCCTCATATGTCATCATTCTTCATCCTTACCACTTCTATATTATAAAAATTACTTTTATTCGTTACCTTAAACTGGTTTCACACAATTTTTCTTAAAAATATACATATTATTACATAGTCAACTACATTAAAGCTGAGAATACTGTTTGGGACATAAAAACAGGCAACCAATCTCTACTAAAGGGAAAGATGGAGGGCGGCGCCGCGTTTCCGTTATCCTCCTCCTCACTACTCTCGTCCTTTCCGCTACCATCTACTTAAACCGCTAGTTAACGCCTATTACTAATTAATATTGGTTTATTTTCATTATTTAGGAAAGTTGTTGTTTTTAAAAACGCATCGAACGGTATATTGGTAGAAAAAAGAATATTTATATTCGCGTTTAAGATTACTAATTCAAAGTACATTTACCGTAGAGAGGGCGGACACGTAATAAGGCTTCGGTTTACGGCCCCAGAATTACTGCAATCAAGGCGTATTCGCTATTAATTCGCTCGTAGCGGTAATAGTAAGCCGACCTACCCCTATTTTAATAGTAATAGTTAATAAACTTGCCTGCGGTCGTAGACGTGATATATAGTATATAGGGCGTATTTATTAGCGGTCCAAAGCTATGGATTTGGGTTCGCTGCTTTAACGCTTTACGCATCAGAAAGGCCTCATGGCATACCTTTATAAATTTTAATTCGAAGCGGCGGGCCATATCGGCCACCTCCACTTTGTTTATAAAAATATTAGTATAATACGAATTAAAGGGGGAATTAGTAATACGGATCGCGTTATAACTTCGCCAGGTTACGCTTTCGACGGTGGGAAGATATAGCCGTTACGAGTAACGGATTTTTTACCCGTAACGAAAGGATAAGATCTATAATCTTAGGAGCGTCTTATTCATCCACTAAGGGATTAGGGGGAGAAAAGAAGGGGAAGAAAGGGGAAAGGGAGTGAAAATATCGGCGGCAGCGGCGGCAACGAAAGATGAACCGAAAATAAAGGTAGGAATAAACGATATCGAGCCTAAAAAGGTAAGATTGAAAGTGGCGGTAATAGCAGCGCGGCAGGTAATGGCAACAGTCGCCTCTTTTCGCTTACGCAAAGGCGCCAAACAGCGCTTTACGCTCCTATTCTTACGCGGTATCTACTTACAGGAACGGTTAATATATAAGATTAGTTAAGTAACCTACCTATAAAAGCGGTGTAAATAATTAACTAGGGTAGTGATTTAGATATATACCTACTGTTTAACTAATGAGGACTTATGTTATAAAAAAGGATATGTCGTTAAATGGGGGAAGAGAAAGTCTTACTTAGACCGATAACGATGTATCTTCTTATATTAACCCTAAAACACATAACATCAACAATCAATCCTTCGTAATTATACTTTTATAATACCTTTACAATTACACTCCTGTGAAAATCAACAACTATATCGCTACCAATTGCCTAAACTAATCAAGTCTTTATAGAAATTATTACCGTAATTAGAACTGCTAATCCAAACCTTTACAATTTATACGGCAATTACTATTATTACAAAATTACGGATATGGATTATATTACGAACCAAACTATTATTACCAAACCATGGATATAAATTGTATTATAACCAAATTATTATTACTAAATCACGGATGTATATTACATTACAACCTAAATTGTTACTATTGAACCACCGAAAACGAGCCATGTGGTTACAAATTATTTCTATTGAATTACGGATACGAGCCGCGTTAGAGAGAAAAAAGACTGCTTATGTAGATATTACCATATATCTTTTTAGTTGATAAATGGCTACATTACAGATTACACCTTTATAGAGTATACGGTAACGTATTACTTTGTAAGGTGTATTTTTACAAACCGTATAATAGCGTGTCACTACCTAGAATTAGCATTAGCATGATATACGGTAAAGTTCTACTGCCCAGAAGGGAGATTAACAAAGTGTATGGTAAAGTGCTACTACCCGGGTGAGGGGTTATAAGTTCTTATCTATAGCGTGTATTCTCCAGATGCCTCTTCTTCCCTCTCTCTATCTTTCTATCTACTTTAATATATACAATCTTTATGATTACTCTTCTACTCTTTACGTTCACGTGAATAGGTAGAGACCTTATCGACAATTTGACTGCTATTCCAACACTTTTGATTACTTTTTAAAATCATCCCTATAAATAGAATCCTAGGGGGGTTATAAGAAATCTTTTACAGTATTAGACCTACTGAATTAGTCTGATGATGGAAGGTTCTTTCTTGCCTATAAATATTAACCTTTTTCTAAATGGAATTGATTACTGATTTTTAATCCTTCAAAAATCAGTCCAAGTCTTTTGTATATTAAATTGACTACCAAGACGCCTGCTAGTTGCTGGACATTCTATTCTATATTCCTCGATATATAACATATTCAATATAATATTTTTAAAAGTCATTAGGTTTCTACCATGGAAAATATTAAAAGATTGTATTTTTTGTACTTAATGTAAAATAGGTGATAATTAAAACCGTTAAAACGTAAAGTTTACAGATATTTACACGTATCCGTTGTGTTAACATCATAATTTCAAATAATTATTTAAACCTTTAACTATATAAGATTGTATTCGTTATTCGACTTAAAATTAAAGTCTAACAATTCATCAATATAAAGTAACTCTCAAGTATTCATACTTAAAACTGTTATTATATATGAGTCCAAGTTTTAAAAAATATAAAATCGAACTGCCAGCCTAGAATACCTAGCTATATAAGCCTTCTAAAGCTGACTAAGCCAATACTAACTAGCCTAAAAGACTGTGTCGATAGTCCTAGTAGACTATATATCCACAATAACAATCAATGACTGGACACGGCGCAACGTGGCGAATATTCATGGACAAGAGGTTGTTGCTGACAAGACGAACTCAATACTAAAAAATGAAGTTGAAATTCAGACCTCCTAAACCAGAACTGAGTCCCCATGAAGAAAAAACTGGCTGATTACAATGGACAATTGCAGTTCAACGTTGTGCCACCCTGCCGTAATTCGAAAAAAGAAAAAATACAAAAAAAAAGAAAAAGGGGGGGGGGAGGGGGCAGTCTAGAAACACCGGACAGCTATTACACAGCGCAACCCCAAGGCCTGTCATCTATCACCTGCACAGCCTTGTAGACATCATCATCATCTCTCTTCCTGCGAGCTGGCTTCTCTCCATCGTTCTTTTCGGGCTGTCCATCCTTCTTGTCGGACTCTGCTTTTTTGGGCGGTACAGGTTTAATTCCCCTGTCCAATCCACATGAATTCGGGACGCAGTGACCATCAACAGTGCACAAGAGCACTTGATAGCTCCACGGTTGTCGGCTGTGTTCATTCTGGCACCGAGGAACCGAAATGGTATACTCCTTCGACTTCGACTTATCATCAAAGTCGATGAGCGTTTGTGCAAAGTTCACAGAATCAAAGTCCAACTTCCCATTCCCGTGGTTCGCGATACAGTACTGCCGGACGGCAATTGCCTTCAAGCCCGCGTTGTTGGCCTCGTCCTTGATGTCCTTCATGCTTTTGGTGTCGAGCTGGAAGGTATAGGACGACTTTTCTCCGTTTTCGCCCTTGTCATTTTTGTAGGCGGGGGCCTTGATGTCCTCGTGCGCACTTTTCATCGGGCGCTCGAGCTTGTACAAGACACCGCAGAACCCTATCTCGGCCGTCGCGTGCGCAGGGAACAGAACGACGACGGCCGCGGCCGCGGTGAGCCAGGCGTTGGGGAAGTGCATGGCGGCTGTGGAGTGTTTCTGTAATGCGGAAGGCGGCTTGCCACGGGGAGGGCGCGACGTTGGATGGCGACGGAAACGGGCCTTAGTGGGTGGCTGAGGAGCAAGAACAGAGGTCAAGAGGTGTATCCAACGGGAGACACAGGTTTTATACACCCTCTCCACCGCAAATATAACATTGTCATCTCGCTTCAGGGCACACATGGAGTAGATTTGTGTGGAGGTAGGATGACTCGCATATCAAATGCGCAATTTACCCATAGTACTCTGTACTCCATGGCATGGGCAAATAACGTGGCCCCTACCATGTATACATGGTCTGTGCACCCGGGTCAACCGCGGTGTTTGGTACCTGACAGAGGGCACGTTAGTTGCGTACGCTAATCAACCTCACCGGCAGACCGCATATTAGTTACGGTAATTTATCATGTATTGAGTAAGAAACTTTGGAGCGAAATTGGCCATTCCCCATTGGAAACAACCGACTCCGCTTTCACATCACTGTATATTTTGAGCTATAGCTGAACAAGAACCCCAAACCCGTAACAAGACACAATAGGTGATGGATAGGTCCTAAAGTTTATGCTCGGTTCATGAATGAAATACAACCCCTCTAGGACTATATGGCTGCCTTCATTATTCATATAATGTTGCCACCTTGTTGCCAATGCAGTGCAATAGCAGTTGCACTGCTATTGCAATGTCGGTTGCATCGGCTGTGCAATATCTGAGCGCTCACAATATCGATGGCACTGACGGAGGAGGCAATCATGGCCGTATTGGCAATGCAGCATAAGATGAGCGCAATCTCTGTGCGTTTGAAAGTTAGGCTTGAATTCGGATTGGATTCATCAAAGTAGTACGAATCAGACGATCTGCCACTAACTAAAATGAACAATCCCGGATCCTTCATCTCATCACGTTTACAGTATACAGTAATGAAAATAGACCAAAATAATCCCGGGGCAGAGCCGCACGATAATGCAACACCCCCCCCCCCCCCCCCCACCCCCCCACAACAAACAAAACCCCACCCCCACAACAAAAGACCAAAAAAAAAAAAAACCCTGTATTGGGTCTATATACCTTGGTATTCCTCCTGGCCGCAACAGTCCCGATTAGGCTTCGTCTGCCTGTTGCCTGCCACAAAAATCCCAAAGCTTGACAACATGCCTTCAAAACACCAAAGCTTCAAGTCCGCAATATCAACAGAATCCATCCCTTGTCAACCATCCAAAGCTTAATCTTCTACATTGCGTTGTGACAAAAAAAACTTTCAGCTATCAACCCAATTCCCCCGTATGGGTCGAGACAGATCCACCATTCCCATGTGGTTAAAAAACCGCTTAAAATGCAGCTTAAACAGTGTTTTCGTAAACCCGTCCGCAGGCATTTTATCAATGGGCAGGTAATCCAACGTAAACATACTATTGCGATACTTTTATTTAAACTATATATTCCACATAGTAACATAGCGAAACTCGGTCATTTTTTGCGTGTCATTATCAATTATGAGCCTAATCATTTGATTATGGGAACAATTCTTGGCACAGGTGTAATGATCACACTAAATACCCGTGAGTATATAGAAGGTGTCAGAGGGTTTATGTTATCAAGAAGGTAGCAGAGGTGCTGAGTGAACAATATCGCAACCGTGCAAGTAATGATCAAAAGCCGTGAGGCTATTCAGAATATACTGAGACTGAATACTTAGATTGACAACTGAAGAGCTATGAAGGAAATACTATCTATGTGGTGCTGGCCGTGTCCTTATATCCTTAATTCTTCATACGCCTTCAGTGCTGGATCATGTTGGATCGAAACATGATCTCAATGATCCTTAGTGCGTAACCCTAGCCCTAAGGTTGCTGACATAAGAGATATCCCCACCTGATGTGTTGGACATCAGGTTCTTAGTGGCTTAGCCCCATACTGGCCTGTTTTCTGACCCTTCGATGTTCTTGGGTCATAACAACAGGCTCAAATGACTTTCAGCATAAGTAAATATATTTGGTAGTTATTGGAACAGCAGTCAATGGCAATACTGCTAAGTTGACTGTACTGATTGCAAGTTGACTGTATTGACTGCAAGTCAATTGCAGGGAGTACCCAATTCAATATGGAGCACGGGCCAAGCAGTTGCCCATACAAACTAGTGTGCAGACAAGCTAGCGGTCTGCCAAACTTTGAAGTAACACATCTCCACTTTCAATGCAATATACCAACTACTTCAACCATGATTCGAATCGACTACGTTGTAATGATTAAGGCCTACCAACACTGATCAATGTTTATTAGGCTAAACACAGATAAGCTAAGTAAAAAAGGAAGCTACTTTTCGGTTATTACGTTTTTTAATTGCGCAAAGTAGAGGAAAGATTTTTGTGAAGTGCCCAGACTACAATGCTGTTGATTACAGGCAGTAGAAGGGAGAACTTTTGAGTGTACTGCTATTAACAGGCACTTAAAAGCGACGAAGATATCGCTAGACTATGTTACAGGCTGGTGCCTGGGCTAGCGGTCGCCAGGGATCTAGCCTTGTCGGTTACCATGCTCCTATGTCGCTTCCGAGCCGCTCTTAAGCATACCCACGCCACGTAATTAACTATGTAATCGAGCCACTCCTTATCACTAGCTTTATAACAACTCCTTAGCAAGGGTCTTTTCTTCTTTTTTATCGAGGATTATAAATAATATCCGACCGTATTAAACGACAGCCTTAACTCAATTCCTTCATATATAATCTTTGATATTTATTTCCGATGGCATCCTAACCATTCCTCAACAGCTATAGCTCAATGCCATATCATCGGACCTTTCGAACCTAAGCCTATAAACTTTAAAGCAATTCTGTAATATACGCGTACAGAATCAGTATCAAAGCGCCTTAATAACGTAACACAACAAATTAACTACTTCATATAAATGGTTTATCAAAATTTTACAAACAAAACTCGTCGATAGAAACTGAAATTATTCGTAAATACTTATAATGTATAAAAATTATTACGTTAACACACTAGCTACATTTATAAATATAATTCGGCAATTTAAAATTATTATTGGCATATTTACATCTTTAAAACAAACCCCTACCTAAGGGAAAACCGCTTTTATACAACTTACAAATAATGTTAACGTAACTTCCGCATCGCTTCCCACCAAAAACCGCGTCGAGTCACCCAATGACAACAATAACGCCCCGACTTCCTTTGATTTCGATTATTATACTAATAATTAACCCAATAATATGAACCAATAATGTCCTAAATGTAAACCCTTCAACTAATCGATTAAATTCTTTAATATTAAACCATGCTTTTTAACATAGAAAGTTACGATAATACAAAAATCAGGTAAAAACCGGATATTTATTGAAACTAAAAAAAATACTTTAGCAGCATTTTTCAACAGATAAAAAGTATAATAAAAACCGCTATAAAAAGTTACTACACTCACCACAACGATGGCAGGAATAACAACATCGACGCCTTTACAGCAAGACTTCCTAAATACTACTATAACTAAAATATGATGAAAGTCGTTATTACTGTGCTTATAAATTTAAAATCAGGGGTTTGTAAACGGCGTAACTTTATTTTTAACCTTCGAAAAACCTTATTAACCAAACCTTGAAAAATATTTAGAAAATTCGCTATTAAACTCACTATTTTCAAAATTATATCAATGATATACTAATTAACGCATTGATTCCTTTCCATATACCCAAAAAATATAACGTATAGGTTACTCACATTTAATTTATTAATTAACAACTTTATTACTTTCGTACTCAATATAATAACATTAGCCATACTAGTAATACCGATAGCAGCTGTTGGACTGTGGTGGAAATAATGGTGTTTCTGACTGTATTGGAGATAAAGAAGGAAAAAACTAAGTCTAAGACTGACTGCAAAGTTTGCATTAAGATATATATAATAAAAAAGCAAACAGGTGAGATATCTGCTACCCCACCTTAGTATAACAATTTTCTGTGGGACAAAAGAAAGTATAATTTTCTTATTATAAAAAAGCAACAAGAATTCCGTTATGTTTTATAAGAACAGATGCTCACAAGGAGAGATACTCATGAATATTCATCCTCAAAAAAATTTTAAACTCTACAATCAATTCTTTATAATATCTTAGGTGCTTTAAACCCATCCATTCATCGTCTTTTGCTGTGAATTCTATTTATTTAACCAGGTATTATACTTGTTAACCTGTACAACGGCGGCGATTAAATCCTTTGTCTAATATCTTTTCAAACACCCATTTATATTTATTATTCTCGTATTTAACAGTTACTAAAAGCGAAACAACTTGTTTAAAGATTTTATTTTTCCCAATAGATATTGGGTATAAAATACTAACAGTGGGAAAAATCTTTGAATTTGGAGGGAAATCCAAAGTAAAAGCGAGTTTTCTGACTTTATTTACAATACTAAATGGGTCTAAACAAAAAGAAGTAAGTTTTTGGTACGAAAAAAAGGATTCTATACTCAGCTCGTTTAAAACTCAACTCAACTACCGACTTCAAAGTTTTACCAATAGTATTTTTTATCGTATTTCTTTGTAGCTTTTATAGCTAACATATCTATTATTAATTTAATATCTCGCTTTCAATATTCTTTAATAAATCGAATATCGACTTATTAACGAGGCATAAAGGAAATAAGACAATCTACTAGTGAGCAGAACTTATATTAGAATATAAACTTATAGGAACCAACGTTCATTATTCGAAAATAAACGTTGTTAAGGTACCATTATAAGGCGAGAATACAATTGATCTACAATTAATCAGGATATTCAACCAAATAATATCGAAAAGAAAGTTCTATAAACTGTTTTTTTCTCTCTAACTGATATTCTACTTAAAGATAATAAACTATTGTTATTATTAACTTTATATCAAAAACTATTCAAAAACCAATGCTAAAAAGTTAACGAAAATTCAAGGTCGCGATCGAAAATAATATATCGCAAGTGAAGTTAATTAAACAATAAATTATTTTACGAAGATGGCAACCCATTTTACAGATTTATATATAATATTCCCTAATAAAAGTTATTTTTAAAACATTTGTAAGCAATGGATATAATAACATCAAATTCTTTTTATATAGGCAAACTCCATAATTTTCCTAACGAAAAAACTAGTAAAACAACAATGAAATCTATGTGAAAAATTATATATATGTTTTTATAAAAGGCTTAAATTAGTTCAAGTCTGCCGTCAGGTCTTCAATTATCATTTTGCAATTAACAATATTACAGGTAATCTAGACAGTAAACTTCTAAAATTTTAAACTTAAAACAAGAATGAAGGTTATTCAAAATTTCCATCATACGCAAAAAAGGAAATGATAACCTTTATCATAAGAATCCACGAGAAATTCATAAACAAAAGATAAAGGTAAAACTAAGCGTTCGCAATCCATTAAATATCGGTTGTAAAGTAAGTGATCTAAAAGTCTGAAAGGATAAACGAGTTTTAATACTAAGATAATATTTTTGTTGCCGTTATTTCGCTCTAATTCGTGTAAAATACTATTTCAAACAGAATTAGTATGATATTCGAACTAAAATCATAGCCGTTAAACGTCCCATATTTTTACTTTACCAAATATACAATGAAATAAAACTTATGAAAAACCATTGGATAATCATCTAATATTTGGTCGAGAATAGGAAGATCTTCTTACGTACAATTTTTTTTGTTTCCCGGCTTTGGTAACCTTAAAAAGATATTGGAAACAAAACTTAAACGTTCATAGAGAAAAAAAACTTCTGAATTATAGGCATTAAAACGAATAAAAGTATGAATCAATTTTCTATTTACTTTATCCGTGAAAATTGTATTTATCGAGGTTTAATTTACTATTCCCTTAATTAATTTAGAGTTCGTAAAAACTATAATTAGGCGCGTATTGTTAATAAAAGTTATACGAAAGTGACGATCAGCTTATACAAGGTATACTACTTTAAGCTTTGAAAACCCATAATATAATTCAGCTTTAATAAAATATCAACTTGAAAATGAAATAGGTTTAATTCCTATAGCGGGGATATAGTGACTAGGAACCCAAACAATTTTTTTTTTCAATTGGAAGAGCAGCAATTTGAACCTATGTTTAAGACTGCTATCGATTTGGAAGAAAAAGTGGCGATTGGAGTTAGAATGATATAGGCGTAGATAGTCGTATAAAAATTCTTAAAATTATAGAAAGATTATTATTGTTTGGGTATTAGAATGATTTTCGTAGATTACGTAACATATCATTGTTTATTACAATTTCCGATCATAAAATGTCCTTTACAATGGCCTTTTATAGATAGATCTATCTTAAGTATTTGCAAAAATTCGATAATTAAGTAAAATAGAGTATCATCATTCTGAGAAATTCAGTAGCTCCAAGGTAGGTTTTCAACGCTTTTAAGTTTACTGGGAATGATAATTCACGGAAGCTCTAAATAAGTTTTCAAGTAGTGAAGAGATTGCGACTATTGAAATAAAACTCGAGTAATTCCATAAACTAAAATCCAACGTAAAATTTATTGGGTGATAAAAATGAGAATTTTGGTAAGAATAAGGCGAATACCTATTTTAAATGAAATAGTAACTTATTTAATGTATATAAAAATAGAACCATATCATTGATAAAGGCTTTGAAAAATTGGCGGAAAAGCTTAAACGTACGATTCATGTATCTTTGTACATAAGATAATGAATTTCGAAAACTTAAAAAAGTTACTTTAAAGCGTTCCAACACTCAATAGCTAAATATAGTAAAGCGATCTCAGTAACTTAGGTAAATAAGTAACTAAAAAACAACTTTATAATACTAACTATAGAATCTACTTTTTTTACGTAAAGATTCGATGGTTTAGATTCAAAACAATAGATTGTAATTATTTGAAACACTTCATTTATCAAGTGGATGAAAATCCACCACAATACCTTCTTTCTTAATACCGTATATAAAGCGCCAAATAACGAAAAATAATAAAGCAAAAGGTGAAATCTCATTATAGTATTTTATACGATTCTGCTTATGCAATTTATAGAACCATTGGTTTAGAAGCTATTTATTTCGATTCAAAACCGGATCAAGGTAATAGTTCAACTTAACATATTATAAACTTTCCACTAATGGTACCTTTATCGTTCAATCTTCCGAAACCTTTACTAAAATAGTATCCCTTTACATATTAGGTAATTACTTACAAATTCACTAAAGTTATAAGACTTTTCACACATCGTCTGTATCAATTTGAGTACCTTGCGAAGTCTAAATGATGGGTATATTATCATAAGTCTTAATACCGAATAGATCAGATAATATATAAGAAACTTCATTATTTTATTGAATCCCGTCAAAATTAAATCTAGTCATTTCCAAAAACAGGTAAATGATAATGTTAAGTAAAAAAATAAACGTTTTCTGATCTATAGAAGCCTGGTAAAATCTTTGGAATAAAATTAATATAGATAATATGAAGAATCAAGTCAAATTCAAGTTCTAACGCAAAAATTGACGCTTTAGCGTTAAATATTTCGAAAAACGTAGAATTTACTATATGATAACCTAAAATAGCTTTCATTAGCAACATTATTAACAAAAGAGTTATTACTAACAAATTGACCCAAGTTACCGTTTAAAAACGCTGATTAAATCGACGTAAAAATATGTCTAATTCTTATATTCGGCTATCGTGCCTAATTGGGTACGCTTAGAATTTTTTTAGAACTTCCTTGGCGAGTTTACACGATAAAATAACATATAGTGTAGTGAAATTGACAATAATATTGAAAACGATAGGATATTGAGAAGCAAATATAAAGAAATATTTTTTAGGAAATTTTAATATATTTTACGGGTACCTAAAATGTTTAGTCTGAATATATAGTTATTACAGCTTGAAATCTCACCTTATAGATCGTTGGCATAGAAGAAGTTTTATAAATAGTAAATAATACTTCTATCTTCCTGTGTTGAAAATAAATCACGTCTTTCAATATAAAAATATTGGCCTTGTGAAGTTTTAGCCAACTATTTGTAAAAGTTACGCTAACTTTTAATCGGTCGATAATACAAGCCTTAACTATTTCATATAATATACTTAAAGTGCCATTTTTTTATAGCCTGCAGCCCAAAATATCTATCTGGATCTGAAAGTTAATTGAATCAGTAGTCTAATAACGATGGCAACAGTTTAGCGGTTTTAAAAATATATCTTAAACTTAATAAAATCTAAAAATTATTTGTTATAAACATAAATATCGACCAAGTTTTTCCCTGTATTAGTGTCAAGGTATATTACAAAATTCTCGATCTTGTTAACTTACTTTTCGCATTTAAAAACAGTGATTTAGAAGTATTAGTAGCTGGTCATGACTATATCAATAATATTATCAATATTACGAGTAATTATGACATCTAATTTTTAAATGTTGTTAACAATATTCTTGTATACAAGAGTCTCGACATCTTGTAACGACGGTACATTTTTCGCGATGATATCGAATGACGAGTAATATAAGTCTTCAAATTTCCTTTTAAAAAAAACGGTTTCGCGAATCGAATGAAGCGAGACAATGACCGTAAACTTTTCTGCTACGCTCGGAATTAGGTAAGATAATCAAATTATTCATAAAACTTTGAACTCTCAAAAATTGAGCTTTCGTTAAATATATAAAGAAACTTTGTAAAAATGTTCGAAAAAACTGTAAGGCTTGTTTATTATGAGTTTTAACATTGATATTGTAATTACGATTACACCAACGATTACAGTCACGTTAACGACTGCAGTTATGCCGACAATTACGGTCACGTTAACTACTACATTAGCGGTTACAATTCCGTAAAAGGGTGCTATAGTTTTGTTAACGATTTCTATAGTTTCGTTCGCGGTTTCGCTCATGAAGACGATACTCGCGGCGCTACCGATTCTCACAATACTTATCTCCTTTTCGATTTGGATAATGATTATTAACCTAACCATACCTTTAATATTTGAAGCGGTGAAAATTATTATAATGATAGAAAATATCGTTATACCTTTTATGAAGATTTTAACAGTCTCAACAAAAATCGTAACAATCTTCGGTTTTATTTTTAAAAGGTATAGAATAGTGAAATGGGAATCGGTGGTTCGCGGCAACCAGTAATATTGTTTTGCTTTCCTTGAATTTCTTTTTATATTTTCGTATCGTTTTCCCGCGATAAGGATATGATATATATTGCTCAATGTCAAGGATTAATATAAGTTCAATATCTATTACAACGCTTCATTTATTTTTATTTTGAAGATTTAAGGTCCTGATAATGCAATTATATTTTATTTCGGTCCATGTATGTTTTTAGGTTATAATTATCATTTACAGGATCCTATAATCAATAGATATAGTTGTAGTACTTAGTAGTAGCTTATCTAGCATCTATAGTAAACCTGGTGATAAAAGCGTTTATACGTTTCAGGAGATTTCGCGAGTAAATTTTCTGACAATTAGAAAGAGTTAGCTTAAATTTTCACTAGTATACCATTAATCTTTTTAAAAGAGTCGAAAATATTTCGACTAATTAACTTTCGTTATTCGAATCCGGATCTATAAAAAATCCAATTTTTATTAAAACTTGAGAAATCAGTAAACATAATATCTTTACGCATTATAATTATACTTAAATCAGCGGAATTAAATGACTTGATGTTAAAAATTTCCATCTTTTTTGTTTTAACCTAGAATCTTTTGAAAAGTATTAAGAGATATATCAAAAAGGGTTTCAGGTAGAGCGTGTGTAGTTTCGAAGGAAATTTCGTTTATTATATCGAGTTTGCCAATTATACTCGCGAATATTTCGGTTTGTCTTGTAACCGCATCAATTATCCTCGCGAGCATGGTGAGGATCACCTTTCTCGCGAGGACGTCGGGGCGAGTTTTACTAGTGAGGACGATAGAGAGATTATTTTCGATGAGAATAATAAGTCGATCCTTGCCGACGGGGACAATAAAGCGTTTTTTTCTGATAGAAATGATAAGGCGATTTTTTCCGACGAGGACTATTATATTTACGGTGAGTAATGTTTGAAAATGATTAGCGATACTTTCTACAAGATTTTGAAGATTATTAAAGCGTTTATCGATTTCTTTACGAAAACGTGCTAATTCTTTACTTTCATTTAAGCCAGGAGCAACAAGATACTAAGTAATGCCCCTATTGAAGGTATTGGCAGCTGCTAATAACATTATTTAATGCGGGGAACGAAAGGAGGTATAAAAAAGAATTGAAAATAGTCAAAGAAAGGGAAAACAAATCATTAATGGCTTACTGTCAAGCGATACAACAGCAGGAGTGATAAGCGACGCGATAGAAGAAGAAGTAGAGGTTTGTTAACGCTTCTTTATACGTAATAAAGTAGTGGTTAGCAACAAATTGGTTAGTAAAGTTTATTCGGTTATAAAATATCGAAATTACTTTATTAGTTATAGAAAATAATGAGAAACCAGGTTATTAATAGCTAAAAAAAACAAGGTGAAAAGAGTAAAAAGAAGCTGGTAATATAGGTAAAAAGAAGGATTTATATTTTGATTGCTACAGGGTAACCTTTTGTAGCTAGCAATGGTATTATTAAAAACAATGAAGTCTGGTAACGGTTTGAAGAAACGTTTGGTGTTAACTTGATTGGTAGTTTACGGCTGCAATTCGTTGGACTATAGTTGTAGTGATAGTGTTTCTGACTGTATTGAAGTATGAACAAGAAAGAAACTAAGTCTAAGACTAACTGCAGAGTTTGCAGTAAGGTATTTACAACAACAAAGCAAGTAGATAAGGCAACTGCCACCTCACCTTCGTCCAACAGCAGCGATATTATTCGTGATAAGGCTAGTAATGGTAATATACCCGAATACGATAGTTAGAAAAATGTTATTAAAATCGGTATAACTGCCTTTTGAATCGGTATTAAATAAAGCGTTATTTAGGTAAATGAGCTGAAATTTGACATCGTAAAAACCATAGTTTATACCTAGAAAACATCGGGAATAGCTATCGAATTTAAACCTATCCCTAAGATCTTATACAACAACTAAACAGCTCCAATGTCAAAAATAATACGGATATTCACCTTACCGCCGCCGACGAACTTATCGACCATTTAAAAAAGTAAAACTTATATATATATACATATTCGTATATGAGTTAGAAGAAATTTAATTCAATTCGATAATTCATCTACAAATTTTGAATAACTTTTAGTTCAAAATAGATGTAGTTGATAATTTCATTCAATTGATTAACAATTGAGTAAATAAAGGTTACAAATATTACAAAGGTATAAATAAATAGTTCACCCGCCGATTATAATCAAGACACATTTTCATTTAACCTTGACAACTTAAAAGAATCATCTGATACGTCGTTGATACAAACTTACAACTTATCGTTTTTATAATACATTTGAACGTTGACTCTAATAAATATTAATATCGTATAAAAACCTGTATTATGCCTTACTTTAAATATAATATTATTTTGAGTAATTCTTCAATAAAATACGAATAGGTAACTTATCTTACTTCAAAACATAAATTACTTTTAAAACTAATGGGTAATTAATGTATATAAAAACGTGGATTCATGCCGATACAAAAATCACCTCAAAGGATAATATCGCTGTCTTCAACATTATACTCCGTCTAATTCGGAAAGACTGAACCGGTACTATGCAACTTATATTTATATCTTTTAAAAACATCAACAAAACGCTAACCCCAAAATAATCTGTCGCTATCGACGACAAACTTCCGATTTTTTTCAAAACATCAATACCTTTTTTCGATCAACCTATGTAGTATAAAATACCTACGCACCGCTCAAAACCCAATGATAAGATTATTCTTTACAACGATAATTTTAACTAGGTTTTGTAGGTTTTTTAGGGCTTGTTTCACGGAATGTTACGGGGAAAGCTCCTCAGTTAACAAACAAATTTAGTGATTAGAATAAAGCTACATTTGAACGAAAATCGTAGTAACTAATACCTCTGTACTTTTCGTAAAAAAAATTGAAAACGACCTACGCTTTTATATTAGTTACTGTTAACTTAAAACTGTTACAAAAACAAATCAATACCCCTTCACTTTTTTAAAAATAAAAGTTTGCTATTTGAAAAATTGATCAATCCATTAAATTTAACATTAAAACCGCTGTTTACGAATTTTATATCAAACAAAAAACCGACGAATATAAAACCGCATTCCGTACAAATTTCGAAATTTTCGAATAGTTAGCTACCTCTTTCGATATTTTCAACGCCTTGCCACATTTTGATGATATATTGACAACTCATTACGCCTATCGTTCGATATATTCTATGCTTCTTATGTCGAAAACGATGCATTATGTTTTCGAGGAACACTTAAAACAACCATAATGTTTAATTTATACGTTTAATAAACGCATTAATCGTAATCAAACTAAACCGTAATATATTGAAATACAAATTCAACATTCAAATAAACAAACATTTGGTATTAAGTATTATAAAGGATGTCAAAATATGTATAAATTCGGAATAGCTGCACGTTATACAGAAATATGTAGCTTCTACGTTTGTATTATGGATATAAGAGGTTTTTAGATAAGTTAATTTTTACCGTTGTTTTATTCGATACTATTTCGTAATAACCGGCCTTTTCATTCGGATAATAAGAAAGTGAGTTATATTTAGTTGGGAGCCTGAAGAAAAAGCTATGTTCGAGCGATTGATTTTTTCGGTTTTTTTAAAACTCGTTTTACCTTATGGGAGTCTAGGCAAAAAAAACTTTTGAAAAGTGTTGAAATATACAATAGATACAGTGACACAGCACACAACTCAACAACCGTGCCAACATGACCAGTTATTACTTGGTAAAAAATTCAAGTCCTAAACCTCTCAACAACAAAGGATGAGGAATTCATCAAAGTTGTAGATATTTCCACCAGCACTAGTTTTTACTAGTATTAGTACTATTATTGACTAGTACGGAGGATCAACACGGAGATACTACCTGGGCTAGTATTTACTAGCACAGAGGAACTAGTATATACTAGTATACATTAGTATTGAATAGTATAGAGTTTCACTTTTGATTGAAATTTCCATTAGGATACGCTTGATTATATATTAAGACCTCCATATAGATTCTAAAATATTTCAATCTATAATAATACACGATATCTTTTAGTGTAATACCTTTAATTCATTATCAGTATGATTGTATCCTACTGTTTACTAAATCAGTTTACTTCTTTTTACATATATTAAAAATGTTTACTTATTTTGGACCATCTGATATCTTTGAGGATACCTCATTGGCATCTCTAAAACGTGGCTCATTTCCATTATCGAAGCTGTTTTACGGAAGTACCAGTGATGATATTCCTCCTTTACAAAAGACTATTATTGTTTCCGGCCCCTTAAAACCCACAGGTTTTTTTATTCCGGCCGAATCATTATCCCTTCACTTCCTACCTTTAAGAGCTACTTCTTTTGCTTTAAAAGCTTGGGACCCTGAAGCTTTGTTGAGGAAAGGAATTAAGGAAGCTCGTAAAGCTCATAAAGCTAAAGTTAAGTAGGAAATTCAAGCTATTAATGCTAATAATCTTGCTAATAAGGAGGCAGAGTCTTAGGCTAAAGCTACTAGTTCCTTTGACCTTTCATAATTAGCAGGGTTTTAGTTACCTATTAACTTGTACGAAAAACTATTTGCTAAGCTTCAATTTTTTTTAAGACGACCAAAAAAAGAGAATTACTTAAACTGACAAACATTAACATATTAGTAAAGAAGAAAGAGGGAAATACCAAAAACCTTTTCTTTAACAATAAAAAAGGAAGAAACTTATAAAGCCTAGGTTACAATTACCAAAAGATTTTGAAAAGTAGAAATTTACGAATATTAACGTATGGATAACAGTTATTGAATATTATGCTATTAGTATTAACAGTTTTGAAATCTTGAAAGATATATTCAAGATCAAGATAAGAATATACTTACAAAGAAACCAAAGTCAATCATTTAGGCCTATAGATTAAAGTTTTGAAACGACTTTTAAAACTGTTTGTATATGAATCTGTGACTATATGATAATTAGTTTTTTCAATATTTTATATTTTTTAACAGTTATCGTGGGTATTGAAAACTCGTATAAGGTCTTATTAAAGTTGATTGTCATATGCTCAGGCATTAGACCGATTTACTATTAAGAACCTTTAAAAAAAAAACTTCGTTTCCCATGCCTTTTACATTATTTTGCCTTATGTTGTTTTGTAGTAGCGTTTAAAAACACCAAAATAAGTTTGATTTATTAAGGCTATCATGTTCAAGATATTAAGTATTTCTTATATTTTTTAACCTGTATTGAACCTGAGTTTTCAGTCAGGATAATCTGTATACGAAGTAAATTGAGTAAAGTCCTCCCTTTATTATTGGGTGAATTACAGTCGGACTTATAAGACGAGAACCGACCTGAAAAAATAAAAGAAACTTTATATTATATTCTTTAGAGAACACCGAAAAACAAACCACCTATTAATCGTAACCAGTATATCAGTTAGTTTAAAAAGAACTGCCTTGTAGGCTCTTATAAAGGCTATTCATCACAAGCTTATCGGGTATTAAATGAAAATTTACGGCCTATTTATACTGGTAAATTTATTGGTAAGGAAGAAAGAGCGAACGTTATTGCAGTTGACAACGGTAAAATAAAAGACCTCCGCCACTTATAGTATTATGACTTTTTAGTGATGCCACTATCAATTGCATAACAAGATATTAAATTTCACAGGTTTATTTTGTAAGAACCTATATAAGAGCTTGCATTAGAGAATTCAAGATAATTAGAAGCCGTATCTGACACGGGTGTACCCGCTTTAAAGTATCCACTTTTAACGTTGAATTATCTACTTTTAACGTTAATGTCTCCAATTTTAATGTTGAGAACTTCACTTTTCACGTTGATATATCAAAACGACCAATTAGAGGCCGTACCAGAAGCGGGTAGTACCGCCGTACAGGCCCTACTTTCAACATCAAACCATATAAACTTAATGATAAGTTTTGACTTTTTTCCTATTTTTTCTATACCATATCATAATATTGTAATTGATAAAATTCCAATTTGAAGAATTTATTAGTGTTGATTTAGACTTCTTTTGACATTTTCAATGACAAGTAATAGTTTTGATATTATAAGATGTAAGGCGAGAATTATTCCGGTTTATGAAAAGGTAGTGGTATTTTTTTTATTGGTAAAGTAATAGTTTAGATATTGGTTAGGTTTTCAAAATGTTACAGTTATAATACCCTAACTTTTCATAACTGTGTTCATTACCATAATTTCATTATAAATATGATTAGCTTATTTGAGGTTAATAACTTATTATTGGTTAATTTATGTACTAAGGATATAATTGCTACTCGAATTAGCGACTATACAATTATTCAAGCTACGTAATAGTTTTTTTATGACTTTATAAAAATAGCTTTTACTAAGTCTTTCGATACTTCCCTTGATTATTTCAAGTTTAGCAACACCAGCCTAAAGTTAGTAAAGAAATTAATGTAATTGTTAGACGGCCTTAAAAAGGACTAAGAAGTAGAGAGGTTCGACTTTATTTATATTCCTTATAAATTTTTTAAAGCACTCCATAACGACTAAGCTTTTAGTATGGTACCCTAAGTAAAGGGAATTTTATCCAAATCCTTAATAGCTTTTTGGAAATAACTGTTAAACTAAGAGGTGAACTCTGTATCCTAATAGTTACAAAGGTTAAATATGGTTATAAAGTTTATAACATTGCCATTATATCTCCTAGTAAAAGATTAAAAGCCGTTTTTCATATGTTAAACGAAATAATCAAATGTATTAGGTGTATTATAGATTATTTCATCCTCGAAGGA
This sequence comes from Anisogramma anomala, assembly GCA_038502455.1. Lineage (NCBI taxonomy): Eukaryota > Fungi > Ascomycota > Sordariomycetes > Diaporthales > Gnomoniaceae > Anisogramma > Anisogramma anomala. The sequence continues at coordinate 4,047,205 of JASMMZ010000013.1, read as the reverse complement.
AGTAACGAACTTATTCATTATTTGAATAGAAATATGTTCATTAATTATATTTTTATCCTTAAGTTTCATTCATCATACACCCTCAAAGAAAATGACGTTGCCAAACGCTTTAACAACATAATTTTGGAAACGATAATAGTTCAAACCTTTGCTAGAAAAGTTTTATCTCACTTATAACCTTATCTATTCTTAGGAGCCGTTGTTATAGCCAATTTGAAGGTTAATAATAGGAGTAGAATTTAGCACATCACACCCTATATAGGTTTTTAGCATAAAGTAAAATGATATTAGAGTTATAAACCTAGCGTTGAGTTTACCTTTACTTCTGGTTTTGCCGTTATCATCTATATACTTGTTTTTAAAACGAGTTAAGGGTTAAAGTATTATTTTAATAGGAAAAAAGAGAATCCTTCTTTTATGTCAGTTTTTCGATATCATAAAGCCTTAGTATATCTTTAAGGTTTATTCACCAGAGGAAAATCGTTAGCACTTTTAGTATAACGGTCTTTAAAACGATTATCTCGAGACCTCTGGAATCAGTTATAAGGGACATTAATATTAATACTATTAAGGTTGGTATTTATTTCAATACTATAATGTCATCTCCAAATTCCAAGTTCCAGAAGAATATTAGTTCAAAAATATGAAAAATAGTAAATATCTTGTCAGTAGATTTGCTAGCACATGCTATAATAAATACAAAATATAATAAAGTTTGTGATTTTAGTTGACAAATTAAAAGAAGATATGAATATGAAGGAATCTTTGGGAGCCCTAGATTCTAAGTATTGTAAAAAAAACCCTTTACAATAAAATACGGAGATTGATATATCTTAAAGTCTTTAAAATATTGAAAGGGATGTTAACCGTTATGCACTTACCATAAAATAAGTTACTAATGTGAAGATTAATTTTAAAGGTGAGATCAAAAGTCACAATGTCAGGATCGTGATACGACTGTTTAAGCTAAGGTATAGTGTTAATTATACTAAGTCCTTTGATACTACAGTAAAAATTTGTATGTGGAAAATCCTCGTTACACTTACTGCTTCCTATAGATAGGATATCGACCAAATAGAAATCAACTCGACTTTTTCAAATGGGGAACTTGAAAAACTGGTGTGAATAGAGATTCTGAATACTATTAAGGACTTCTTTTTGAATTATTTATATGAAAATATTATAGGGTTTAATACTGTAGTTTACTATGTCTTAATATTAATTGATTTACTTCACTAGCTTAAGTAAACTCTATAATAATGGTTAAATAATGTCAAGCGAAGTATTTGATACCCTTAAATTTAAAAGGCTAATCTTTAATAATGCAGTATATGTAAACTATTGCTGTCAACTTATTATATATACTTACATTACTAAATTTCTGATCATAAGCTCTAACCCAAATTCTATTGAAACCTTCAATATGGATATTGGGAAGGGTTTTAAGTATAAAGACCTGGAATAGGAAAAACACTTTCTTGGAGTATATATTTTAAGAAACAGAAACGCACGTACGATAATCTTAGCACAAAATACATACATTTAAAGGATACTAGACTTAATGACAAAGGAATTGAGTAAACTTCCGGCTTATATCTTGATTATAACCGGATCCTTCATTTATACCATATCATCTGAAGATTGAACTGATAAATTACAAACCAAAAAATATTGATCAAATGTGGGGGCTTTTAGCTATATAATCTGAAAGATTGGGCCGGATATTGCCTTCTTTATATTAATACTTTTACGTATTTGTCATAAGTTTTAATATAAAACCATCAAAATTGTTAGTTACGTCTTTATATACTTTAAAAATTATAAAAACCATGTATTACATGTGGGTAGTAAAGACCTATTAGTAAGTCCTTGTTAAAACGTTACAGACTTCAATAAGGATTACTATAAAAATATCCAAAAGCTTTAAATCAACGGTTAATATGATTCCGATTAAAAGGTGGATAAGGCTATTAGAAAGTCTACCTATAGATATATAGTTTAGATCGTTAACTGTACGTTTAATTAAATATTTCAAAGGGGATCTAAAGTATTTCTTTTTTCTTTGGATGTTAAAGGTGTAGCTATAATGATGGTTACTTAAAACACTATGTAAATAAGGAATTTATTTACAAAGCTACGTATTCCTATTATTGTTACGATGTACTATAATAATAAAGAAGCTATTAAGTTATTTAGAAACCCCAATTATCACCAATGCACTTAACATATACCCCTTAAAGAATACTTTATAAAGGATAAAGTGGAATGTAGTACACTATAGATCAAATGGGTTCCTACGAATAAATAACTAACTGATAGTTTAATGAGGTCATTACCGAGAGTAAAACGATGTAATAATATAACGAGTTGTCTTATTTCAACCTGTATTTAGATTGAATTGATAGCTTATATTGCTTTGTACTTTAAATTACCTTGTGACATTATAGGTGTGAAGTGATAGAGTAATTTTACTGCAAATTTAAGATATTAAAAAAAGAGTTACTGGAAAGGTTATCAATTGAAATCGGATTAAATAAGTCTTTTTCATTTTCAAATTTACGGATTTTCTTTTTTCCGTATTACACTTCATTTCCTTTACCCCTTAACTTTTGGTTTTGACTTCTTTTTCTTTCCTTTTCTTTTTCCTTTTAAGTGAATGATACCTCTTAAGAGTGTGTATTGAAATAAACAATAAGTATAGTCACACAACACACGACTTAAGAACAAGGTTAACAGGGCTAGTCAGTACTTGGTATAAACTTCAAGTACTAAACCTCTCAACACCAAAGGATGAAGAATTCACCAGAGTTGTAAATATCTCTACCACAACTAGTATTTAATAGTGAAAGTACTAGTATTGACTAGTACGGAGTCTCACCTTTAACCAAGATCTTTATGAGTATACGCTTAATCATATATCAAATTCTCCATATATATTCTAGAATAATTGAATCTATAAGCCTATGCACTATCTTATTATGTAGTACCTTCAACAAAAAATCTACTATTCACAATAAGTTTTATAGGATTATTTACTTTAACGTAATAATCATGGCTCTTTCAGCCTAGTGAAATATTACTTTTATAGTCTGCCACCCGCCGAATATAAATATAAAATTCACAATAAAAATTGTTTATGAATTTTAAGTTATCTAAAAGTATGGAACATAGAGTTTTATGATGCAGCCCGATTATTTACTATTTTTTACAAAATACAAAAACATGAAATACTTTGTAAGTACTCGACAACTTTACGAATGACAAGTATGCTTATTAAAACGCTTCTTTCAATTCGGTTTTCAATTGGTTATTAACATGAAATCGGATTATATACGACGCGATATACTGTTACAACGGGATTAGAATATATCTAAGGACCATTTTAACTCTATTTTCCTAAACCGAATACTGCAGCTTCTTCGCCCTGAATGGGTCGCTTCTACGCCATTTTCAAACGCATCTATTTCTTGGTAAATTTTCCTTAACGAGTTTATCCTAGAGGATTATAATCTTTTTACCAACGTTTATCTGAAAAGTAACTAGGACCACTTGCAAAAGACCTCTATTAATACTACGTCAGTTTATAACGGCAAGAAGTAGCAAAGATTATTGGGTTACATTAGTCCACAAATTGAATTTGGAAGTAAGCGACGGTATCACTACTTTAAAATACCAAAACGTTTTCACGCATCCCTCTTAAAAAAAAGCATGAAAATTAACCGCGAAAAGTCTTAAATCGACAAGTTAGCAAACGTCTAAATTAATACTATCACGGATGTTACTACTACACAAACGCCTAAGTCTCATGCAATTTAACTACTAATAAAAATCAACTTCTGACCTTATTCTTTACACCAAACTTTTACCCTAAACACCAAGCTTTCCTTTGACTTTACTTTTTTTTACTTCTTCTACGCTTCTTTCATCACCAAAATAGCTAATATAAACGATAATACCAAGAATCGCTAAGTTATATTAAAAGGGTTACGTTGCGCAACTCTACGCTAAAATAATAAGTTTTTACGCTTCTAAACCACTAAGTTCTACATTTCACTCAAGATAAAACATCACGATAGCTACTGCTAACTCTCACTTAAAATCCATCATTAACCCTACTAGAAAGATAATAATTAAAGCTTTCGGACCTATCTTTTCTAAAAAAAATTGAAGAGAACTTTTGGGGAAAAATGTTAAATAAAATTTCACTGAGAAGCACTTAATTAAATTCGTTAGCCACCTTATCCTTGACCAAGATAGTGGCGAGTTCGACTATAACGAATGCGCCTTCTAACCCTTTCGTAAGTTTTTGAGCTATTATACTATTGATATGTAGAAAGCGATACAAAAGGGGTTTAAAAACGAATTAAAGATAAAACTTGTACATCAAGGAGTTAACGTACCAGATATGAACTTAATTAAATTAGTATAAACTATTTTCGAACTGACTCAACTTAAGGAATACCCTTCAAATATACAGAGTGAATGAAAAGATATTAAGGACTCTTATCACCATTATACGTATTCTAAGGGACTTTCCTTTAATTCCTAATTTAGTCAAATCTTCAACCTCTCCGCTAGTACCAATTTTTCATACGTCAACGATGAGGAACCTGTTAATTTGCTCGGCAACCCATCACCTCCACGTAACAGTGCATAGTACGCCCTTAACAGCGGCAGAGCGTGTAAATTAACGGTCTCCAACACGGCAAAAGATATTGACATCGACTTTATGTACCAATTAATTAAATAAAACCACTAATCCCCTTAAATACTTCCCTACAGCTAAGTTTCTCTTACATCTTAATCATTGCTTTAAAATCGCCAAGTTCGTTAAAGAGAAGCTTCTCACTGTAGGTACGCTTACACGTATAGGTCAACTATAGATTTTATTACAAAATTTTACCCCTCGAGCCAGACAGCTAAAAATTACCCTTAACAATGTAACTTTTAAGACCCAAAGCCTAAATTAATAGTAAATACTATAAAAGATTGGTACGACTATTATAACCTTCCTGTAAATATTAACTACAAGATTTTTACGAACTTCGCGAACATTTGAAATAACGTAAAAAAGTATGATGAGAAGACTAATAATCTTTTCGATAGGAATATAATACTCTTTTTGAATATTTAAAAGTATATAGAGGTCTTTTTTTAGTTTTTACTCACTGTTCCTTGGAATTATTACAGGCTACGCCAGGAATTATTACCTAAACTTCTAAATGAGAGTAAGGCCCTTCTACGAAATTTACAACGGTATAAAGAGTTACTTCGAATATGACGTCCAATTCGTATATTATTATACAATTAGAATACGACAAGGTGAACGATAATAATAGCTAAAAAGAATTAGGAGGAAATACTAATAAATGTTTTGAACAAAATGCTAAAGAAGTTGATATTTAACCAATAAGTAATGAGAAAGGTCTCAACTAGCGAAGTTATGTTTCGCGAGTAAATGCAAGTAGTAGTTATGGGCTTAGAAAAGTTTGAACACGCTTTATAACACACAGATACTACTTTTTAAGGTTTTTTCAGTTAATTACAATCTTCGTTTACGACCGAGATTATACGTACGCCAAATTTGCTTAGTATGTATTTCTAAGTTAATAACTTTCTCGAGGTGTATGAAGAAAATAGCATAATGATATATTATGTGGATTGTAAGTACTGGCGTTCTTAGCGCTCAAAATATGGTTCAAAACTTTCGGATTGGAAGCTATAATTATATTAGCGTTAATGACCATGGTAAGACCTACCAGAACCTGATAATCGTAAGAATCATTATTATCATAGAGGTAAAAGGTGATGGATTCATAGTAAATCAGGTTATTGGTTAACTCGTCATTCTTCAACTAAAAGTAACAACTAATAAGTAATGTATTATATATAATACCCCATTATTTCCGCATAAAATTATTTAGATCATATTGTAGATTACGAGGGTAAAAATACTATTGACGACGACAATGTACGCAAGAAAGTTGAGTGGTATAAAAAAGCTACTTATACTGTGGCCTAGTAATTAGCTGAATATGCCTTACTATACTGTTTGAGTGGTAAAAACCTTTACTTTTACCGTAACTAAGCCTTCAGCCTATTATATACCTATAGTTTTGGCTATAGTTACGTAGAATACACGTTATGAGGTATTATGCCAGATACAAGAGGAATAATATATTGAATATAAAGTTATTCGCAATATATAGTTTTGCGGGGGAGAAGCATTACTATTATGGAATTAAATTATTGAAATATTGATAAAGTTAAAGTCGGTTTTGGTCTAAGCAAATAACTATTTTTATTAGGAATAACAGTTGTTTAAACTATTATTAGGTCGATTAAATTCAATATCCTCAAATTTCCTACCATTTTCCTCCGTTATTTAGACAATATAAAGACTTTCGTCGTTAACTTCGACATTAACGTTAATAAATTAGTTCAAAACAGATAAAGGTTTCCCGTTGTTTTCAAGTGAAAGTATTTATGATTTTATTTTCAAGTATCAAAAACAATAGTGTTGAAACTCACGGAGTTAGAAATACGTCTATTATACCAGCATTCTAACTACCTCGCTTTCGATAGGCTGTACAAAATTATTAAGTTTGTAGGGTACGAAAACATGGAATACTTTATTTTGTGGACTATTGAAAACTTTGATGTTATTGCTAAAATTTATTTAAACCCTCCAAATATTTAAATGCACATTGAAAGACGATGAAGACTTTCATTACTAGATGTTTTTTAATGTATTCTATTTAAATAAAAAGTTTATTTTTTTATTCTTCATTTCGCAACCTTTTTTTAAAGAGTTAAATTCTTAAAATCTCTGTTGACGAAAAATACATTGGCAACACTGAGGATATCGTGGATTAATACATTCTTGGACTTACCTAATATAGACTTTCACAATACTAGTACCAAGTTTGCGGCAGCAAAGTTTTCGATGAATGTTAAGATAATGTGAATTCGGTGTAAATTAGCGCCTGTTAAAGCCTACTAGAATATTAGAACGGTTTAAAGGGCACACGCGCTATTTCGCAAAGGATAACATATCCTTACGCTGGAGATTGGAAGCTTTACGGATTAAGAGGTATGTTTTGAGAATAAGGTAAAGGGCCTAAATAATACTTTAACCCTGACGGCCTAATGCTAACGATATTAGTCTTTGGATTATACAAATACTTGAAAAGTAAATCACCGCTATGAGTAAACACTCAAAAGAAATTTGTAAGCTACGGCAAAACATTAAAGTAATTTCGGAAGGAATTGATACAGCGTTTATTCAATAATAGACTTAACACCAGAAACAGTCTTATGACGATCAACGTACTTGCTTTTCCTTTATAAAATAAAGTCTTTATATGGCGGAAAATAAGTAAATAGGATAGCTTATTTAGAATTTTTAGTATTTTTAACCTTAAAGTAGTTATTAAAATTATTGATAACCCCGCGACGTTTCGTAGAACCTAAGTGAAGATTAATATTAGGGCGATTAACGATAGCGATAAAAAGATGTAAATTTAACGAATAAGTTTATATAACTCTTCTTCTCCCTTCATTCATAAAACAATGGAATATTACTGACGCGGATGACTATTAAAGAAGAGAAAAGTTAATGAATAGGAATATATACTGGGCTGGATTTATAATATTACATGGGTCAATAGGGAAAAGAATAATTAAGACTTAGTTGTAAAGCTTCGACTATAAAATGTTATCAAAACTTCTATTGAACCTTTTAAAAAAGGCGATAAAATCAATATTAACGGGTTTTTAACTTGATAAGATATAAAATTCGAATCCAAAAACGACTTTAACCTCTTAACCCAAATATTGCGATTTTTAAATTGAGTATCATACACGAAGTTAAGGCTAGAACCACGAGATAGTCGTACGAAAAATCACGTTTCATTGAGGATACAATAATAAGAATGAAAACAAGATTTTTGCATAGTCGCTAACGATTGAGATGATTAATTGACGTTTGGTAGTCGTTTAGGTAACACGTTTATTAGTGAAAACTCTAGGGAAGTTTACCTTCAATAACCGTAATATAACGTAAACGTAAATAGAGTAAATATCTCATTTACAGCGAATCGTTTTACTAAAGTTACCATAGAATCTACACAATAAATAGCTCCTGGATACAGTAAGACAATATATTAAATTATTATGAAAGGTAATTAAAGTTAACTTTTACTCGTTCCTCACCTATTGATTGTATTTTAAAAAGAGGTTAGGTATGAAGTCTTTAACCTATGACCATTATTTATTGTTAACTCAACAGGAAAACTTAGGCTTAATGGATATACAAATTAACGGTACCCTTTTACTTAGAACTGCTAGCTTTATAGTATCGCAATCGTAAGCGAATAAGGACTTGAAGTTCTGGAATTCTAGGCCAGTTGTAACTCTGGCGAAAGAAAATCTATTTATCTTTAATAAATCTTTAATCCATATATTTACTGTTTATACTCTCCTTGATTTCTATTAAAAGATCTGGGAAACTAACTTACCAACAATTAACAAAACTAGCGTGACTAGAGTATAATAGTACTTAAAATTTCGTACTTAGAGCTATTACATTACTATGTTATGTTAATTGAAAGTTTCTTACAACCTATTGATTAAGATATAAATATAGAATCTAATTAACGAAGATTTTAAGCAACTGAATAAAGGGTTAGTGTTGGAATAGTACTACATGCAGTGTAATAGGTCAAATTTACTGTCAGTAAAGTTGACTATACTGCAAGTTGAGTGTATTACTTTATGGAGACTTACCGCATTAAGTGTAAGTCGAGTGCAGTACGATACACTTCACTCTAGGGCATGGGCCAAGAAATTAGCCATATAAATTACTGTGAAAGCCGGCTAGCAGTCTGCCAAACCTAAAACAATACATCTACCATCTGACCACGCAATACTACTGTTAATTTGACCAAGCAAATCAACAACATTGCAACATCTAAGGCCTACCAACACTAATTATTGCTTGCCTGCTTAATTAGATTAAGCAAAGATAAGCTAAATAAAAGAAAAGGCTACTTTCCGGTTACGCTTTAAGTTAAACGACCGTTGGGGTAAAGGAAATATTTTTTTAAAGAGCCTCTATTACTAAGTTGGTTTTCATAGCAATAAATAGAGAATACTTTTAGGCTGCGTCAGTTTTTAAGACAATTTAAAGGTAGCAACGGTATCGTTATCGAAAATGATAAGAAATTTTTATCAATCCTTTTTAATAACGTTAAGATTAACGGTCATAAATCTTAAAGTTTGGCAAATTTGTGAACGGCTAAGTTAATACTAATACGGGTATTATTACTATATAAAAAACGACTAAATCTTACAGATAAAATAATTAATAACTTTCGCCTTTTACCACTTATAACGACTTTCTAATTTACCTTTTACACTAAACCTTTACCCTATTTTACTCTTTTTACTCTTTATATCACTTTAATCATTAATTTCACTGTTTTAAACGAAAAAACCAAGTTATGCCGATAAAGCTACGTTATGCGACTTCATGCTAAATCGCCAAGTTTTCACGCAACTCTATACCAAAACACCAAGTTTTTTACGCCTAATATTACCAAGTCCCTCTCCTTACACGTCTTTTATAATATAAACCGTTAAAATAGCACTAAGTTAGGCATTTATAAAAAAAGTTTAATATTTGCGGATTAATTTTTTATAAAATATTATAATTACATCCTTTAGGAATACGATATCGATGAAAAATCAATCGAAAACAGCCGAGCCAATTTCGTCGGCTATTTTATTCTAAAATATAACGGCAGTAAAAACTTTAACCGTGTATTCCGCAAATATCGCGAATTTTTCGAAAACTAAACTTTTTAAATATGAAAAGTAATCCAAAAAACCGAAAGGTTTAAACTAAAGGCTAAATTTAAACGCTGAAAGATTTATATATTAAAAGAAAGTTTTATCAAGTTGAGAAAATCCATTTTTGAATTGGTATAATTTGAAAAACGTCTTTGAAACTCTAATCCTTAAAACCCTTAAGAAAAAAAAAAATATGAAAGGACTTTAATGCCTATACACACGATTTAAGGGACCTTTAACTTACCTTTAGGCAAGTTAAACCTTTTTACGTGCTGGCTATAAGGAACTTATTAACCTGTTTAGTAGTTTAATACCTACACGTAATAGCACGGAATACGTCCTTAACGTCAGTAGAACACGCAAAGTAACGGCTGCCAACACGATTAAAGTTATTAATATTAATGTTTTCCACTAATCAATTAAGTAGGATCGTTAAGCATCCTAAACCTTTCAAGTACACATCGTTTTTTAGCAATTTAATTGTTAAGCTTTTTGAAAACCTTCCCCCTTTAGATTTACCCTCATACCGAAACCTACTATAATTCTTATTATAAGACTTTACCTTTCGAGCTAGGCGACTAGCAATTACCCCTAATATCGTACTTCGAAGGATTTAAGACTTAAACTGTTAGGAAATACCATTTATAGTTAAACGATTATCGTTACCTTTTTTTAAACCTATTAAAATGGTTAATATTAATTACAAAATCCTGACAAACTTCGCTAAGATTTAAGATTATATAAAGAAGTACAATGAAAAGCCTTAAAACCTCTTTAACACTAAAAGAATACCATTTTAAAATATTTGTAAATAAATAAAGGTTTTTCCTTTTCATTTTTACTTATTATTTTCTGAAGTCCTCATAAAGTATACTAAGGATTATTACCTAACTTTTTGAACCTAAGTAACCACATTTCGTGAAATTTACGATAGTATAAGGGGTTATTTCGAATACGACATCCACTTCGCGTAATAATATATAAATTGGGTTACAACGAGGTGGATTATAATGAGAACGGAAAAAAAGGAGGAAATACTAATAAACGTATTTAATTAAATGTTTAATAAGTTGATATTATGCCAAAAGGTAATGGGGAAAGCCTATGTTAGCGAAGCCACACTTCACTAACAGGTACTAGTAGTAGTTACGGGCGTTAATGAGTTTGAAAACGCCTTATAAAGTTTAAATTCTATTTATAAAGGCCTTTTTAAATAGTTAAAATTTTTGTTTTCCATAGTAATAACGCGTATACCAAATTCGCTTGGTATATACTCCTAAGCTGGCAACTTTATTAATGTGGACAAAAAAGACTTTACAGTGGTTAATTATATCTACCGTAATTATGAGCGCCCATAACGCCTAAGGTTTGACCTATCGACTTCGGCCCTAAATTAAAGGCAGTAACTATATTAATTCCAATAAAGCTAAGCTTTATACGGACCTGCTAACTGTTAGTAATACTGTCGTAATAGTGGTAAAACATATTAGATTTATAGTAAGTTCGGTTATTAGTTAATTTGGTATCTCTTTACCGAACGTAATAATAGAAAAATAATATACCCCGCCTAATACCTTACTGATTTTAAATAAGATTACTTAAATTAAATCGCGGACTTTAAATGTAGTAATTCAATCAACATCGTTAACGCCTTTAAGCAAATTAAGTAGTACGAAAATACCTTTTCATGCGGTTTAGTAATTAGTCGATTACGCTTTTTTATACTGTTGAAGTAGTACAAACTTTTACCTTTATCCTAACTAATCCCCTAACCCCTTATATACTTTTAAACTTCGTAATCGTTACGCGAACCATACGCTTCAAGGTATTATGCCAGATATAGGGATAATAAATTACTTAATAAAAGGTTATTTGTAATATATAGAATTGCGAAGGGAAAGCATTATAATTAATGAAATTAATCGTTATAATATTGTTAAAACTAAAGTTAACTTTAGTCTAGGTAAATAATTATTATTATTAAGGGTAACGGTAGTTGAAACTATTATAAAATCAATTACGTTTTACATTTTTGAATCTCCTACCCCCTTTTTTTCTTAAAAGATATGAAAATCCTTGGTATTAATATTGACGTTAATATAAATAAACTGATTAAAAACAATTAAAGGTATTTACTCGCTTTTGAGTAGGGGTACTTATAATTTTATCTTTAAAAGCCGAAAGTAATAATGTTATACCTAACGAAGCCCAAGATACGTTAACTATACCGTTATTTAACTATTTAACCTTTAACAAACTATATAAAGTCCTAAAGTTCCTAGGGTATAGCGATGTAAAAAAAACTTCGCTTAAAAAGCTATTAAAAGGCTATATAATTATTACCAAGCATATAGCTAAGCCCTTCCAAGATTCAAATTTATATTTAAAAACAATAATGATTTTACTATATGATTTTCGTTAATATGTTCTACGTAAATAATAGGCCTATTTTCCACGTCATTCATTCTATAGCCTTTTTTTACGGGGTTCAGTTTTGAAAATCCCGTTTAGTAAGAGATATATAGGAAACGTTAGAGACATTGTAAATTGACATATATTTAAGCCTACTTCATGAAGTTGTTCACGATATCGGTACCAAATTTACTACGGTGGAATTTCAAAAATATATTAAAATGATGAGTATTTAATGCAAATTAATACCTGTAAAAGCCTATTAAAGCATTGAAAAAGTTAAAAATATATACGTTCTATTTCTCTGAACGTATAATATCTTAACTTAAAAGATTAAAAGCTTTATGGATTCAAAGGTATGCTTATAAATAATCATAAAGAACTTTAACGATATTATAGGCTTTAACGGCTTAATACTAACGTTTTTCTTCTTTAAAGCATATCTACACCTAAAGAGTGAATCTCCGCCCTCGAAAAATATTTAAAAACGTATTATGACTTATAACAAAGCTTTAAGGGAACTACTAAAAGAATCGGTACGCCGCTAAGTTAATAACGCTTTTAATATTGAAAACGGCTTTTTAATAACCGACGTATTTACTTTACCATTATAAAGTAAAGTTTTCGTAAAGCATAATCTGGGTAAATAAAAAGACTTATATAAGATATTAAATATCGTAAAATTTAAAGTCATTTTTAAAATTATTAACAGTATTATATCCTTTCGAATTCCTTAAGTTAAGCCTTATATTAGGGTTATTAAAAATAAAAACTCTTAAGCCTTTTGAACCAAGCGACTAAACTAATACGAACCTCCTTCACTCATTATAAATAAACTGATAAAACGACGTTAATGCGGGCGACCCCCAAAGAAAAAAAAATGTTAAAGAGGAGCAATAAATACTGGGGCGCATTTATAATACTCATTAGGTAAGTAGAAAAAGGAAAGATAATGCAGATCTAGTACTAAAAATCCGAGTACAAGGGATTATTAAAACTTTCGCTAGGCCGTTAAATGAAAATGACAAGGTTAAAATTACCAACCTACTAATTCAAAGAATTATATAATTTATATCAAAAACCGACTTTAACCTTTCATATACAAACTTTACGATTTTTAAGTCGTGATTTATTTACGAGGTTAAAGGTAAAATTATGTGGTGGCTGTACAAAAAATTACGTTTAATAGTTTAAAGATATGGTAATAGAGGCAAAAACTGGATTCTTATAAAATTGCCAACAATTTAAAAGATTAATTAACGTTTAGTGATCTCTTTGATAATAAGTTTATTAATTTCAAATCAAAACGTGTTCGAGGTAGTTATATTACTACTTCATATTAACTGGAAGTCCTTTACGATTCATTTATTACGATATAAGCGTGAATGCTAATGGATGAGAATTTGAACCAGATAAATAAGAGGTTTGAATAGAAAATACGAAACTTAGACCATGGGATAAAAATAGTTTCAATCGACTTTTTAAAGCTAAATTTATAATATTTACAGACGTATTATTTACAAATAACACCGACCTATCCTTACAAATTGGCTTCCTAATAATTTTCCTTCATAAAAATAGGTAAAAGATTAGTAAAATTTTATCGGTAACTTCATTTACTAAACCTCCGTTCAATGTAAAAGGATTATATAAAGCGTATCAATCTTAAATGTTTACAGTATAATAGCGGGCTTTGATGTAGATATAATAATATTAAAACCTTTAACATTATCATCAGATAATTAGAAAATTCCTCTTATTTTGGTAATAATTTGTATTAAATCGAAAAGCCTTTTATAATATCTTTAGAAACTCGGAACTATTAGCGAAAAACACCTGATAATCGACATAATAACACTTCGTAAACTTTATGAAAAACGGGAAAATAAGAATTTTCGATAAATCGATAGCAAAGATAATCCAGTTAACGCTATAACAAAGATATCGTCGAATAAAACCCTAAAAAGGTTTGTAAATAATAATAAGTTAATTATACGAATCGAGGGCTACGTTAATAAACCGCCCGAAAGTCTCGGATTACGTAACGGCAGATAGTGGTATGCCGGCAAATTAAAAGACCATCAGGGGTTTAATAACAGTAATTTATTTAAGTAGAATGGTTAAAGTACAGGCTTGTCAAGGCTTGTAGCAAAGGAACTTTTTATAGGAGTAAATAAACTCGGACCTCGGGGTAACGGATTGATTAGGATTGAATAAGGTTAATTTACATATAGTTAGGTACAATGTAGTATAAAAGTTAACTAGAATTTATAAGGGTCTCACCAATTAACGAGAATGTAATTTAATAGTAACCAAAGAAGATTAGTTAGCTATACTAATGTATGAGTATAAACCAAAAAGCTGCCAATATTGAAATAGTATTACATATAGTATAATAGGTTAACTTTACTATTAGTAAAATTAACTGTATTGTAAATTAAGTGTATTACTTTATAGAGACTTACCGTATTGCGTATAAGTCGAGTGAAGTACACAATACATCATTTTGGGACACGTGCCAAGTAATTGGCTTTATAAATTACTATGTAGCCCGGCTAGCAGTCTGCTAAACCTAAAACAATACACCCACCATCTGACCACGTAATACTACTGTTACTTCGACTAATCGAATCGACAACATTGCAACGTCTATGGCCTACCAATACTAATTATTATTTGCCTGCTTAATTAGGTTAATTACAAATAAGCTAAATAGAAAAAAAGCTACTTTTCGATTACACTTTAAATTAAACAACCGTTAGGTTAAAGGAAAGATTTTTGTAAAGGGTCTTTATTATTACGTGGGTTTTTACGGTAATGAGTAAAAAAAACTTTTAGGTTACACCGGTTTTTACGGCAATTTAAAGGTAGTAACGGTATTTTTATCGAAAATAATGAGAAATTTTTATTTATTCTTTTGAAAGACATCAAAATCAACTGTTAAAGGTCTTAAAGTTTGGAAAGTTAGTAAACAACTAAGTTAACATAATAAGGATATCATTACTATAATAAAATCTATTGAGTTTTACAGATAAAATGATAAATAACTTTCGCCTTTTACTATTTATAACGACATTTAATTTTACTTTTTATACTAAACCTTTACCTTACTTTTCCTTTTTCCCACCCTATATTACTTCAATCGTTAATTTCGTTTCCTTAAGTGAAAACACCAATTTACGCCGAAAAAGCTACGTTACGAGACTCTATGCTAAATCACCAAGTTCCTACACGACTTTTACCAAAATATCAAGTTTTATACACCTAAAATAACCAAGTCCATTTCCTTATACGTTTTTTATAATTTAAACCGTTAAGGTAACACTAAGTTATGAATTTATGAAAAAAGCTAATACTTTCGGATAAGGTTTTACCAAGTATTATAATTAAGACCTTTAAAAATACGATATTGATGAAAAATTAATCGAAAAAAACACTTACTTACTTCGTCAGCTATTTTATTTTAAAAAATAATGGCATTAAAAACCCTAACCGTGTATTTCGTAAATATCGCGATAATTTCGACGACTAGACTTTTTACATATAAAACGTAATTCAGAAAACCGTTAAGTTTAAGAAGAAAAGTTAAATTTAAACGTTACGATTTTTACGTATTAAAAAATAGTTTTATCAAGTTGGTAAAAACTATTTTCGAATTGATATAACTTGAATAACGCCTTTAAAACTCTAATCCTTAAGACCTCTAAGGAAAAAGGAAAGCTATTAAGCGAATTTAACATTTACAAACGCAATTTCAAGGATCTTTAACTTACTTTTAGCTAAGTAAAACCTTTTTTGATATTAGCGATAAAAAACCTATTAACTTGTTCGGAAGTTTAATACCCTTATGTAATAATGCGAAGTACGCCTTTAATAGTGATAAGATACGTAAAGTAGCGGCCGTTAATTCGGTTAAAGGTATTAATATTACTGTTTTTTACCAGTTAATTAAGTAGGATCGTTAAGCTTTTTAAAACCTTTAAATACTTATCGCCCTTTAACAATTTAATCATTATGCCTTTTAAAAACCTTTTTTTTTTAGATTTACTTACGTACAGAAGCCTAATATATGTCTTATTACAAAACTTTACCCTTCGATCCAGGAGACTAGTAATTACCCTCAATACCGTAATTTGGAGGCTTTAAAACTTAAACCATTAAGGAATACTATTAACGGTTAAACGATTATCGCAACTTTTCTTAAAAACCTATAAAGATAGTTAATATTAATTACAAATTTCAGAATAACTTCACTAAAATTTAAGTTAATATAAAAAAGTATGACGAAAAACCTCAAAATATATTTAACACTAAGATAATACCCTTTTTAAATATTTGTAAGTAAGTAAAGGTTTCTCTTTTTGGTTTTTCTTTATTATTTTTCTAAATCCTTATATAGTACGCTAAGTATTATTAACTAATATTTCTAATTCAAATAACTGCGTTTCGTAAAATTTACGATAACTTAAAGGGCTATTTCAAATACAACGTTCACCTCGAGTAATACTATATAAATTGGGTTATAACGCGGTAAATCATTATACTGACGAAGGAAAAAGGAGGAAATACTTATTATCGTGTTTAATTAGATGATTAATAAGTTAATATTATGTCAAAAGGTAATGGGGAAAGCCTATGTTAGCGAAGCTACACTTTGCAAACAGGTAAAAATAGCAGTTACAGACGTTAAAGGGTCCGAATACGCCTTAAATCACCTAGATGCCACCTACAAAGGCTTTCTTAGCTAGTTTCAATCTTCGTTTACCATAGTAATAACGCGCATACTAAATTCGCTTGGTAAATACTTTTAAGCTGGTAATTTTATTAACGTGGATAAAAAAACTTTACGGTGGTTAACTACATCAACCGCAAGTACGGGCGCCTATAACGCCTAAGGTCTAATCTATCGACATCAGCCATAAACTAAAAGTAGTAATTCTATTAACGCTAATAAGTCCACGCTTTGCGCGGATTTACTAACCATTAGTATTACCGTCGTAATAGTGACAAAAGATATTGGATTTGAGGTAAGTCCAGCTATTAGTTTATTCGGTATCCTTTCGCCGAATGTAATAATAGGAAAACAATATATTACGTCTAATATCCGACTGCTTTTAAACAAGATTACTTAAATTAAATAGCGGAATTTAAAGGTAATAAACTTATTAACGTTGTTGACACCTTTAAGCAAATTAAGTGGCACGAAGATATTTTTTCTAATACGGCCTAATAATTAGTCTATCACGCTTTCCTATACCGTTTAGATAGTAAAAATATTTACTTTTACCCTAATAAAGCTCTTAACCCCTTATACACCTTTAACTTTCGCGATTGTTACGCGGACTACACGTTCTAAGATATTATTCTAGACATAGGGGTAATAAGGTACTTAATAGAAGGCTATTCTCAATATATAGTACTACGAAGGAAAAAAACTATAACCACTAAAATTAATTGTTATAATATTGTCAAGGTTAAAGTTGGCTTTGACCCGGGCAAATAACTATCGTTACTAAAGATAACGGTAACTTAAATTATTAAAGAAGCAATTATGTTTTACATTTTTAAATATTCACCGCCCATTATTCTACTTAAGGGATATGAAAACCTTCATTATTAATATCAACGTTAATATAGATAAATTAGATAAAAATGACTAAAGGTTTTTACTTGCCTTTCAATAGGCGTATTTCTAATTTTATCATCAAAGTCCGAAAGTAATGATATTATATCTGAAGAAGCCGTAAATACGTTAACTATATTGGTATTTTAACCATTTAATCGTTTATAAACTGTATGAAGTCTTAAAGTTCGTAGGGCATAACAATATGAAATATTTCGCTTGAAAATCTATTAAAAGTTTATACTACCATTACCAAACGTATGTCTATGCCCTCCGGATATTTAATTTTATATTGAAAAATGATAAGTATCTTAATTATAAGATCTTTATTAGTGTATTATACTTAGATAATAGGCTTATCTTTTATGTCGTTGAATCTGTAATCTTTTTTTAAGGGGCTTACTTCTCAAAGTCTCTTTCGGTAAATAATATATAGGAAACGTTAAGGATACTATAATTTAATATATACTTAGGCCTATTCTATATCGTTGTCTACGATACCAGTACTAACTTTATTACGGTTGAATTTTAGAAAGATACCAAGATAATGGGTATTTAATATAAATAGGTATCTGTAAAAGCCTATTAAAGTATTAGAAAGGTTTAAAGGGTATACACCTTATTTCGCCGAACGTATAATATCCCTACATTAAAAATTAAAAGCCCTATGAATCTGGAGGCACGCCTATAAATAATAGTAAAAGGCCTTAATAATATCATAGGCTTTAACGACTTAATGCCAACGCTTTTCATCTTTAAAGCATACCTACGCCTAAAGAGTGAATATACGCCTTTGACAAGTACTGAAAAACATGTTACGACTGATTGAAAAGCTTTAAAGAAACTATGAAGAGAATTGATACACCACTAGATTAATAATACCTTTCATACTAAAAACGGCCTTTTAATAATAAATGTATATACTTTACCGTTGTAAATTGAAGTTTTCGTATAGTGAAAGCTAGGTAAATAAAAAGGCTTATATAAAATATTAAATATCGAAAACTTTCAAGTAATTGTTAAAATTATGAATGGTATTATATCCTTCCTAATTACTTAAGTAAAGCCTGATATTAAATTTATTAGCAATAAAAAACCTTAAGCCTCTTAAACTAAGCTACCGAATTAATAAGAACCTCCTTTACCCGTTATTAGCAAGCCGATAAAACGTTGTTAACGCAGGCTACCTCTGAAGAAAAAGAACGTTAAATTGAAGGAATACATGCCGGGACGTATTTACAATACTACTTAGGTAAGTAAAAAAAAGAAGGATAACGAAGATTTGGCACTAAAGATCCGAGTATAAGAGATTATCAAAACCTTTGGCAAGCTCTTGAAGGAAAAACACAGGGTGGAAATTAGCAGCTTATTAATTCGAATAATTATATAATTTATACCGAAAACCAAATTTAATCTTTAAAACCCAAACGTCACGATTTTTAAGTCGAAGATTCTTTACAAGGTTAACGGCAAGACTATAGGGCGGCCGTACAAAAATAACGTTTAATCGCTTAAGTATACGGTAATAAAGGCAAAAACTGTATTTTTATACAATCTTCAACAATTTAGAAGATCAGTTAACGTTTAGTAGTCGATTTAATAACAAGTTTATTAATTAAAACTAAAACGTATTCGAGGTAATTATATTAATACCTTATACCAACCGGAAACCTTTTATGATCTATTTATTACGACATAAACACAAACGCTAATATATCAGCATTTTAACCGTCTAAATGAAAGGTTTGAATAGCAAATATAAAACTTAGACCGCGGAATTAACATAGTTTAAATCTATTTTTTAAAAGCTAAGTTAATGATATTTAAGGATTGATCCTTTAAAGATAACAGCGACTTGTCCTTATAAAACGGCTTCCTAATAACTGTCGTTAATAAAAATAGGTACAAAGACTAATTTAATATTATTAGCAATTTAATTTACTAAACCTTCGTTAAATGTAAAAAAAATACATGAAACATATTAACTTTAAAGGTTTACGGTATAATGGCAGGTTTCGACGTAGGTATAATAATATTGGAAACTTTTAATATTATTATTAGGTAATTAAAAATTCCTTCTATCCTGGTAGTGATTTATACCAACTCAAAAAGCCTTTTCAAATGCTTTTAAAAATTCGGAATCATTAGCAAAAAACGCCTGATAATCAACGTAATAATACTTCGTAAAGCCGACTAAAGGAGGAAGATTGAGGAGTTCTGATAAATTGATGGCAAAAATAACCCCGTTAACGCTATATTAAAGGCATTTTCTAACAAAACTCTAAAAAGGTTTGTAGATAGTAATAAGCTGACTATACGAATCAAGGGCTACGTTAATAAACCGCCCGAAAGGATCGAATCACGTGACGGTGGACAAGGGTATACCGGCAAATTAGAAGAGTATTAGGGGATTAATAAAGGTAATCTATTTAAGTGGTATAGTTAAAGTGGAGGTTTGTAAAGGTTTATGGCGAAGAAACTTTTTATAAAAGTTAATGAACTCGGACCTCGGAGTAACGGAGCAATTAAGATCAAATAAAGTCAATTTGCATACAATAAGGTATAATTAAGTATATAAGTTCATTGGAATTGATAGGAGTATAGCTAGTTAACGAAAAAGTAATTTAATGATAACCGAAAAAAAATTGGTTAGCTACATTAATCTACGCGTACAAATAAAAACCCACCAGTGTTGTAATAGTACTACATATAGTGTAATAGGTCAACTTTACTGTTAGTAAAGTTGACTGTACTGTAAATTGAGTGTATTACTTTGTAGGGACTTACCGCATTAAATCTAGGTCGAGTGCAGTCCACAAAACTTCACTCTAGGACACGGGCCAAGCAATTGGCTATATAAATTACTGTACAGACTGGCAAGCGGTCTGCCAAACCTAGAACAATACATCCACCATCTGACCACACAATACTACTGTTACTTCAAACAATCGAATCGACAACGTTGCAACGTTTAAGGCCTATCAACAGTTAGGGTAGCAGATGCGGAATCTAAACCGAGAAATCAATATAATTCCGATTAACCTGTCGAAGGCTAATTTAATAATCGTAACAAACGGCTCTTTTACGAATAACAACGACCTATTGTCGAAAATCAGATTTCTAGTTACCTTTATTAACAAAAATAATCTAAAGAACCAATTTAACATCATTGAAAAACTGATCTATTAAACTTCCTATAAATACTATAGGATTACGATAAACGTACTGATTTTGAAAATTTACCTCATAATAGCCACCTTTAATATATGCAAAATATTGTAAAAAAAACACAACGTCTTGACCAAGAAATTACAAATTCCTTTTATTATAGTGATTACTTGTATCGACTCTAGAAGCCTATTTAAACACCTCTTAAATCTCAAGACCACTAACCAAAAACGCTCAATAATCGATATAATAGCACTTCGTAAAGCCTATAATGACAGGGAAATTAAGTAGTTCCGGTAGATTAATAGCAAAAATAATCGCATTTATATAATAACAAAAAAATCACTAAACAAAGCCCTTAAGAGATTTATAACCAGTAATAGGCACACTATACGTATCGAATACTACGTTAACAGGCTACCTAGTAAGGTTAAGTTACTTACTGGCGAATAGAGATATGGTAAACTAGAAGATTACCAGGGAATTATAACCAGCAACTTGTTTAATGAATATGGTTGAGTTTAAGGTTTATATAAGTCTGTGGCAAAAAACTTGTTTACGGAAATGAATAAAGTCGAAACTTGGAATCTTGAAATAAATGCAGGTAATTGGGGTTAATTAGGCTGCGAAATTCAAAGGGGTATGGCTAGTAAACGAGAGCGTAATTTAATAGTAACTGGGAAATATTAGTTGAAGATACTAGCGTACGCGTACAAAACAAAAAGCTGTCAATATTGAAAAAGTATTATTTAAAGTTCATTAAATCAACTTTACTTTCAGTAAAGTTGACTATTTTAACTATAAGTTAATTGTATTATTTTATGGGTCTACTATATTAGCTACAAGTCAAGTATAGTATGCGCCTATTTTATACCAGGGTATAAGTCAAGAAATTGACCATACAAATTAGTATGCAGACTAGTCAGCATTCTACCAAACCTACAACAATACATCCACCACTTGACTATTGAAATACTATGGTTACTTTGACTAAAGCCTCGAATCGACAACGTTGCAACGTTTAAAAGCCTATTATAAGCAAGGGTTACCGATAACTTCTATTTTTAGCAGGTGAATTGCAGTGCAGTTAGTTAACTTTACGGTAATAAAGTTGACTGTACTGACTGCAAGTGAAGTATCCAAGTCAGACTAGGGTATGAACCAAGCAATTAGCTATACGAATTAATATGTAGACCGGCTAGCAGTTTACTAAATCTAGAACAATACATCCAACACTTGACCAATACAATACTACTGTTACTTTGACCATATCTCGAATCAACAACGTTGCAACGTTTAAAGATCTACCAACATTAACCTTAAATAACCCATTTAACGTTTAATTATCTCGTTTATAAAGTTTCGCGCTAAAGCTGAAGACTTCATTTAACGAATTTGTAACGCCATAAAATTCGCATGAATCACAATAACTGTTACGTAATAATGTATAAAGAAAGCCTTTGATAAGTAACTCTTTTGATTAAAACGATTTCGGGTCATACATAAAATTTGGTCTTTTTTTCAAAAACCACAAGCTAAAATAATATTTCAAAAGGTTAAATGAGTTTTACGATAAATATTATATAATATCTACCATGGGTTCCCATATCGTTAAATTCAATGTCCCGGGTAGGAAATACCCATGATTTTACGTCAACTAAATTGTTTGAGCTACAACTGAAACGCTTCCTAAACAAAAAGTTCATGATT
This sequence comes from Anisogramma anomala, assembly GCA_038502455.1. Taxonomy (NCBI): domain Eukaryota; kingdom Fungi; phylum Ascomycota; class Sordariomycetes; order Diaporthales; family Gnomoniaceae; genus Anisogramma; species Anisogramma anomala. The sequence goes on along the minus strand of JASMMZ010000013.1, from coordinate 4,024,440 downwards.
ACCAATCACCCGCTGTTAACGTTATTGGCTACAATGGAAAAACCGAGTCCAAATACTACATCAAAAATATTTTATAAATACAAATTAAGCTTTAAGTAACCTATCCTTGTATCGAAAACTTCCTCAACCATCAAGTATTAGTTAAATACATGTGTTGTATTCACCTTAATTAGAAGCCGTTCTAAAAAAAATTGAATATTGCGTCCTTTCATGTTTTTGAATCCCATGATTACTTGACCAGTAATAACGATAAATTAATTTTCCCGGCTCGTAAACTAGTTCAATTCGACTTAGTAACAATTATAAAATAGATTTAAGAAAGTCATTTTAGTAATACCGAGTATCATATTCTAACTTGTATTTTTACTACAATTAAAATTATTCCATAATATTTTTATATTCGCTAATATCATTGTATAGGTTCAAAAGTAAGTCGTACTTGGCTAGTAATTTTTTTTTATAACTTCACATTTAACGAATTTGTCATCTATACTTTTGGCAACTTTAACTAATTCCTTAGTAGTATCTAATTAAATTCCTTACCCATTTATTAATCGCGGTATCCAAGTTTAATATTAAAATTCCATATTTACATAGATTCTATTCTCTTAATTCAAAATCTATATAATATAAAAACCGCATAAATAAATAGGCTTGAACGATACGAAATTACCACTACTATGTATATCAACCTTACATTGTATAACGCGCCCAAATTTTATAGATTTTTTAACGACAATTATATAATCCTGTACGTCATCTAGCCGTATATTGGTAATGACAAAATAGTTCCAAAACCAGCTGATTTCCTTCGGTTTTACATATTAAACGCGTGGTAAACCTTCGATAGCTTCTTTACAGCCTGATTTTTATTTGTATTTAGTTCCAAAAAAATGTATATGTCGTCGAAATGGTCGAAACTACGGCTCCAAGCATGAAAAATACAGAAACTGTATCGTACGTCAAAATTTAACTAATGATTAACGAATTACTAGCCTTTGCTTTGAAAATTACATTTTACTTTTATTTTCAGCAAAATTTACGAAGATTATGCAATATAGGGTAGATACAGTCAAACCATATTTGTTTATTCATATTATGAAGATACCGGTCATTAATTTTTATGCAAGGTAATTACCCGCTCGTTGATGTGGAATAAAAAGCTTTGACATGGCGAAACTTATGGTATAAGCAGTTTTATTGATTTTGACCACCAGGCTATCGTTTTTTAATACGGATTAGGAAGGAAAATTGAGTAAGGTAAAGGGATATATGCCGATAAGGTAAAAATAACACATTATATTGGACGAAAGAATATAATATTATATTGTAAAAGAACTAAACAACAACTATACCTTAGGGTTGTTGGATACTGTCTGTAATCATCGATAAAGAAAAGAGGGAAAAAACCCTGTTAAGGAGCTTTTATAAAGCTAGTGGAAAGGTGTGGTCCGGTCACGTGATTGTTGAAAGGGCATGTTTAGGAGCGTCTTCGAAGCTTCATAGGAGTAAAGTAACCGCTAGAGTTATATCTCTGGCGATCACTAGCCCAGGCATCAACTTGTAACATTACCCTCAGCCCATCCTAAAAGAGTGTTCCAGCGTCATGTAAAATGTGGAAAAAGGCGTAGGCAATATGTAAAAGGTACTTTCCTGCTGTGAAACATTTGGAAATATACGTAATACTTGTGTAGAAGCGTTGTAAAACGTTGTGATAAAGTATAAAAGGTTTTTGCTGTTTATATTTTTAACAAATCGTAAAGGTATCGGAGTCTATCACTTGTCACTTTTTCTATAAATGATTTCCGTAACCTCCTAAAATATTAAAACATTTTTTTTATTAATAACTTCCTTTTTTACCAGTTTAATAATATACCTCCTTACCTTATGCTATATGCCATTCATTAGTCCGAACATTTTCGGATTTGTTGCGGTTATTATTAGCCTAGTAGCCCACTTATAATATAAATTCCAGTGTAATTACCGCGGTGGACGAAGTTATTCGAGTCGTGAGTTTTACTATTTCAAAGTTATTTGTCTCCTTTTAACTAACGTGTAATTTCCGTACATGCGTTTTATTTAGATGTACTATAACGAGATCCGCAAAGGGATGTCTTTTCAATACGTTTAACGCATAGTGTACGATCCGCGTGAATTTTATTAAGATATTAAGAATAAACGTAAGCTATATTAACGATTAAAAACTAGTTAATAGATAATTATATATTGGTGTCAAATGTAATTTTTACGCCGTTTACTCTACAGTCTAGATCTTGAACTATATATAAACCCTTTTAAACTCAATCCTGATATTAATCAGGTTATCAAAATAATTTCGAAAACTTATTTCATTTTCAACCCCTAAAACCAAAGTAAGTGGCCCGGTTTTTGAACTGTTTTTATTATTATTACTGAACTGTTAAATAATACATAGGCTTGAGTAGTTTCCGTCAAAAAGGACATAAGATTCCGTAGCGTTACTTAGCGTAAGGTTAACACGCGAAGCGGTAGTAATTTCATAACATTTACGTTTGTTCGTTTTAAATTTTCATATTGTATAACTCTATAATGAAAAGCGTGGTAGCTAGGTTAAAAAGAGTGTCTTAGTAATTAACGTTAATATCATTTTGAGGACTGGTAGAAAGGATAACTAAATACTATTAATGATTTGATAAATTTGGTTAAAAGAATAAATAGTATTTTTTGTTAATTAGGAAATATAAAAAAAAAGTCATTCGTCGAAACATATTTTAATATCAATTCGGATGAAACCTATAACTAATATAAACGTATAATTTAATAACTATAATTGTAGTAATAGTATATATTCGTATATAATATTAAGTACCTGTAAAATTTCTTTTTCTAAACATTTTAATAACTGATAAAATAGAATTGAACCCATTTATGGATTCAACGAAAATGTTTGGTGTTATTTTCGGACAAGCTGTAATGGTATTCAAAAAATATAGAAGGTCGAAATACTCGAAAAGCTTAAAAGCGGCTTTGAAGTTGAATATATATAACGCACCGATTTAACTAACACTTATTGCTATGGGAGATTTCAAATACATAGGAGTTTTTCTTAAATTGAATTTCAGGTTTATAAAATATCTTCGAAGTTTGATACTGTTTTGATATCTTAATTATAAATAATAAAGTTCAATGCTAATGGGTAATGATCGTAAACTTATTGGTTTGAGAACAGGTCGAAAATAATTCAGATACGTTAATTTACGTAAAATTAGGGGTATTTTAACCTCAAATATTAAGCTAGGTAACTTGACAATCGATAATACATATAATACAGTATTTATTTTAGAGTTAAATATTTGAAAAAAATTCATTCGGTTCATTATTTTGAAGAAAAAGCCAAAACATTTACCAGATTAGACACCGTTGTAAAGGAAAACGTTACTTATTATTGACTTTTTTTTATACTCTATTGCGTAGCCATTGTTATGGTTTATACGAATTTTGTAATATTACGAATACATTGAACAAATTTTCTTTTTTAAATTTTTAACGAAATTTTATAGCCGAAAAAATAAACGTTAGACATGCTGTATAGATTCGATGTGATGGCTTTATGTTTGAAAAAGGCGGTTATATTGATAATCATTGTCTTTTCATTCTTCAACTTAAATTAATATGCGGATAATGAACCATGTTAATAGAATTAGGTGTAAACAACAAAAAAACGCAAATACTTTAAAACCTTCTAATAAATGTATTCGGTAACGCTATATATTTTAGAATAAAATAAAATGTTAAAGTATTACTTTACTTTCACTAATTCATAAAAGTGTTTTCAAAACCTACCGGTATAATATAAATTTTGGTTTCGAATAATAACATAAAGAAAACTTTAAAGCATCTAATAATGATTTAAAAATCGTTTCCTATAAGCTTCGACGTCCATAATATTTATCACTTTTAGAATAATTCCTTTATTTAAGTAATTCTTCATGATTACATAGAATCGTGTGTTATAAGTTCATTTATAATGGATATGAATTATAAGGTCGACTAAATAGTAGGTTTAAAGCCGTTTGAATATTAACAAAAGATTTAAAAATCTTTTTCGAATATATTTCCAAGAAGTTATTCCTTTAAAAATATTTCAATTACGATAAAAATGTCGAATTATACGGGATGATCCGGGTTCGAAATCAATTTTGAACAAAATGGCGTTGGTAGCGTCTCAGGTTTAGTGGAAGACAAGAAGATAATCATATATAACTTAAATTGATACCGTAATAAAGCGCTCGTAAATGAAAACATAAATGCGGTTACATAATCGTAAAATATTATTATTATTTATCGAAAATTCTGATAGAAAGACTTGAAGTGTTTGTTTATTATTGATTTGGATGGTAATGGGAAAGATACGTTCGTTTATATATATTATACGAATTAGGTAATGGTAAGTGATATTTCGGATAATAGCGGCGTTCCAACTGCTTTAAAAGTTGGTATTAGTAAATAATTCGTGACATTTCAGAATGAATTCGTTAGTAATCGTTAGCTAAGATGCTTATAAATTCGGGATCTATTCAAAAGCGACTTATTTAGGGCGAAAAAGTCATAATTTTTGGCGGAAAAAGTGGGGGCCAGATATTCCTTAGGAAATATCTTAATTTCGTTATAATAATATATTCGATTTTATATTATTAGTTTCTTTATTGTGAATCAATTCAAAATATAATTGGACAAAGCTTTTCTATTGATGAACCCGTTATTTATAAAGTAGTCTGATAATTATACAGTATTCGATATTTTCTGGTCTGCAAAAATAATAATTTGATAGGCCGTACCCCAGAGTTCCACGTTCCATACTTTGAAATAACTCATAATCTCTAATGATTTCATATCTTAGATTTCATGATTAAATTCGATAGGTAGCAAACGAAGAAAGTAATAAGTTCTTGAGTGAAAGATGTTATTATTGTTATGTTAAAGAAAATAGCCTCTTGATGACTAACTAGAATAGTTGACTTTTAAAAGAGTTTTTCGGTTAGTATCTCATTATTCAAAGAAGGTATTTAAAATGAAAACAAATTTTAGCCGTTTGAAAAAAGCTTGATCCTCAAGCCTTCATCGAAAGCTGACGCCCTGTCCAATCTGCCAAATGAAGAGTCTAATTGTTAAGAAATAATCTGGAATAAATTACCGGTAAAAGTTAGCAAAGCTAAAAAGCTCTTATATCCCCAATACTGATATAAAAGCCGTCTGATCTTGGATTACATGTAACCTCTCCTGGTTTATACGTACCCCGAATTCCAATTTAATCAGAAACCCTAAATATTTCATTTTCTAAATACTAAGCTCGCATTGAGATATGTCGAGGTTCACTTGAGCAGCGTTTACGACGATTAATACTTTTTTAACTTTAATGTTATCATTATCGAAGGTATTATCTAATTATATAAATATTTCGTCCAAATGACATGAAAAAAATGTCGACTAATGAACGTAATTAATTATTAATATATTGTGAAAACAAACTGGTACACTAAAACGGTCGAAAGAGTAAACCAGTCATTTGGAAAAAACAAAACATATACGAAACGCGTTCTTTCACTTATCATTTTTGGAATACCAAACTTAGAAAACGCGACCTTAATGTTGATTTTCATAAATTGTATAACTTGTAAATTATTCGTAAATGTTTTCTTCATTAAGGGGAAAAAATAACGGTTGATTTTCGGAATAATGTTAAGATGTTGGTAATTGATGTAAAAACGTAAATTGGTTTCGTATTTCTTAACCAATGAAAAGTGGGTATCTGTTAAGAAACAACACATTCAAATATAGCTAAATTCAGAAATTAAATTAATATCTTTCGTTATACCAGGAGGCTTTTCCGTAACATGCTATACAAAGCTCCTTAACGAATTTTCAACAACTAATTCTAGTTATAGTTTAAAAAAAATTGTAATCGGTTTCAGAATAATACGAAGGCATCCTATCTCCTAATATCTTGTTAATCGAATATGTAAACTTTTTCAAAATTTCGGGGAGCTTATTGTTATCGATAGCAGGAAACTTTGGGGCCAACTTCCTATTAATATCATCAAGGAAGTCGGCGGTAAGTTACGTAGTAACGGTTTGGATTTTACGAGTCTTACAGAGTATAACGAAAAAAACAGCGATACTAATAACTTTAGGTAACTTTTACGCCAACGCGAATCCTTGTTTCCATATACGGTACTTACCTGTTCGTCTTAGAAATAATATATACTTTGGAACGACATAAGTTACTTATTTCTACTTTATTCAGAGTTTACCTAAAATAAACTCGTATTATAAATAGTAGATGATATAATTCTAAATATTTTATTCATATTCGACGAGGTTGAAGTTCAAATAAGTTATGAAAGAAATAAGTTAAAATCCAATATTAATAACGTAACGGGTAATATCGTCAAGGTGTTGGGGTAAAATAGCGATATTCGATAACTGTAATCGATGGGTAAATTATTTATTTACGACGTTATTATTTTTATGACTTGTATTCCTTAAAATGTTTACAAATCAAATAAATTTATAAAGTATATTATCATCAGAGAGTTCTTCAATATTTAGGGGTAAGTTACTCAGATCAATTGAAATCCTATAATCTTCTATACGAAATGATTTGCAAAAAATACGTTTTTTTCTTCAAAAAGTAGATGAAAGTGTTAATAAAGCAAGATAAATACCCTTATTAGCCTTAATTGAAAAGATTCTTGGGAGCCAAGTAAGATACAATACGCCAGTTCAGATTTAATAACCGTTTGCGCGATATTTTAGGCATAAGCTAATGTTTTGAAAGTGAGATAGTTTAGTGTAAGCAACCTAGGTAACATGTCATTTGGTACTAGTTCAAAAGGAATTCACGTCGATTATATTAATTCTTTCCTTACTATTTCGATTAGGCGTATCGTTATTATTAACCCTACTGAGAATAATACCTGTGCTATTAAAACTATCAATTTAATTAATGTTACTATACCAAATGCAAAGATTATTTTATTTCGTTATTAATGAGTAAAATACATGTGACCTATTTGTCGTAATCTATGAACGTTTGAAGGAGACGTAAATCTTTAAATAGCTGATAGTTTATAACCGTTATGAAGATAACAATCTTAGCTGTAAATTACTAGGCTATACTACTATCTTCAATAAATGAAGTTATCGAAACGTTGGAGAAGACTAAAAACTATTCGTGAACCCTTTATTTTAAATTAGTAAGCCAAAAGATAGCGGTTTCCGACACGTTTAGGTCGTATTAATACGCGTAAAATATCGTTATCAAAGTGTTGAGGTCGTTATTACTGCTGTCACTGCTGCAGGCGAAATAACTTTTTATAACAGCTTTTGCAATGCACTCCAATCATTAAAGAGTGATGTAAAAACAATCTTTCTATACCAATGAACTTCTGGTTTTTACGTAATTTACGTAATGTCGTAACTTTTTATATCGAAAAGTGTGTTTTAATATCTAAAACCTTAATTGGTTAGTCAAATAGTTTATGTTTAATTCGTTAACCGTTAACGTTATCGGTTTAACCGTTAGTATCGTGATCGGAATCGAAGGAATCTGGGTCCTTTTCATTGTCGTTATTGGGTTACTCAACGTGGCTCCTAGTAAAAAGCGGTGTAGTTGTTGCGTTAATATCATTAATAGAACTCGTAAAAATGAGTCCCCTCCAAATAGGAAATTGTTCCGAAAGTTTAAACATATTGGTAATAACTTTAAATTATCGAATTATATTTATTAATGTATCCAGTATGTCGGTGTTCTTTTATTTCGTTTATAAAACGTGTTTTCGAACGACTTGCTCTAGTTCAATAAACTTTACAGGTAAGGTTTCGGTAAATTGTTCGTATTAAGCAGTTAAATGATCGTATTATATTTCCAGGGCGGCTAAATGTTAGTTATTTACATGCTTGTCCAGAAATTACTACAAAGTTTAGGAGTTTAGGTTCAAAAGGTCAGAAGCTATAGCCCTAAGCTATAGCTGCTTGAAAGTAGTCAAGATACCGTTTGGAAAATGGTGTCGAGAATTATATATAAATTAATCTCGCTAAAGTTATCGCTTGGAACGGTCAGATACTGTCTATAATCTTCTATAAAAAAAACAGTGGGAACTGTTAAGAAGCTTCTATAAAGCTAGTAAAAAGAAGTGGTTCGGTCATGTTACTGGTGACAGAATATGTTTAGAAGTGGCTCTAAAGCTTTGTAGAAGTATGGAAACTACCAGGGCTTGATCTCTAGCGACCACTAGCACAGGTATCAATCCGTGATATATACTAAATGAAGAAAGTTTGTTATTAAAGTGAAAGGTTCCATATTTCAGGCACTACGGAAGGGATTATTTATAGGGAGTGAAGAGATTAACTCCAGTACCTTTTACAACGTGTTAGGATATTTCCTATGATACTGCAGAATGATATACGGTAGGAGGGCGCCTTTTATACGTTTCCACAAAGTTTTACGCCACTTGTAAGCATGTATTATACATTTTAGGGTGGGTACTTTCCAAAATACTCTACGGAAAAAGGGCACCTTCTATATATTTCTATAGTTTTTTACGCTGGTTTTAAGTATATAACCTGTAGTTATTATTGGGTCAAAACCTTTCGATATTTTTGAAAAGTTATTAAGTCGTTTTACAGCTCATAAGCACTTTTTGAAACAGTAAAATAACCACCTTCTCCGTAGGTTGAAGTAATATTATAGGTTGGTACCTCGGCTAGTAGTCGCCAAAGATTTAACCTTAGCAGTTATCATGCTCCTACATCGTTCCCTGGCTGCTCTCAATAATTTCCACGTTATGTGACTTATCACGTAACCGAGCTACTCCTTATTACTAGCTCCATAGCAACTCCTTAACAGTGATATATAATTCTTTTTTATCGAGGATTATAGATAGTTTCCGACCACTTTAAACGATAGCTATGTTTCAGTCACTTCTCAAACTATCAAGATATTTATATTAAACGATCCTTGAAACTAAAAGTTAATATTAAACACCAAAAGTCTTGGAATTAATTGTTTAAAAGCGATAACCAATTTGTAAAAACCTTTAAAATTAACAAACAGCTAAATCGCTACTTCTATTACTATTATAAATCGCAAACCATAAAATTCAAACCCCTTTTAACAACAAAAAATATCTTTAACGATAAATAACCTATAACCTACAATGTCCCCATATTTTAGTCCTTCTATCCACCATAAAATCGTTCATTAGACATCTAAGTAAACATCGAATTTCAAAACAAATACCGAAAACCCTAACATCAAAATGGTTACCAACCCCACCAAAAAATAAACAATCAAAACCCTACATATTGGCTAAACACTTTGACAACGACCTATAATTGATAAATATTAACCAAATCTCTGCTCCAAAATACATAACTAACTATATTAGCTACTTTAATCTCAACGTAAACTATAACATATGAAACAAAAGCATTAAGGCTCTTTATGACTTTATTAAGTTTTTTGAAGATTGGATCCTAGACATATAGAAAATAAAAAAGAATCGGCTAAGGTAAAACTAAAAACCGACCTATAAAAATGAGGGATTTCACTACCAGGAAAACTAGAAAAGAAAGTCAATCTAACAACTGTACTCTTCGAATATGCTATGAATAAATATTTTGAATACGTAGGTAAGGGAAAATGTAAAAATATCGCTAGTAAAAGCGTTCTCCAATCCCCATACATATATTTGCAATGTTTTACCGAAACATCAATAAATTCTTCGAAAAATACCATACAAACCACTTGATGCACTCATTCTACCAATAACAATGACAACTTAAGTAATGTGAATGTGGCAAAAGTTTCAATCCTCCAATAAATTAATTAAAAACCCTATAAAATAGTTATTCCACACCAACTGAACTATCACCAAGTCCACGAAAATCTTTAACAAGTCTCTTAATACCTTCGACAATTCTCTTACAACGGTTAGTTCCAATAGTTTTTCTAATAACACCAAATCCAACAATAATGAAAGAGTGGCTTTACGCGTAAACCTACAATAGGTACAACCATTAGCTTTTTAACTACAAATTTTACGAAAGGTACCCGTTAACACCAATATTAATAACTCTAATCAAAAGACTCAAAGAGGTCGTACAACTAATCCAATAGTTTTAACACCAAAATAGTTGCATAGTAGATATAGACTACCTAACAATCACGACTTTCGTACAAATATTAAGGAATAAGAAAAACATATAACGGTAAACCTTATAGCCTTTTAAATAATAAGTTATAACCATTTATCAACATTTACTGTTCAAAAACAACCTACTAAACATCCACTCATTCTTTTTCAATAAACTCACTAGTTACACCTAAAATTAATATATTAACTAACTAATGAATTAATAGTTGTTTCTGGAAAATTACGATAGTTTTAAAGATTAATTCCAACACAATATTTTCTTCGCCTAATACCATATAAACTGGAACATTATTAAAAAATCGCACATATTAAAACTCAAAAATACGAGAACTAAGATAAACTTCTTCAATCAAATTCTTAACAGACTAATATTTTGATAACGAACTATATGAAATAAAAAAAGTTGAAAAAGACATACTATGTCACTAGGTTCGCCAAACTATTACGGATTACAAAAAAATGTAATACCCTTTACAGTGCCGTAACCCTATCTGTAAAAGCCATTTTAACTAATTATAATTCTCTATTACGACTGTGATAACACCGGTGCTAAATTAGGCTCATATGTACCCTTAAATTTATAATTTCAACAAAAAATATGATACCCCCGCGGTTACCTACTATATCGACCGTAAATAACGTAGTTTCAAGTAGTTTGGTTAACGAAAAGCTTAGGGTTGATAGCCTAAGCAATGACGTGCGTAGGAAGTAAGATATTTCAACTCGAGCTCAAATTAATTTCGCAAGTTTCTCTAATTAAACAATAGAAAAAATACCAAATTCATCATAAGTAGAATTATTTGGTAACGCATCACATAATGGTTGAATAAAAATCGAAGCAAATAATGTATCAAATTTAATACCCCATTGTTTTTGAATAGGAATAAATTGAGCACGTTGCAAACTTTGAAGGCATGGAAGAAAAAGATGAGGAAGAAACACCTAGGGTTACTGGTTTATATGAAAATACTACCCTTAAAAATATAATAACTATCTGACCACGCCATCTTGTATCTCCTGATAGGTAAAGACCCCTATCATCAATATAATAATAAAGATTCCGAGCCTACTCACCGATTTAACATTCGCGATAGTGACGCAAAACAAATCTTTTGATGTATTATGTTAAATATCGAGGTATCTAGATATTCAACAAAAGGTCATTCGCAATATTTTGTACTACGAAAAGATACTAATACTGTTACAAAACTTAATTATATGCATGTCGGTAAATCTAAAGTCGGATTTAGCCCTATGAAAAAACTTTCATTTTTTAGGTCAACAAGTATAATTATAGTCGTTAAATGTACTAGTTTCTACATCTTAGAATCCTTTAGCTTCTTTCTTCTTTACATGGAAAACTTGAAGAATATCGACGTCAACATCGATAAAGAAGCTAAAAAAATTCATCAAAGATGACTGCTAAAGGTTTCCACTTAATTTGAAATAGGGATATTTATGATTATATATTTCAAGACCAGAGTTAATGGTATTGAATTTGACAAAATCGGGATTTTATTAACTATGCGAAATGATTCATCATCCCATTACTAACAAGTTATATGAAGTCTCTCGGATAGATAATCATGAAGATATGGATTTATCTGTATTAAAGGAGATTAACATTATTTTCTACCATTTTAGGCTATTTCTTACTCTAGTAGTTGGTTATAATTCTCTAATATATAATCTTCGATCCCTTTTTTTCGTCAATATTTTAGCTTTTTTCAATAATTTGTAATTTAGAATAATATCGTCTGAGAATATGAGCCTAAACCCTTAATCTTGAGAATAATTACTTTATACGTGCGTTGAAAACCAGCTATAAGGAGCCTCGATCGCGTAATAAAACAAGTTAATCTTTTAACATAAACGGTTTACCGAGGTTTTGCGAACGGAGTTTATTAAGTGAGATTACAAAGTTAGATAATAAGTTATAGAGACGTAATGATACGAGGTTGATATACTGATCATGCTTGAATACATAGCCCGGTAGTTAAAAGTCGTTACTAATAAATTTAAATTACTAATATTTATCACGTTCGTAACATTTAACGAATCGGGCTACGCCTGAAAGAAAACTATTAACGTAAAACACATTTAATATATCGATTTTACGAATAATACTAATATAATTATCGTGCTGCTCCTTATTATGAGTCGTTTTAGATTACTCAACGACAACAATATGTCGAATCCCCTATATTTTAACTATAAACCCGCTGGTTACTTTAACGGAGTTAGCTGTTAACAGGATAAGTGTCAATTAATTAACTAATAAGTGAAGCTTTTATGTGTTAAATTACGTTTTTGGCTTGAAAATTTACTATAATACATGAATGTCGTGGTAATACAGTTTTTTTTATATAATAAAAAACTAGTTTTACGTTGTTTTTTAATATTTGAAGCAAATACTTAGAACCTTTTCAAGATATTATTACGGTTGCATATATAAAATCGATAATAGCAACCTTAAAGCCTTTGTATCGTTGTTTCACGCCTACTGTTATAACTTAAATACTATGCAGGCTATTATCGCTAAGCTTACGAGTTTAAAACAAGGTGTTTATAAGCGTTTTTTTTTTAAAAATATTTGCAAAGTTTTTTTAGATGAAACCAGCGGTATATCTCTGAAATCTACTTCTAACCTCCTTATTTTCATTAGAACTATTAGTAATACCCTAATTAACGTATTATTTATTTTCCATGTACCCGTAAAATACGACGAATAGTTTGCTTGTGATTGGTATATCAAGAAACGGCTTTATAACCTCAATACTCAATATAATAACAGAGGCGGCAGCAAAGGTTATACTGGTGGTAATAGTAAAGGCGACGGCGTTTGTAATGAAGATAATAGCGGTAATAAAAAAAATATCAACTCTAAATTTATATAAAATGATTAAAAGTATATAATGATGATGGGTTAAAACGCTCTATAAACTGGTAATACGTAGTGTATTATCTAAGTGAACCAAGCCTAAATTCTGTTTCGTAAGAAATATAGTTTATATTTATAATACATTATAAATAACTACCTGATTCATGCCTTTCTTCCGGATTCCACTAAACGTCTAAGTAGTTTCAGCACAAAATCTGATACAGGCATCCACTTAACTATTACTGATAAATTTATGATTTTTTGAAATGAAAAAGTATTAGTCTTGTGTATAAATTCATGAGTATATTGAAATATTGCAATTTAATTCTATGACCTTTTTACTAAATATAACTAGTTCTCCATTTAAAATAAGTGTATATGGAATTCAACTTATTTTATCGTTCTTGCGATCAATATGTATTGTAAATATTATAGCTTTACAAGGAAAACGCCTATCTTACTATTGGAATTACAGCTTATTTACATTTCATCTTGACATTTAAACGAAATTATCCGGCCCATCACCATTATCAAATTACGATTGATGTTCTTAATAACACATTTAAACGCTAAATGTTTTACCCATAACTGTTGTATTGAAGGCAAAGTAACTCACGGTTTATGATACAATGTTATATGAGGAAAATTATAAAGGAAACTGACAAAAGTGATTCAAGTCATTTGAAAGTATAGATTATATATGTAACTATTAAGTAGCCATCATGTATAGCAAAAAATAATAGCGCCCAAGTTAAAGTTTTTTAACTGTATAAACTTTAAAAAACTTTGAATGATGTTACACTAAATACGTATAAACTATACTATTATTGAGTAACTTACATCGGTATTTTTCGAAAATTTCAACAAAGATTTAGCCTCGGAATATATCGTTATTACCAATTATAAGCTTTCGGATATTGTGAAAGAATTTGCATGCTTGTTTAATGAAACCTTTAAAAATAATCTCTCTCTTTGTTGTTTTAAAGTCGATTGTAATATCCTTTATTGAAACGATGATTAAGAACGGTTTAAAAGAGTTCTTGAAAGCCTATTATATGAAATATTGAAGTTAAACCTCCTAATTTCACAAAAAAAGTAAACCGAATTATGAATCAAGCTTAAATTCATACGAATAACTTTTTAACGTATATCTCCGTATTACTCATGAAAGAATCTGAGAGTAACTTGCGATTTTACGTTAGTAACTAATTACTCAAATTTATTGAAAAACCCGATTTGTTGGTAGGGTTTTAGATATTATAACGTTGTCGATTCGATTGTTCGAAGTAACAGTAGTATTGTATGGTCAGATGATTGATGTATTGTTTTAGGTTTGGTAGACCGCTAGCTGGTTAGCACAGTAATTTGTATGCCTAATTGCTTAGTCTATGCACTAGTATGAAGTGGATCGAACTATACTTGACTTACATATAATATATTAAGCCTAAATACAATAATAAACTTAACTTACATTTAGTATAGTTTACTTTACTATAATTTAAGTTAACCTGCTACATTAGAAATACTACTATTTCAACACTAACGGCTTTTTAGTTTATGCGTATATGCCACTGTGGTTAACCAATCTTTTCCGGTAAACGCTAAACTACGACATCGTTAACTGGCTAGACCTCTGGTAATTAAAATTAGTCTTCGTATCATAATATACCTATTTATATAAAAATTAAATCCAATTGCCGTTAATTGCTCTACGGATTTAAGGTACGACTTTATCGACTTTTATAAGGAGTTCTTCCACCATAAACCCATATAGTCTTTTACTTTAGCCGTGCAAATTAAATACACTAATATAGTTCATCACATGGCAGTTTTTTAATTCGCTAATACATCCCTAACCTCCGCTACGTGACTTGAGCTTATCGGGCGGCCTATTAACGTAGTTCTCGATTCGTATAGTCAGTCTATTACTATTTACAAACTTTTTTGAGACCTTATTCAACGATACCTTCATTATAGTATGAGAAAGATTGTTTTTGCCGTCAATTTATTGAAACTATTCAATCCTTTTCCCTTCCTAGGCTTCGCAAAGTACTATTACATCGATTATCAGGCGTTTTTCCCTAGTGGTTCTGTATTTTAAAATGTATTCGAATAGGTTCCTCTAATCGGTACAAATTACCACCAGGATTTAAGGAATCCTAAACCACTTGATAATAACGTTAAGGATTTCCCATAATGTTATACCTATATTAAAGTCTATTATTATATCATAAATCTTTAAAGTCAACACATTTCATGAAATCCTTTTTTATTTAATAAACATTTAATGAATCATGCTACCTATAATATTAAACTAGTCTTCCCACTAATTCTTATTAATAAATGTTATTAAAAAGCTAATCTATAAAACTAGGTCGGTATTATTTACGAAAAACCTATCTGTAAATATTATTAGCTTAGCCTTTGACAGGTCGATTGAAATTATATTAATTTCTCGGTTCAAATTCCGTATCTGCCTTGTAATCCTCTTATTAAGCCGGTTCAAGTCGTTACCCGCTGGATCTTATACCTACGTCTCGATAAAAAGGTCGTAAGAGGCTTTCAGTTGATATAATTTGGCGATATAGCTGTTACAGACACCCTATTCTAGGTACCGTTGAGCCTTAGCTATGTTAATTTTGTCGATTGTAGTTAAATCAATGCCTTCTCTCTTTTGGCGAAAACTAAGGCTAATATCAATATTAGATATACAGATTAACTATCCGTTAAAGTTAAATTAATTACCTTTTACTAACATCGTTACCGGCTTGTAATTTTAGAACTTGAAATCGTTAATCGGCTAATATTCCAATATTATATATCCAACCATTCCGATGAAAAGGGTATCGTTAGTCTGTTTACCTATTAGGTCGAAGTCCTTCTCTTACGTTAACAGTAAATATCGGTTGAACATGAAAAACTTTATATCTAAACGTAATATAAAATACAACTGGTAGGTTAGAATCCAGTAAAAGTTTACTTTAGCTAGTCCGTACAAAGGTATAATAAATCGTATTACCGTTTTTAAAGGATAAATAGGCCGTAATTTCTATAATAGTTTCAGTAATACAATTAGCCGTAAATAGGATGCTGATTATGTACAGGATTATATTATATCTTGGCTGTTAAGTATAAATTTGCCTTTAGTTTTAGCTAGTAAACTTGCTACTAAGGCAGTTATTAAGCGCTAGCTAATCTTTTAAATCGTTGCCAATTACCTGAAGATTCATGTTTTGCCTCTATTGCTGTATCTTGACGTAATTAGATGTAACTTTTTCTACGGTCGTTTCGTAGTCTTACTTTTAACCTCGTAAATAATCCATAACTTAAAAATCATAATGTTTGAGTTTTATAGGTTGAAATACACCTTTAATATAAATTATATTACCCTTCGAGTTAACAAGCCGTTGATTTCGACCATGTCGCTCTCTTTAAAAGGTTTACCAAAAGTCTTGATAATACCTTGTATTCAAAGCTTTACACTAAGTTTTCATTATTATTTTCTTTCTTACTTTCTTAGGTAGTATTATAAATACGACACGGTGTGAACTTGTCTTCTTTAACGTTCCTTTCCTTCGGTAGTCATCCATATCAACGGCGTTTTATCGGTTTACCATTAACGGGTAAAGGAGGTTTGTGTTAGTTCGATCGTTTAACTTAAGGGTCTTTATCGTTAATGATCTTAATGTAAGGCTCAAGCTATGTAGTATGGAAAGATATAAAACCATTAGTAATTTTAATAATTACTTTAAAGTTAGCGATATTTCAGGTTTTGTAAAGGCTCTTTCATTTGCCCGGCTTCCATTATACAAGGAATTCACTTTGTCACGGTAAAGTAAATACGTCGATTATTAAAGAGCCGTTCTTGGTATTAAGGGCATCATTAACTTGGTGGCGTACCGATTTCTTACATAGTTCTATTAAAGTTTTATCGTATATTATAACTTGCCTTTAGGTACTTATTAATGGCGGAGATTTACTCGCCAAGCGTAAGTACGTTCCAAAGACCAGTAACGTAGGAATTAGACCGTTAGGGCCTATAGTATCATTTAGGCTCTTTGTCATTATTTAAAAGCGTACCTCCGGATCCACAAAGCTTTCAATCTTTAATGTAAAGATATTGTACGCTTGGAAAAGTAGGGAATATACCATTTTAACCTTATTAATACTGTAGTAGGCCTTTATAGGCCCTTATTTATGCTAAATAACTATTATCTTAGTATTTTCCCAAAATTCCGCCGCTATAAAGCTGGTATTAGTATTTTAAACGGTGATGTTAGATAAACTCAAGTACGTATCAACATACAATATCCTGAATGCTTTCTATATATACTTTATCGAAAGAGATTTTGGGAACTTTTCTCTGTAAAACGAGGTTATAGAATTAACTACGTAAAAAATATTCTTATTATCCAAATGGAGAATATCAATAAAAACCTTGAAATTAAAGTTTTTATCGTTTTTTAATATAAACTTAAATTTTAGAGGGATTTAGGTATATGTTTGGCAAAAATAGCAAAGCTTTTCAATAGTTTTTAAGTTAAAGTATTTAATATCTTTATATCCTGTGAACTTCAGGACTTTGTATACCTTATTAACGGCTAGCTAGTTCAAGCGCCAGTGTAATTGACGTATTTCCGGCTCCGTTAGGTTCAACACCACTGTTTTAGGGCCTTGGAGATAAAATTGTAGGTATCCCTATTGAAAGGAAAGAGGTAAGGAACTTGAAAATATAGAATTTGACCGATCCTATAACAATTTAAATTACTGTCATCCCTAATAACGATAGTTATTCGCCTGGTTCGAAGCTAACTTTGGCTTTATTAATATCGTAACGATTGATTTTAGTAGCTGTAGTGTTTTTCCTCCGTAGTTCTATGTACTGCGAATAGACTCCTATTAAGTATTTCAATACCCCTATATCTGGCATAATACCCCAAAACGTATAATCCAAGTAACGATCGCGAAGGGTAAAAGTGTATGAGGGATTAGGGGCTTTTTTAAGGTAAAGGTAAGGGTTTTTCCTACCTAAATAGTATAAAAAGGCGTGGTAGACTAATTATTAAACCGCTTCGAAAAGAGTATTTTTATGATATTTGATTTACTTAGAGGTATTGTAGCCGTTGATATGCTCGTCGCTTTTATAGTTTACGATTTAATTCAAGTGATCCTATTTCAAAGTTTTAGAGTATTGGATATAGTATATTACTTTTTTGTTATTTCGCTCGACTAGGGGGTATCAGGTTAACTAATAGCCAGACTTACCATAAATTTAATGTCTTTTGCCATTATTACGACGATAGTATTTGCGGTTAACAGGTTCTCTTGAATTTTGATCCTATTGGTATTAACGTAGCTGTTACCTTTTGTTTGTAATCGATAGGCTAAACCCTAGGTGTTATGGAAGCTGTCGGTTTGGGAGTATACCGAGTGAGTTTGGTATACGCGTTATTATAATTATAAGCGAGGAACAAAACTAGCAAAAGAAGCCTTCACAGGTGATATTTAAGCGTTATAGTGCGTATTCAAACTCGCTAACACCCGTAACGACTGCCCGTACCTGCTTACAAAGTGTAGCTTTGCCAGCTTAGGCTTTCTATGTCGTTTATTAACATAAAATCAACTTGTTAAGTATCTGGTTAAACATATTTATTATTGTTTTCTCTTCCTTTTTCTTTGCTATTATCGTGGTTTACTATATAGTAGCCTAATCTGCATAGTATTGGGTAAGGTAGACTTTGTATTCGAAGTAGCTTTTTATATTATCATAAATTTCGCGAAAAGTGATTGCTCGAACCAGAAAGGTTAGATCATAGTTCTTGGTGTACCTTATGAGGATTTCGGGAAATAGTGAGTGAAAATTAAAAGAGAGACCCTTCATATACTTACATATGTTTAAAAAGGGAATTATATTCGTGTCGAAAAGGTTTTAAAGCTTTCCGTTATACTTTTTACGTCGTTTCAAATATTAGTGAAGTATGTAAGAAATTTGTAATTAAATATTAGTAATTTTAATAGGTTTTGGGGGCAGGTCGCTATAATTATTCTAGTCTTTATTGGTAGTTTTTCTTAGAAATTTAAGCCTTAAAGCCTCCAAAATATGGTATTAAAGGTAATCGCCAGTTGACAGACTCGAAGGGTAAAGTCCTATGGTAAGACCTATAATAAGCTTTCGTGTATAAGTAAAATTGCCATGAAAAGACTTTTTAAGGGCTTGGCGATTTTAATTAAAGTGTCGGTAGGTAAATAGAACCTAGAGGTCTCAAAAGACTTAACGATTTTACTTAATTAATTGGTGTAAAGCGCCAACGTTAATTTCATTAGCCGTGTAGATAGCTGTTGCTTTACGTGTTTTACCACCGCTAAAGGTATACTCCATGCGTTCGTGTAAAGGTTTTAGATTGCCGAATAGGTCCATATATTCTTTATCGTTAACTTATGAAGAGGATTAACTTAATTAAGGTTAAAGGTAAAGTCCCTTTAAACGTATGCAAAAACGTTAAAGATCTTTAATACGCTTTTATTTAGAGCGTAGATTTTAAGGGAATTCCTTAAGTTGAACTAGGTTGAAGAGTTTTTGTACCAGATTTGTATTACCTTATATCGGTATATAGATCCCGTTTTACCTAAGTTTTAATTTAAACCTTAACTTAACACCTTTTTTAATGGAGGTTTATATATTCATGATTTGGTAACTAAAAAAATTACGAAAGTTGCGAAAGGTGTGATTAAGGTCATTATCTCTATTTTTTTTAACAATGTAATAGCTAACGAAGTTGTTCAGGTATGTTTAAATCAAGATTTTGTTAATATTTTTCCCCTCAAGGTCTTTATCGTACAATTTTATAAAGAGAGATCACAAGGTGTTAATCTATTTTTAAATCTCTTAAATAAGTGTTATTTCAAGGTTTGGAGCAATGTAGGGCTTGGTGGGCGAAAGACTTGGTGATATTTAGGCGTAGGGGCTTGGTGTTTTAGCGTAAAGTTGCGTGGAAACTTGTGGACTTGGTGTTAGGTTGCGCAATGTGGTTTTTTTTAACGCGATTTGACGAATATTCATATTTTCGCTTAGAGTAGTGAACTTAACAATTAAATTAATGTAAATTAAGTGAAAATGAATAAAATAGGGGTTAGGGTTCGGTGTAAAAGGTAAGGTTGAAGGTATTTTGTTATTGGTAAAAGGCAAAAATCGTTTATTGGTTTGGCTATAGGACTTAGTAGGTTTTCTTTTTACAATATTATTATCTGTAGAGTATTGAATTAGCTGTAGAGTATTGAATTAGCTGTAGAGTATTGAATTAGCCGTAGAGTATTGAATTAGCCGTAGAGTATTTAATTAGCCGTTCACCAACTTCCCGATCTTTAATACTTCTGACAGTTAATCTTAAAGTCTTTAAAAATATTCGTGAAGATTTTTTGGTATTTTCAATAGCGATACCGTCGCTACCTTTAATCTACCGTAAATACTAGTGTAGCCTAAAGGTCTTCTTTATGTACTACCATAAAGACTAACATAGTAGTAAAGGCACTTCGCAAGAATCTTTCCTTTATCTTAATGATAACGTAAAATATAACAACTGCAAAGTCGCCTTTTTTTTATTACTTAGTCAATTTTTGCTTAACCTAATAAGCACTAATTAGTATTGGTAGGGCTTTAGACATTGCAACGTTGTCGATTCGATTAGTTGAAGTAACAGTAGTATTTCGTAGTCAAATGATGGATATATTGTTCTAGGTTTAGCAGACCGCTAGCCGGTCTACACAGTAATTTGTATGGTCAATTGCTTAGCCTATACCCTAGTGTGAAGTAGAGTTTACCGTACTCGACTTATACCCAATACAGTAAACCCACACAAAACAATACACTCAACTTACAGTTAGTATAGTCAACTTTATTGCAAGTAAAGTTGACCTACTACACTGCAAATACTACTATTCCAATACGATTAATACTTATTACCTTTAATTTCAAAAACCTTCACCAAAATTTCAAGAGTCCAATAATTTACCAACTGTGACGTTCGAACCACTTTCCATCAATTTCGTGTTATGTTTAAGGATGAGTGACAAACCGTGTTTCATACTCGTTTCGGTCTTTTCCAATCGCTGAATATACATTTTAGCTTTTTAACAAATACTCATTACCTTTTAACAGTATACTGATAACTATTTACACTTGTTATTTCATATGTTTGATTCTAACCATCTGCACAATATATCAATCCAATTGAATCATGTATTAAATTCTCATCATGTGATGGATAAATAGGTATTAAACGCCTCAAACACAGTCAAATGGAATTTCGACATATCCAAATACAAGTTGAGCGTATATAGAATGAAATATTTGGAATTTATTATTGAAACGGGTGTTGAGATATATATAAACCAGGAAAAGCTACGTTTTATTCAAGAATATTAGATTTTCACCTCGATATTAGAGGTTTGTAAATTTTTGTATTTTACTAATTTTGACTGGTCATATATTCAATGTTGGAATGGCGTTTAAGTGCAGTGCCATTAAAGTTGATTATACCAACTGCAAATCAATTGAAGTAGAGTACGCAATTTAATGTAGGGTATGGGCTAAGCAATTGTCTATATAACATATTGTGTAAACTAGCTAGTAGTTTATCAAACTTAAAAGTATTCATCCACTACTTGACTACGTAATACTACTATTTCTTCAACCAATTCTAATCAACAAAAATTGTAATATCTAGGAATATATCAACACTAATCAGTGCACATCTTCGACCTGATATCACCTTTCTTAGTATGTGTGCATAAAATACCTTATTAATAAAGGTTAAGGGCCTAAACTATAAACTCTAATAATATCCACCTTCGAGAAAAAAATTCAAATCCAGTTGTTCTTAATACAATGACTTCACATGCACCTTAGTTTACCATAACATCACTAATCGGCTCTGTCATCACTTGAATATTTTCTGGTAACCCCTTTTAGCTACAAAGATTGTCGTCGATCTGGGGCACCGCCCGTGCAACGGTGTATCCAGAGAACAGCTATCATAAATAACGATTTCATCCCTCTTTACTTATACCAACGTAGCCCTCCAGACTTATATTACGATACAACGAAAGTCTGGTTTCTTTTTCAATGTGAGGTCCTAAAAAAAACTTCATTATGAGCGCTTACATATGACGGTTTCATTTATTTATTTGCTTATTTATTTACTCATTTATGCTTTATCTATCCCTATCTATCGGCGCCCTACTCGCTTAACATGGTTTTGCCTTCGACTTTACTGTAGATAGCTTAAGCTATACATAGAAGACTTTTCCTATCACACTACCCGCTAAGTATAATACCCTCTGTTACATTTTTTTACACTTCTTAGGTTTGCGGCCTGTGGTAAAAAGGTTGTTTACCGAGACGTAAAGTAAATTTTCCTCATCTCCGCTGGCCTTCAACGAAAATATATGTATTTTATAATCCCTTTTACTATTTTAGGGCTGTTAAATCTTCGGTGTAAGTTAACTTTGGACAGGGACTGCGATGGCTGCACAATACGGCCCGGCTAAGGTTGCAGCTTTCACGCTCATATAATATTACGGGTCTCTAAACTATAGGGAATCTTAAGGCCTTATTTAGAAAGTTGGTTTAAGTTTCGATTTATAGCAAAAACTTTATTTTTAGTTTCGTTCTATAAGTAAAGGTTATGAATATAAGGCGATGAATATGATTGTATTATAAGTATATTAGGTTTAAACCTTTTCGGAACACCTAGTTGTATCGTTCTTCTTTTACGTGGCACATGTATGAACTTATATTTATGTGGTTTATATTTGTAGACGCCTAATAAGTTTATAGTACACAGTAAGTATCAATACTTTTGATTAAAAAATACTATCGGTATTTATGATATACGTATAATACATTAATAAAAAATTAGTTATAGATAAATAATATTAGGATTTCAACTTTATTTACTTATCTATTCCAGTCGGGGATATAAAGGCTTTTATTTATAATAATTAATTTCATAGATTATACAGTATGGCTTGTAAAAAGAAATTTTCGAATAGGGTGGTTTTTCATGGTAGAAACACTGAAATTAAGAGTTTTTTCACTGGTATACGTACCTTTCACATTAGCGAGGGATTCACTATACTTTCTTTTTGGTGGGTACTATGCACTAATATTAAATTACAAAAAAGAAAAAAAAACTTATCAGTATTTATAAGATTAAGTACAAATGTGCTAGGTAGAAGATGAAACAATTTTTAGGCTAAGTTTTATGCAATTGCAAGGTAAAGAAAAGATTTCTGTGAAAGATCTTCACGAACTGAGTCAGCTGTTACGGCAATAAGTAGAGAGTACGTATGGACTACCTTAGTTCTCACGGCAGTCGAAAGGTGGCGAGGGTATCACCATAGAAAACACTAAGAAATCTTAATTGCACTCCGCTTGAAAAAAAACGTTGAGATTAGCTTTTAAAAGTTTCAAATCGTTAGGAAAGCAATCACCAAGTTACAAAGATCCCTATAGTTGGAAAACGTCTAAAATGTTACTATAATTGCAAATTGCTGAATATAAGATCCCTAAAATTACAAAAACGATTTCATCAACGAACATTCGTTAATTTACAATACTACCCCTCACCTTACACATCAATAATGTCACCCTACATCACAAAATCATGAATTGAACACGTTATGAAACACGTCAAAATTGTTAGGTTAAACAAAAATACTAAAATCTTTAAATCGTGATAAACAACTATGTTATACTATTTCCAAATAGTAAAGTCCCTATGCTCAAATAGATAAATCCTATTTCACCCTAACTAACGTTGACTCGATTATCAGAAAGTTAAGATGGATAATAATTGAAAAAAAGAATGAAGGAAATTGAAACCCTTGGACCCCTTTGTGATAAGCATATTAATGAAGATTTTTGGGATAGAGAAGTTGATGAGACTTTTCATAAAAATAATTTCATTAACTTTGTTAGTGTCTATATTTTTGATTAGGACTCTAGAGAAGAGTTGAATCTTAACGCTCTCGCCTTTTAAAACTGTCATAGTTTTTTTTAATAAATGAACTATTAATATATGGAAAATTATTTTAAAAGACTTGAATGTTAGGCCAAAAACAAAGGTTTATCAGTGGAGAGTCTTAATATTAAATAAAACTCCAAATGAATTGGTAAAGATCTTCTTTAAATTGGTATGACTAGAGGATTGTCGTTTGGTTTTTTGACCTTATTTTCTACAAAGGAAATGAAATTGTATTGCTCACGATTATCAACAACCTTATATAACAATTATCAAAAACCCTATATAACGATTATTAATAACCTTATATACGTTCCAAGGGTTGCCACCCAATCCCTAGTTAGGTTGAATCTTTCATCCCTTTGGAAATAATACTTTATACGCCTATAATAAGGAACCTGTTGATTTATGAGGTAGTTTAGTTCCTGTCTATTGTAAAGCGGAATATGTGCTCGGTGGAGGTAGAGCACGAAAGGTAGTGGCTATTGATGTAGTACAAGAAATCAACTTTGTCATTATCGAAAGTTTGATTAGATACGATCATTAAAATCGTTAAGGTTTTTCTTAAGGCGAAATTACGCGTAGTGTGACTATGAAAAACTGAGAAAGTTACACCCATTTTCGAAAGCTTACTACAAGTTGTATAACTAGGCTTTGTCACTTAAGCCAAGTGATTGATAACTGCCTCTATTACAGTTACTATAAAGGTTCAAAATTTAAATTCATTATATGAAATACTATCAACAATGAGGATGATTATTATAACCTACTTTCAAACCGGTTTGGATAGTTTATATTGATTCAAAATACTTTAGGAACTTCATCAACCTCTGGAATAACAAAGAGAAATATGAAGAAAAATTATACAATCAATTTAACACGAAAATAATACTGTTCTATAATATTTACAAGTGAATAAAGTTTTAACCTTCAGGTTTCCACTTACCATTTTCAAATATCCTCACGGGTTACACCAAAGATTACTATTTTATCTTATTAAATAAAACACTCATTTCTTATGAAATTTATAATAAATAGAAATTTAATTCGAATGAAAATTTCTCTTCATAAAATAATAAATGGATTCGGTTACAACGCAGTAAACTACGATAATAACTAAAAAGAAAAAAAAAGAAAATATTAATGGATGTCATTAATTAAATGCTGAACAAATTAATTTTATGTTAATAAGGGATAGAGAAGGCACACGTTAGCGAAACCACATTTTGCGAGCAGGTTCGAGCGGTTATCACTGGCATTATCGAGTATAAACACGCTCTATAATATACCAATGCTACTTATAAAAACTTTTTTTAGCTAGTTGCGGTTTTCGTTTACTATTATGATGGTATATACATTAAATTTAGGTGGTATATACCTCTAAGTTTATGAATAACAGGATTGATACAATAAATATCTATTATTTTCGATTTATATTAACTGTAAGAACGACTAGTTTATATGCTTAAAATCTAGTCTACAGTTTTGAACTAGAAGCTATACTGACGATAGTAACTTACTCAAAATTGAAATGAATATGGTAATAGTAAACATCATCATCATAATAGTAACAAGTATTGTTGGATTTGTGGTAGGTTCGATTATTAGTTTAGTTGTTACCCTATTATTCAATACTATTAATAGCCGAAAACGTATCACATCTAGTATCCTTTAACTTGTAAAAAAAAAGTCCATTTTCATTATGTAGTACATTACAAGGGATAAAACTCGTAAAATAATAAAAACAACGCGTCAACCAAGTTATATAGTATAAAGATACTCCTCCTATAACAATCCAATAACTAACTAACCACACTTTCTTATACCGCTCGTTAAACGAAAACTCCTACTTTCACTACAATAACTAAACCTCATCTTCGACCTTATATCAAATTTCTTGGCATGGGTGCACGGACCACCTTGTTAAGGAAGGTAGGAGGCCTACACTGTAAACCTCAATAGTACCCATATCCGAGAAAAAAATTCAGATCCAGCTGCTCTTAACACCATTACTTCACATGCATCCTATTCCACCACAATATCACTAATCGGCTCTATCACCACTTGATTCTTTTCCGGCGACCCCTTTTTGGCTATGAAGATCGTCGTCGGCCCGACGCACTGCTCGTATAGCGTTACATCTAGAGAATAGCTCTTACAACCAACGATTCTGTCCCTCGTTACTTGTGCCAACATGGCCCTTCAGACTTAAACTTACATACTACAAGTTTGATTCCTTTTGCGCTTTAAGGTATAAATCTTTATTATAAGCGCTCGCACTTAACGGCTCTATTTATTTATTTATTTATTTATATTTAAGCCGTCGCCACTTATACTGGCACTCCACTCACTTAACGGGGCCTTCAACTATACTTTGAATACATTAAATAGTCCATAAAAGACTTTTTTCGGCATACCATCCGCTTAGTAATGTAGCTCTTTTACGATTCTTTTATACTTCCTAAGCTTACAGTTCGTAGCAAAAAGGTAACTCGGGTTGTGACTTTCAAGACATATTTTTATCGAGTTGTAAAATATATCTTCCTCACTGCCACGGGTTTTTAACTAAGATATATTTGTTTTACAGTTTCTTTACTCTTTTAGAACCGCCGTCAGATCTTCGATACGAGTAGGCGTCGAACGGGGACTGAAATAGCTGTGTAATATGGCCTGGCTAAAGCTATAACTTTTATACTCATATAATATTACGGGTTTTTAAGCTGTAGGATTACCTTAAGGCCTTAATTGAAAGGTTGGCTTAAGGTTCGATTTCTGAAAGGTTTCCTTTTTATCTTTATGCTTTTCCGGTTTTTAAATTAAGGTTATAACGTTGAATTTTTCTTTATAGGTATATTCGGTTAAAAACTTTTTCCAAGATACCAAATAGTATTTTCCCTCTTTTACGTGGCACGTGGATAGACTTATATAAATATAGTCCATATTTGTAGTAAACATAAGTTTATGGCACGTAATAAGAACCAATACGGTTAATTATTAGATCCTAATAGCATTTAACATATATGTATAACACATTACCCGAAAATTAGCCACAAGTGTACAGTGTTAGATTTTTAACCTTATGTATTTGTTTAGTGAAGGACACAGCTTTTAATAGTTTATTTAACGGATTGTACGGTATAATTTGGAAACAACAGGAATTTTCGAATAGGGTGGTTGTTGTGGGTAGAAACACTTAGGTTGCAAACCTTCCCACCAATATATGTATGCATTTCATATTAGCGAGGGTCACACTATACTAGCAGTATAGTGGGCACTGCCCGGTGATAGTAAAGCTAGAAAAAAAAAACCAAAGTTCCCGCCGGTACAGAGCTTGTCGTCCCAGAGCCCGGCCCATTCCGCGGCCATGCCGTACTTCGAAGGTCCGCCCTGTCCTGCGAACTCGACAACGTGAGATGGGCGTCAAGTTCCAGTGTTCCGGCTGCTTCCGCCAGACAGCGCTGGCCGATTTGAGCCTGGATTCGTGTCCCACCCTCTACCTAAGTGAGCCGCCCCAGGCGCTGGTCCACCCAACGGTCGCTTGCCCCCACCCTGAACCGGCGGCTCAGAGCTCCCACCACCCCAAGCCAGCGTTGAGGACGGAGCTTCGAACTCGGCGCAAGCGGCTGCGGGTGTTGATGGCAGCTTCCTCACACGCATTTGTCAGGTGGACACGTTCCTTGACGGCGAGGCGGCGTGTACCGGCCTAGCGTGGTATTCTTCGGTTGCGACGAGCGGCTGCTGCCACATGGACGAGGGCTCCTAGGCTGCTGCGTGTAGTAGCATAGGAGGTAGCAGTCTGCCGCGAATGCGGCAGCCGTCAGAACGTTGGAGTTTTAGTCATTCCAACCTATAGTTAAATTCACGTATGTGAAGATGTCAGAATTCGAATAAGATGCGATGGTGTTGAGGTCTGTCTCGAGATGTTGTGAACACGGAAGATATAAGTGCTCAACTCCACGGTCGATGGTGGCACTCTTCGCTGTAGACCCAGAGCAACGCGAGCTGGTCTCCGTCGCTGCGATAGAGAGAACTAGATAATAGACAGTGGCAGCTATTCTCATTCAGTTCTTAAGGATGGTCGACATGATCGATTGCGGCGGTGTGTTCAAGCGCAGTAAGATCGTGTCATGTCGCAGGCGTTGGCGCAAAACGGTGGTATCATTGCTTCTGTCCATGTTTGATGTAATCATTCCTGAACGCTAACTGACCGCTCCGATGGAGTCGCTGGCGGCAGCTTTTCGCCACCAATGTAGTATACAAACGCCTTGCGCGAAGACACAGGACGCTCATGACGCATGTCGGTTCTGAGTGGGGCCAGAATCTCTCGATCCCACGCCGGAGTGGTTGCGTTGTCGGAAAGTGCGCGAAGAACGGCAACAAAGTCCCCGGCCGACTGCAGCATCCATCCATCTCTCCTCGCCTCGTTTCGCCTAGATGTGGCTAGCATCGTAAGTCACGGTGCCAAAGCGCGCAGCGCCACACAGCGCCCTATCCATCTCGGCTGGGTTGTCCAGAACGCCCCGCGGCGACAGCTTCTAGTTGTTGCCGCCAAAGCGCGCAGCCCGACGCTCAGCCTTGGCCCTCTCATCCGGGTCGCTGAGGATGCTCCTGCTGGGTGCACCGCCGCCATGGCCCCGTGCCTGCGAACGATCGCCATCCCAGCCTCCGCGACCACCGCGGAGCTTGCTGTGGCGACTGCGTCCATCGTTCCGGTTGTCGGCGTTGCGTCGCTTGTTGTCACCTCGTCGTTCGTCACCGTCGCGGCCACGCTTGGGGCGGCGCTCGGGAAGAGCCTCATCCAGCCCCTTTGCCACGGCGCTGGCCTCGACGCCGAAGCGCGCGGCGCGCTCAGCCTTCTTGGCCGCGTCCGAGCTGGCGTCGACCTGGATGCCGAAGCGCGCGGCGCGCTCGCCGCGCTTTTTCATCTCCTTTTCGAGATCAGTGGCGTGAAGACCTGCGGCGAAGGAGGCAGACTCGGGCGCAAGCTTTTCATCGTCGGTCTTTTCGGCAGGGGCGTCGCCGGTTTTCGTGGGCTCGGCGGAGGGAGTCGCATCGATCTTGCGGGGCTCAGCCGCGGGTTTGACATTCTCAATCTTCGCAGGAGCAGGGGCTGGTGTGGCGGGGGCTGATATCTCCTTGGCCTTGGGAGGGGAGGCAGCCGCAGGCGGGGCGGCAGGAGCGGGGACTGGAGCAGCAGCAGGCTTGGGAGCTTCTTTCTTGGTGGCGACAGGCGTAATCTTAGTGTCGTCGTCATCCCAGTCAATCACATCCTCGGCTGTGCCTGTTTGAAAGCGGAGACTTGTCAGCTTTCTTCCGTTGTAACAAAGGGATGTCAAGGGAAAGCGGTCCAGGTGGAGGGTGAGAGCGAGGGCGAGCATGGATAGATGCTTGGGACATACTCTTGTCATTCTCCTGCAGGCGCGCTACCAGATCGGCTTTGTTCCCGGTTTGGGGGAGACCTCGCTCGGTGAGCAGCTTCTTAAGGTCCGGGACCTTGAGCGAAGCGTAGTCGGACATGGCTGACGTTAACGTGGTTTGGACTGTCAATATGATATGGGTGGGTAAATGGAATGCGATTGCCGAAGTTAGAGAGTATGGTGTTGGCAGCAAAGTGTTAGATCGTGAGTGTATCAGCGTGTGTGGAGTTGCGGCGCCGGCTGAGAAAGCAGTCGTTTTGGTGTTTGTACTGGGACTTTGTAGGTTGGAATAGTTGGCAGGTCGCAAAGGATGTGACGCTAGGTTTGGGAGTTGCGCCGTGATACTGCAAGGAAAGGGAGCTCCAGTTGCTGCTCCAGTTGCTGCGCAGCACGTCACAAGGGTTCACAAGGGTAGTCCTGGCTTCTGTGGCCTTGATATACTATGTACACATTACACAATAAACGCTGATTAGAGGCTGCGTGTTGCTATACAGGGTACCCCTGCTATCCATGGTTACGTATATGGGTTATACATAGTAAGGTTTGTTATAACCTTTTTAATGCTTGCATATAACTGTTTCACCAACATTAAGTAAATATTATAGGGATAAAAATAATTATATAATTATATCGAAAGATTATGTAATAAACATGATTCATTTATATGTAATAGGTATTTTTCAAATAATAAAACTATTGTCTTACTTAAATACAAAGCTGAATAGAGAATATAGACATATAATATAGTTCTAATAATCAATGGAATTTATATTTTAATAGAAAAAAATTTAACACTTGTTTACTTCGATTTTTTTTGTTCATAATCTTTTTTTTTCTTTTTGCATTATAAGTACGTCATATATATCGAAAATAGGTTTCTCAACCAGAAATAACTTCTCGTTGGCAGACATTTGTTGTTGCAATGAAGTCCATTTAAGTTGTGGTAAAAGCAACTAGTGTATTGTATTAAAAAAGAGGTGATATAGTTTCTTTTAGGTTTGGCAAACCATTAGCCGGTTTATACACTAGTTTGTATAGGCTACTGCTTGGCCCATACCCTACATTAAACTGGGCACTTTATTATATTTACTATAAAGTCATTATAATTAACTTACAATTAGTATAATCAACTTACACTTAAGATAATTAACATGTAGTTAATATAGTTGACTTAGTTGTACTGCAATTAATTGCTGTTTAAACATTAGTGACATTTTGTTTTGTGCGTATGCATTGGTGTAGCTGATTACTAATCAAAGGTAATCATTGAACTCCCTACTATTCCTGCCAGTTATACCTCTGTTATTCCCAATAAATTACACTTCAATTGCAATTTTCTAACCCGTGGTTCCAAGTATTATTTTTCTCTCTTCCTGTATATAAATCTTTCGTTATAAAATGATATGTTATCAATCTTTGTTGTATCAGGTTGGAGTGTAAGGATACCTACTAGTATTGCATATGGTCTATGTATACTATATATACTTAGTCTTTCTTATTTGTTTAGCTTTGTAGGCCAAACTTGGACTTCTTCTCTTACTCTTTCTACTATAATGGATTACTGTAATGCCAACTCTTTGGCTTAAACTTATACATTACCTAAAACATGATAAATATTAAAAAAAAAATTGATACTAGAGAGTTTTTTTTTTGGTTTTTTGGATTTTTACCACGCTATAAAGTTATTAGTAGCCGCCGCAATATCAAAAGAACAGTCGTTACACTACACTACTAATAAACCATTAGTCAATTATTATCCTTTTCCCTTTAACATAACTTCAACTACTATTCTCTTTCCATGAACTATATGTTGTAGCTCAAACTAAAGGTACTCCTTTAGTAAAGCGCTAATTTTTCTCTATTTAATCGCTGCTATCGTCGTAATGAATCCGCCGAAACCGTACAAATTAACTCAACTCTTTCTTTAGTCGCAGATTTTATCTTTGCCTATATCCATACACCTGTAAAAAAAATTATACTTACACCCAAACGCCAATCTTTGAAAATAACCTTACTATTAAGTTCTCACAGCTTTCAAATTTACATCCCAATTATAACTTTTTTTTAAACGATATTCAACTTTAGTATTGTATATAAAATGACACTTGTATACATTAATTACATATAGTTGTTAGAAAGCTATATACTAATATTAAGGAAATACATGTTGCACAGCAAATTCAATTTACTTGACTAACTCAAATCTTAGAGAAATTAAAAGCCTACTGTTAGTCGGGAAGCCCTTACTACCCTTGTGAATTTTCGCCGTATTCTCATTAGCCCTCGCTTCGTCCTCGCGAATACAAATAGTACCCTCGTTTTCGTAATTGCTATAAGGAGTACAGAGATATAAAGGACGCTTCAGCACCTCTTGCATAATATTTAACAGGTGGTCGGCGCTTTAAATACGAAGATGTGAGCGTTTTCGACCCAAAATATTCTGATTTTAATCACCTCAGCGTGATTATTATAGGTGAATAAAGATATGGTTTTTATAAACATTGAAAGTTTCTGGTAACATCTTGACAATTTTGCAAATATAGATCCAAATGCTAGCTTTTAGCTCTTCAAAATATTTTTTACTTTATTACGAGGATATATAGTATATTAGTGTAATATCGGGTTGACTTTGGTTGTTTAATATACAATATATGTCTATGATTTTGATGTTCTTATTGAGGTTCTCATTACTCACTTTGCTATTAATGTAGGCCGTGTAACAAAAAAGTTTCGTAATATTTTCATTGGAATTCGAGATCTATTTCATGATAAATTCGCATTAAAAATTATACTCTGACCAAAATACGTTACATTAAGGCTATAAGTATATCTTAGAAACACAACTTTCATTGGTAAAGAGCAGTTGTTTATATGCAAATGGGGCTGAACCTCAAGAATCAAATAGTTCCTTCATTTACTTTCATAAGGTTAAATAATTAAGTAATATATAAGTAAGTTTTAGCGGAAAAAAACTATACTCTTGGCCTATTCGAAAAGAAACTATCTCCACTATTATTTGGTGTTACAAATTAACAGCTGAGATCGTTACGATAGTTGTAAAAATCCGTATAAGTGAAATCAATAATACCTCTTAAGTTTTAGCGTAAATGAGAAGTATAGTTGGATCCATAACCACTATCTTAACTGCCGAAATAATAATAAATAGTATGAATATGAGTAAAATTGTGATTTTTATACTGGTAGCCGTCATTATAAGGATAGATATCAGTGTGATTAGCATTGCTGCCGCGACAGTCGTCGCGGTGATAAACGTTGCGAGGATTGCGGAGTACTTCACGAAAATCATTATGTATGTTGCAAAGAGCGTAACGTACAGAGTAAGGAATATTATAAATATTGCCGTGGTTAAGATAAAACTAAAGTGTATAATACTTGATTGGATTCTAACGAAAAAGACTAATAAGTTTTATCTTTCTCTTTCAAGGCGTCATTGGTCTTATTTACAAAATCTAAGGGTTTTGTGTTTATATTAACCGAACCTGGTAGGTATACTACTATTACCATTACCGTCGAAAATCGCTTAGTTTATAGAATTTTGAAGTCACTTTTGAATCGAGGAACCAACTATTAATATACTTTAAGAAATGCCAAATTGAATGACGTATAAGTACATATAGAATAGATATTTAATATATACTTAACCTAATTAGGCTACTGTCGTACAAGTAGTCAAAAACCTAAATAATTTCGTCATGCGAGAAGTCAATAGGATGGCTGTTTTTTCCATAAGCGACTAAAAATATCTTTCAATCTCTATTGAAAGATCTCTTACAAACTCAAATGTTTTGGTTTTTCTTTAGAAACTAACGTCGAAAAGAATCTTGTTATGAGGCTTTCGTAAAGATCAACTTTTTTCATTCCCACAAATTTAATATTACGAAAACCGAATTCATTACAAACTTTATAAAACTAATAGTTAAATTTACGACCAAAATGAAATCGAGCTTTTGTGTTTCTAAATACACGATTAACGACATATTAATCTTATTAAAGGAGATTACTATTGTATAACAAATTGTCAAGTTTAATGTTAAAGTCTTTTTCAATAATAGTTTAGTAAAACCGAGAAATACCGACGTATTGATATCCTCTTTAATTATCGTATTATATGACAGCGAATTCGATGTATTCTTTACTATTTTCACAATCGCAAGAAAATTAATTAAAAACAAGTTAACTTTAAATAATACTATATAAGTATACGTAAGCTAAAATATATAGGTTTAGGTAGACTTCGTAAACCTTCCCAAAGGTTGATTATTTATATTTACATTATAGTATCCTAGTTTTTTTGAAATTTATAATTAACACAACGACACCACATATAATTCAGTTCTATAATTCTTCTCAAGTTTCTGTGAATATATCTAAGAGGATACATATGGATACAATTGCTAGAGATAAGGATTGAGCCTATTTTTAGGCTGAATAATCTGAAATATTTCAACTTTTTGTGTGAGTAAATAAAGTAAACTGCATGTTTTTTTTTGGTGGTTGAACTTATGGAAATATCCGTTCTCAGGTATTAAGTAAGCTTTTCCTTTATTGAAGTTTTGGACGAAATTAGTCATTACCTGCTATCGGGGTAAAACTTAAGCTTGACCTTAAAGTTATTCGGACTGTAATTTCACTAGTATTTAAAACCTTTTTTTATAAAATACCTGTTAACCTAAGTTTTATAACTTCTTTTACTGATACGATTGCTTATGAAATGTTCAATTTAGGCATGGTAGACATTCATAAGCCTAAGGTTCCTTAGTTTCTCCCAGATAATTAATGTATCCCTAATATATCTCTTATACTTAACCTTTTATTTGGTATTAAAACGCCTAAACCGTTCTAATAATTACTATGGCCTATAACAATCATATTAATATTATTAATAAGGCTCACGCCTTATGAATAACCCAAATATTTAACTGTTAACTAGGGACTTAAACGGATATTAACGTTATTGGTATCTTTAAAACGTAAATGATAAAAACTTTACTTATCAATAACTGATAATATAAGAGATGTTGATGGGTTTTTCCAATGATAGTTCTTGCTAATAATATGACTTTATATGTTGCAACGTTATCGATTTGAATTGTAGTCGATGTAACAGTAGTATTGCATGGTTAAGGGGTATATGTATTGTTTTAGGTTTGATACACCGCTAGCTAGTCTGTACACTAATTTGTATAGCAAATTGCTTAGCTCGTACTCAAGTCTAAAGTAGGCATATACTGTACTTGATTGATATTATAGTTGACTCATTGTATCGCAGTAAACTACTGTTTCAATACTAACAGCTTTTTATTTTGTACACGCGTGCTAGTATAGTCGACCCCTTATGGGAAGTAGTATTTGAATTACCTCCTCGTTCGCCATCTAAACCCCTATAAATTATTATGTGTTCTGTACCTTAATTGATTCCAATTACTTCCCTTCGCATTATCGTTCTGAAACTCACCTTTATCAACTCTTGTACACAAGTTTCTCACCACAAACTCAACGGTATGAATTTATCAAATAACCGGCTGTACCTACTTAACATTTTACAAATTTTTCAATATACCCATGTTTTTCTCCCTATTCGTCGCCACATAACCAAATTGTACCAAGTGGTTTTTTAACATAACGCTCGATACGTATAGTCAACTATTTTTTTTTACAAACTTTTCCAAGGTTTTATTTGGTAACGACTTTTTCATAACATCCGCTGAGTTGTTTTTACCATTGATCCACTCAGACTCCTCGGTATCACTGCTTTCATAGGTCTAGCAAAATGCTATCACGTTAATTATGAGCCGTTTTTCGCTAATTATCGCCAGTTTTAAAAAGCGTTCAATAAGACTTCTTGAATTGATATAAGTTACAACCGGTATTGTTAAATATTCAAATACTTCATGATAATATAAACCATTTTTCATATCGCTATGTTTACATCAAAGTCAGCGATTATATCGTAAATCTCCGAAGCTAACACGCTTTAAGCAATTCTTTTATGTTTCACAAAGGTCCAGAAAATTAGATTTATTGAAATTAAAAACTGGTTGTTCTATAATATATCTTTATAAACAATCGTTATAAGTAATACAATATGTAATGACAGATCAGTATTAGTGTCAAAAGAGCTGTTCCTAAAAATCATTAACTTAACTTTCGAAAAATTAATCAGAACCATATCAATACCACGGTTTAAGTTTTTCATCTGCTAATCCAACCTTTTATTCAGTCGATCGTAGTCTTGGTTAATGAGGTTTTAGACTTATAATGTAATTAATAAATCATATAATGCTTCCAGATAATATATAATCACGATGTAACTACCACAAACTGGTTACTAAAAATACGTTTAAGCTTTTATCACGTTAATATTATTAATAGTGGCTATATTAACGCTTTAATTCTTTTAATGAAAGCTAAGATAAATGTTAATATCGTTAATACCATGATTATGAATTAAGGATCTATTGAAATCGAAATATTTACCTTCTGTTAAAATCGAGATCGGCTTATAATTCCAGACCTTTAAGTTTTCAATTACGCATCATTCCGATACCAAAAAGCTGGCAGTTCCAACGAAAAGTGTATGTTTAGTTTATATACCTAATAAATCGAAATTTTCATTATATGTAATTGATAAATACGGGTCGTTAGTGAAATACTTCATACTTAACCTCAATTTAAAATACAATTAATGTTGGTAGGGCTTTAGACGTTGTAACGTTATTTATTCAATTGGTCGAAGTAACAGTAATATTGCGCGGCCAAGTGGTGGATGATTTGTTCAAGCTTTTACAAACCGCTAGCCTGTTTGCATAGTAATTTGTATAGCCAATTAATTGGCCCGTACCCTAGTGTAAAGTAGGCACATACCGTATTTGACTTGTAGCTAATAAAATACCCCCACATAAAACAATAAACTCAACTTAAAGTCGGTATAGTAAACTTTACTATAATTAAAGTTAATATACTTCACTGCAATTACTACTATTCTAATACTAGTCTTTTATTTTATTTTATACGAGCATGCTAGTATAGTCAACTAATCTTTCCCGGTAATCACCGAATTATATCCTTGTCAACTGGACAAACTCTCCTCAATTCCAGTTAACTCATATACCTAAATCAACTACAATTACCTTTATTTATTCTATGGCTCTGAATCCTGCTTTCTCCTATTCCCGTACACAAACCTTCTGCTACAGACTTGCATGTACTGGCCTATTATCGTCATTAGTCTTTTTAACCCACGTGGGTTAAATAGTCTACCATTTTAATTAAATCTTATAGGTTAATTAAGCCACTACTAGCCCTAATATCCCTCTAGTACTGCCAGCGCTACCCCTACTACCATTAGTTATTCTAACCAGCGTAAATAAAACCACCTTTCAATCTTACTTAACCTACGTAAGTTAATTAACTCACGACTACCCTCAATTCAACTATAGTATTTAAATAAGTCGCGATTCTCATGGTAGTCTTCCAGTTTTCCAACATATCTCTATCTACTAACTCGTAACTTGGCCTTGCTAGATAACCTGTTAACGTAGCCTTTCATATGTATAATTAGTCTATTGCTATTAACAAATCTTTAAAAAACATTATTTGGAGATGCATTTGTTATGACGTTAGCAGGATTGTTTTCTCTATCGATCCATCGGAACTATTCGATTTCCTTGCCTTAGTAAGCTTCGCAAAATACCATTACATCAATTATCAGGCGTTTTTCACTAGTGGTTTCAAGCTATGAAAAGCATTCGAATAGATTCCTCGAGTTGATACAAATTACTATCGGTATTGGAAGAATCTTAAGTTACCTAGTAATAATTCTAAGGGTTTCCCGTAAAGCTATTCCCACATCAAAGCCAGCTATTATACTATAAACCTCTAAAACCAACACGTTTTATGTAATCCTATTACATTTGATTAAGGTGTAAAAAATCAAGTGAAATTTGATGCTAAACTAATCCTCTCGCTTATATTTTCTAACGAGGGTCATTAGGAAACCGTTCTAAAAAGATAAGTCGATGTTTTTTATAATGTAACCGTTCTTAAAGATTATTAACTTAGCCCTTGACAGGTTAATCGGAACCATATTGATTCCTCGGTCCAAATTTCGTATATGTCACTTAAGCCTTTTATTTAGCTAGTTAAAGTATTTATTTTTTAGGTCTTATGCTTGCGCCACAATCGATAAATTGTAAAAGTCTTTCGATTAGCATAGGATGGCGATATTTTTACCACGGGCGCGTTGTTTCAGGTACTGTTGAAGTTTAGCTATGTTAATCTTGTTAATTGTAGCTAAGTCAACGCTTTAGCCCTTTTGGTCAAAGTTAAGGCTAGTATGAATGCTAAGTATACGGATTAACTATTCGTTAAAGTGAAGTTAATTACCTTTCGCCAAGATTGTGACCGGCTTATAATTCCAGAACTTCGAATCCTTAATAGCCTTTTGTTTCGATACTTCAAAACTAACAGTTACGATAAAAAGGGTATCTTCAATTTACATACATATTAATCCGAACTCTTTGTCTTACGTTATTATTAAATACAGATCTTATATTAAAAACTTTATACGTAGCTATAAATTTAAATACGATTAATGAGGTAAAAACTAATAAATGCCTGTTTCAGATAATGTGTATAGTGGTTTAATACTCTGTTTTAACGTTGCGGGAGGGTAAGTGGCATATAATTCCTATAACAATTTAAATCAGATAATCTGCTATATCTCGATCGTGAAATATGTATATATTTACGTTATATTTCGGCTATTAAACATTAATTTACCTTTTGTTTTAACCAGTAAACTTTCTATTAAAGCGATTACTAAGCGCCAATCAATATTTTCAATTGTTAGCAATTACATTAGGATTGAAATTTGACTTTATCACTGTATCTTAAACGATTAAACGTGAGTTTTAATACAACCTCCCTGTAATTTTACCCTTAACTTCGTATATAATCCTGGACTTAAAGATTGTAACGTTCGGATTTTAACGGTTAAAGTCAGTTTCAGGCACGAATTATATAACTTGTCAAATTAAGAGGTTGTTAATCTCAATCTTATTACTTTATTTAAAGGGTTTACCGAAAGTTTTAATAATACCTTATACCCAAAGCTTTAATAACAAGTTCTCGTCGTCCCTTTTTTTCCTACTTACCCAAATAGTATTGTAAATACAACCTGGCATGTATTTATCCTTTTTAACATTCCTCCTTTTCGGTGGTTGTCCGCGCTAATAGCGTTTTAT
Organism: Anisogramma anomala; assembly: GCA_038502455.1. Classification (NCBI taxonomy): domain Eukaryota; kingdom Fungi; phylum Ascomycota; class Sordariomycetes; order Diaporthales; family Gnomoniaceae; genus Anisogramma; species Anisogramma anomala. The sequence continues at coordinate 3,985,659 of JASMMZ010000013.1, read as the reverse complement.
CGACTAATCAATAACGGGTAAAAAAGAGTTGCATTGGCTCGGTCACTTAATTTAAAAGTATTTATTGTCAATCGTCATAATTTAAGTATTGACCTGGGTAGTATAAAGCATTATAGGACCGTTAGCAGTTTTAACAACTACTTCAAAGTTAGTGATACCTAAGGTTTTGTATAAGCTTTCCCACTTGAATAACTCCCGCCACACGAAGACATCATTTTATGACGTCAAAGTAAGCACTTCGATTATCGTAGGGCTGTTCCTGGTATTAAGGACGTCTTTAATCTGGCGCCGTGCCGATTCCTTTTGTAATTATTTTAATAATTTTCTGTGTTACAACTCTTTTTGGGGTATTTGCTCATAGCGGAGATTTACTCATCAAACCTAGATACACTTTAAAGACCAGTAATATCAACATTAAGCCGTTAGGGTCCACAGTATCGTTTAGGTCTTTTACAGCCATTTAAAGGCATGCTTTTTAGTTTGTAACGCTTTCAATTTCCAGTGTAAGGATATTATACGCTCGGCAAAGTAGTGCCTATACCTTTTCGATCTTTTTGATACTTTAATAGGCCTTTATAGGCACCTGCTTATACTGGATCCCCATTATCTTAATATTTTCCTGAAACTTTACCGCCGTGAAGTTAGTACCAATATCGTGGACGATGACGTCAAGTAGGCTCAAATACATATTAATTTGCAGCATCCTTAACGTTTTCCACGTTTCTTTTACTAATTAGAACTTTCAAAATTTAACACTTTAAAAATAGGTTGCGGAATTAATAACGTGAAAAATAGGAATGTTATTCAAGTAAAATACGTTAATAAAGATCTTATAGTAAAAGTTCTTGTCATCTTTTAGTATAAATTTAAATCTTCGGGGGGCTGAGGAATATGTTTAGAAATAATAGCAGAGTTTTTCAATGGCTTCCAAAGAGAATTATTTCACATATTTATACCTTTCAGATTTTAGGACTTAATAAATATTTTTGACAGCTAGCTAATTAAAACGCCGGTATAATTACCATATTTCTAACTTCATAAGATTTAATACCATTACATTTAGACGTTGAAGACAAAATTACAAATAAACCTACTTAGAAATGAGGGGAAACCTTTAACTATTTTTAATTTGTTTATCAGCGTTAACGTCGAAGTTAATGCCTGAGGTTTTGATATTTTCTATGCAAAGAAAAAAAGGCGGTAAGGGACTTAAAATATAAAGTATAATTTATTTAGTAAGAGTTTAAATTAATGTTGTCTCCAATAGCAATAATTACTTGCCTATACCGAAACCAACTTTAGCTTTGCCAGTATTTGAACCATTAATCCTTGTAATAATAACGTTTTCCCTTCGCAATACCACGTACTAAGAATTAACCCCTATTAATTACCTTACTGAACTTATGTCCAACATAATACCTTAAAACATATGGTTCTCCGTGTAACGATCGCGAAAGTTTCAGGTATATAAAGGGTAAGAGGTATAGTTAAGGTAAATGTAAGGATTTTCAACACTTAAACGATACAAAAAAACATAGTTGGTTAATTACTAAGCTGCATCAAAAGCAATATCAATATACTACGTGACTTTTTGAGGCTTATATTTATCGTTAGAGTTATTTTGCCTTTCAAGTTGTCGATATAGTTAAAATAATCCTATTTAAAGGTAATAGGGTTTGAAAGTGGTATATGAGCTACTATTTGTAACACTTAGCCGGTAGATAATGAGTAGACTAATAATAGGGTTTACTATAAATCTAACATTTCTTATCACTATTACAACAATAATTTTTGCGGTTAATAGGCTCTATCAAGGATTTCCCACGTTATGAGCGCCAATATGATGTTACCACCCAAGTATGATGGCGGGTCAAGAAGCAAGCCAGTGTACAGCTGAGCCACTTAGAATCTTAAGTCCAACACATCAGGCGGTGAACACTTCTCCTTTATTAGCCGGGAAATGACTAAGCCAATCACGTGATTAGAATCAGTGGAATCAGTACTGATCCAAGTGATCTAGGATCAGCGGGCTCAGCACTGATCCAAGAGATCTAGTACTGAAAACGGTATGAAAGCACGGATATATAAGGACACGATCATCACTATATAGATAGTATTTCCTTTATAGCTTTTTAGTTGTCAATCTAAGTATTCAGTCTCAGTATATTTTGAATAGCATCACGGCTTTTGATCATTACTTGCATGGTTGCGATATTGTTCACTCGGTACCTTTGCTTCCTTCTTGATAACATAAACCCTCTGACATCTTCTATATACTTATGAGTATTTAGTGTGATCATTACATATGATTGTATCTTTTGATCCAGAGCTACTAAACCAGATTTTAAATACTAAGGGCGTTCGTAACCATACTTACAATTGACGTAGTTAATCATCTCGCGGTCTTTTTCATTTATATCGCGAAAGTTATCAACTGAAAGATATATATCAATCGATTTTGGTATACGAACTATTAAAATTGCAAGAAAGGAACAAAACTGGTTAAAGAAGCCTTCGTAAATGGCATTTATGCGTTATGAAGCGTATTCAAATTCGCTAACGCCTGTAAAGACTTCCCGTACCTATTCGTGGAGTGTAGTTTCGCCAGCGGAAGCCTTTCCCATTGCTTACTGGTACAACATAATCTTATCAAATATTCAATTTAGCACATCCATCGGTGTTTACTCCTTTTTCTTCCTCGCTATCATCGTGATCTACCTTGTAGTGATACAGTTCATATGATATTAGGTAAGGTGAATATCGTACTCGAAGTAGCTTTTCATACCATCGTAGATTTCTTTCCAGGCAGTTGCTCGCATTATGAAGGTCAGATAATAATCCCTGATGTACCCTGTAATAATTCTAGAGAACAGTAAGTAAAAATAAATAGGGTAAACCTTTATCTACTTATAGATATTTATAAAAGGCATTATTTTTGTATTAAAAAGGTTACAAGGCTTTCTCTCGTACTTTTTACGTTATTCCAAATCTTTTCGAAGTCTGTAAAAACTTATAGTTAATATTAATCATCTTTATATGTTTTAGGAGAAGGTTACGATAGTCGTTCCAATCTTTATTAGTATTATTTTAACAATTTAAGTTTGAAAGCCTCCGAATCGCGTTATTAAGGGTAATTACTAGTCTTCTGGTCTGAAGGGTAAATTCTTTTAGTAGGAACTGTAGTAAGCTCGCACGTATAGATGTACCTATCACAAAAAGCTTCTTAAGAGATTTGGCTATTTTAAGTGAAAGATTAAGGGGTAATGAGGATTTGGCTATGGGAAGGATTCTAAGGGATTTGACAATCTTACTCAATTAACCGATGGAGAGTTCAGACGTTAATTCCTTTTATCGCGTTAACATCTGCTACTTCACGCGCTATGTTGCCGCTAAAATAGTACTCCGCGCTATAACGTGAAGGTATTGGGCTGCTGAACAGATCAATAGATTCCTTATTATCAATACGTAAAAAGGCTTAACTTATCTATAAATTAAGGGGAGGCTTTCTGAAACGCGTGTAAATGAGATAAAGGTCTTTAACACCCTTTACTTTGGGTCATGGGTTTTGAGGGCATTCCTCAAGTTGTGCCAACTCGAAAAGTGTTTTTAACAATCAGGTAAAACTCTTTTCAGGCACGTATATCCCTTGGCGTTCAAGTTTTACCTTCAACTTAAACTTAACACCCTTTTATATCTTCTTTCATATATCAATAATCCAATCATCGAAAAACTCACGGTATTTTCAAAAAATACGGTCGCCACGATTAAATTCTTTGTCTCTGTCTTACTTAATAATAAAGTAGCTGATGAAATTAAACAGTTACTTTTAGATTGAGTTTTCATCGACGTCTAACCTCCAAAGGTCTTCATTGTATTACTTTATAAAAAGGGATTCGAAGGCTTGAATTCCTTTCTGTATTTTTTGGGTAGATGCCATCTTAGTGTTTTTTCTGACGTAGAATTTTAGAGTTTGGCGTAAAGGGGGCATGAGGACTTAGCGATTTATCGTAATGTAGAGCGATGTAACTACCTTAAAGCTAATTAACGACTCGGTATTTTCGCTTAAAACAGCAATTTTGACAAATTAAATTAGAATAAAAGGGGAAAAAAAGGAAAATGAAGGTAAAGGTTTGGTGTAAAGGGTAAGATCGAAGTTCGTTTATTATTATTAGTAAAAGTCGAAGGTTTAAAGTTGTAGGCCACAGGATTTAGTTGTTTTCGTAGTAAAAGAACCCGTAATAGTAATAACTTAACCGTTTAATAACTTGTTATTTAAGACTTTTAGCGGTTAATCTCAACTTTTTTTTAACAAGAATCCGTTAATATTTCTTAGTATTTTCAATAGCGATACCTTCGCTACCTTCAAACTTCCTTAAAAACTGGCCTAACCTAAAAGTCTTCTTTACTTACTGCTGTAGAGACTGACAGAGTAATAAAGGCCCTTTACAAAAACCTTTCCTCTACCTTAACCGCCGTTTGACGTGAAACGTAACTGGACAATAGCTTCTTCTTCCGTTTATTTTATCTGTAGTTAGCCTAATAAGCACCGATCAGTATTGGTTAGGCTTTAGACGTTACAACGTTATCGATTTTATTATTTAAAGTAACAGTATTATTTTGTGATCAAATGGTAAATGTATTATTCTAGTTTTTGCAGACCGCTAGCCGGTCTTCACAGTAATTTGTATGGAAAATTGCTTGGATTTTACCTTAGTGTGAAGTGGGCATATATTGAACTTGATTTGCAGCCAATACATTAAGCCCACACAAAATAATACGCTCAAATTGCAGTAGTATAGTCAGCTTTACTGTAGACAAAGTTGACCTACTGCATTGCAATTACTACTATTCCAATGATCAATAAGTTAAAAACTAATAAATAACTGTTTTAGCTATTTTTTACAGTAATTTAACTCTTTGTACAACTGTTTTAACAAGTACTAATTACGAAGTTACTAAGGTAATTCCAATAACACAATCCTTTATAAATTGGTTGTTATCTACATATATGCTTCGATAATATCAAGATTGTAAAAGATAATCTTCTTATTAGTTTTTACCAACAAATTTGCTATCAATATAATTACTGATCATTAACTCATCGTTTAAATTGTTTTCAATCATGTAAAAACACAGTTTTTACATTTATCAACATATCTTTCAACGATGAGGCATAGCGTTCTATACTGTATTGCCGTAATATTGCTCCTAAATACGTAAATAATATTCGATTTAAAAATCGTGATATTTGGGTTTCAAAAGTTTAAATTTTGTTTAGATATAAATCATACTACTTTTCTAGTAAGGAGTCCATTAATTTCTACCTTATCGCTCTTTTTCAAAAGTTTTCCTGAAGTTTGGATAATTCTTTATACACGGAGCTTGACAGCCAAGTCTTAATTATCTTTCTCTTATCTACTAACCTAAATAGTATTATAGATCCAGCCCAATATGAATTCCTTATCCTTAATATTTATCTTCTTTGATAGTTAGCCACATTGTTAATGGTTTATCAGTTAATCGATTTAGGGAGAGGAAGGGATATGTTGATCAATTCACCTAGTTTGAGGAATTTAATCATTATCGTTAACGTTACAGTTAGTTACCCTAATATAACATCTTACTTAAGTTATAGAAAACGTTGCAAAACTATTAGCAATTTTAACAATTACTTTAGAGTTAGAGATACTTAAGATCTTAAATAGGTTATCTTATTTTTTTTTAGCTTTCGCTATACAAGTACTTCGTTTTCTAACGGTAAATCCAGCACATTAATTGTGGTAAGGCTGTTCCTAGTATTACGGGAACTATGAACTTAAAATTCTGCCGATTCCTTCCGCAGTTACTTCAAATCTTTTCTGTACACTAAAACACCTTTTAAAATACTTGCTAATGGTGAAAAATGACTCTTCAAACAAAGAAATACTTCAAAAACTAATAACGTTAAAATTAGGGCTTCAAAGCCCACGATATTGTTTAAACCCTTTGCTGCTATATAAAAACGTACCTTGTATTCAGTAAATTGTTCGATCTCTAACGTAAAGATATTATATAATTTGCAAAATAATACGTATTCCACTTCAATATTTTCAATTCTCTAATAAATCTTAACAAATAACTATTTATACTAAATCCCTATTATCTTAACATCTGTTTGCGACTCCGCCACCACAAAGTTAATACTAGCATTATGGACGAAGACGTTTAAAAAAAACAGATATATGTTAATCTACAACATCTTCAATGTTTCCCATGTATCCTTCGCCGATAGCGACTGAAGAAAATTGACAGCATAAAAAAAGTTGCTAAATCCACGATATAAAGAACAGCTTTGTTATCCAAATGAAACACGTTAACCAAAATCTCGCAATGAAAGTCCTCATTATTTTTAACGTAAATTTAAATTGTTTAGGTGCTTATGTGTTAGTTAGGTAATGGTAACGAAGATTTTAAATAGCTTTCAAAGCAAAGCAATCCACATATTCACACCTTTCAGACTGAAGAACTTAGTACAGCTTTTTAACAGTGGGGTAATTAAAACGCTGGTGCAATTAAGAAATTTTCAACTCTATTGAATAAAATATAGTTACCTCTAATCTTTGAAAAAATAATTAGAGATACCCCTACTTAAAGGCGAAAAGGAATCTTTGACCGTTATTAACTAATTCGTTAATATTAATATTGAAGTTAACACCAACAATATTCATATTTTATGAACAACGACGGAATAGAGTAGGGGATTTAAGAGTATAAAACGTAATCGGCTTAATAAATATGTATACTGTCGAAAATTCAATAAAGATAATTATTAGTTTGAACCAAAGCCAACTTCAACTTCATTAGCATCTTAACAATTAATCTCCTTAATAGTAATACCTTATCATGGTAGTATCAGATACTACAAATACCCTCCTATTAGGTACCTTACCGTTCCAATATCTGGTATAATACCTTTAAATTTATGGTGAATATAACAATCGAGAAAGTTAAAATATATAAAGGATTAGGTGGTTGGTTTTAAGTGCTAATATAAAGGTATTTTCCAGTTAAACGGTACAGGAATACGTGGTCCACTAATTACTCAACTACTCCTAAAACAATATTTTTATGACACATATATTGTTTTTACCCATCTCTATCGTCAATAACCGTTTCGCTTTCATAATCTACAATAAAACCCAAATAAACTTACCAGAAAACAATAGAATACTAGGTGTGATACATCACCTATTGTTTATAACGTTCAACCGAAAGGTAACAAGTTAACCGACAACCGAACTTACTACATATCTAACATCTTTTACCGAAATTACGACAATAATTCCTACGGTTAATAATTCCGCTTTATTCCAGTCGTTATTATCGCTCATATAGCTTCTATTCTAAAGTCTTTTGACCAGATTTGGAGCGTTAGTGCCTTTCGTACTTAAAATTGATTTAATACATTATTTCAAGGTATTCTTTATCCCAATTGCGAAAGTTATTAATTTAGGGGTATATAACAGCTAAATTTGAGGCACGGGCCGTCAGAGTCGCAAATAAAAAACGCAACTGGCTAAAAAAGCTTTTGAAGGTAGCATCTGATCGTTATAAAGAGTATTTAAATTCGCTGACGCCGATAATAGCTGCTCATGCCTACTCGCGAAGTGTGGCTTCGCTAGTATATACCTTTTTAATTCCTTATCAGAATAATATCAACTTGTTAAGCATTTTATTAAGGACATCCACTGATGTTTCCTTATTTCTCTTCTTTGCTATCAATGTTATTCATCCTTTTGTAGCTCAATTTGTATATTATTACGCAAAGTAAATGTTATTCTCGAAATAGCTCTTTATACCATCATATACTTTACGAAAAGAAATTGCCTGATTCATGAAAGATATGTAATAATCCCTGGCGTCATCCGCAAGTATTTTTACAAAAAATTATGTGGAAATCTAAAAGAAAAATCTCTATCTACTTGAAAATGTTGAAAAAAAATGTCATCTTCATATTAAGCAGATAATAGGGTTTGACTTCATACATCTCTACATCATTCCAAATCTTGACGAAATTCGTAAAAAGCTTGTAATTGATATTAACTATCTTAACAGGTCTGGGAAAAAGGTTATAATAATCGTTTCAAGTGTTGATGGTATTTCTTACCAACTCAAGTCTTAAACCTTTATAGTTTCGTTAATAGGAGTAGTTAGTAGTTGCCAAACCTGAGGTATAAAGTCCTATGATAATACATATAGTGGGTTTACGTGTGTGAATGTACTTGTCAAAGGAAGCTTCGCCTTAAAGAACTTAATAATTTTAATGAAAACTTTAAGAAGCTTTAATACCTTGATGATTTTGTGGGGAACTTTTGAACACTTGAGAAATTTGACGATCTTATTCAATTAACCGTTGGATAACGCCACTGTCAATTCCTATTACTGCGTTGGGAGCTGTTACTTCACGCGCTCTACCTCTACCAAATGAATATTCCGCGATATCATAAGCAGAAACTGGAATAAGCTATTCAACAAGTTAACTAATTCTTCAAACTAAGTAATGAGAACTTAACCTAACAGGGAATCAGGTGCTGGTTCTCTGAAACATATATAGAGGTGGTTATTAATAAAAGTTTTCTTTTTACACTCTGTTTCTTAATATTAAAGGTTTTGAGAATATTCATCCATCTAAGTTAAATCAAAGGTGTGCGACAGGTACTCTATTCTATTTGGGTTAAAGATCTTATAATCTCGGAAGTTTGTTTTCAATTTTTTTTAACTATTTTTAAGATTTTATTCCATATCTCGATTTTATAATCGAAAGAGTATTCGCAAAAGTCTTAAAGAGCCCAGGTTACTGAATTAATTTTGTGAAATAATAAATAGAATATAATTAACCGACGAAATTAATCAAGTTTCTTTCCGTTAAATCGGTATCAATGTTTTTGAACCAGTAGTTTTTTTTCGTAATACTTAACAAAAAGCGATCCAAATTCTTCGGTAGCCTTCATCCTTATATTTTCCGATTCTATCTCAATGCTTTATCTGGCCAGTTAACGTCAATTCAGGTGAAATTTGGTGGTTTAACTAAGGGAGTTTAACGATTTGGGCATAGTAACTGGATGATTTGGATGCGTAGAGACTTTACAATTTGAGTAAAGAAACTTAACTTAGGTGTAAAGCTATATGAAGTGGCTTTTTAAGCAAGACCTAGCGATTATTGTTTTTTTAGCTCGAAATAGAGACCTTAAAGTATTTGCTAAAGTATTGAATTAACGATTTGGTAGTATAGAAGAGAAGAAAGAGTTGTGTAAAAGAGAAATTATTATAAGGAGAAAATTAAAAGGTATTTGTTATTCAAGTTGCTGTTTATTGTAAAGGTCTTGGGTTTAACCATTTGTGATTTGAAATAGTAATACCTACAATAATAGTAAAAAACTAGCTGTTTACAAACTGTCAAGTGTTTAGAAACTTGGTAATCGCTTTCTTAACGATTTAAGACTTTGAAGATTAATTTCAACGTTCTGCAAAAAGATTCAATAAGGATTTATTGGAGTTTTCTTCATATTGACGATACTATCACTATTTTCAAGTACCTATAGGCCGCAAACGTAACAATAGGACCCTTCATAAAAATATTTCCTCTAACTTACAAGATGATGCAAAGCGTAACCGAAAAGTAACTTCTTTTTTTACCTTGTTAATCTATGCTTAATCTAATGAGAACTAATCAATATGAATAGTTCTTTCTAATGAGAAGCCTTTAAACGTTAAAACGTTGTCAATTCAAATCTTGGTCAAAGTAACAGTAGTATTGTATGGTCAAGTAGTGAATGTATTATTCTAGGTTTTCTAGACCGCTAGCCAGTTTCTAAAATAAGTTTTATAGCCAATTGCTTGTCTTGTGCTCTAGTCTGAGGTGGCCACATACTATACTTGATTGACAGTACATTTGAATAACTGTACTGGAATTCACTACTGTTTCAACAAAATATTCAATTCCTATCATTTATCCATTTTAAAGCACTATAAGGCCCTTTTAAACTAATAATTCATAAATTGCATAAGTGAAATCTTATGAAGAATTACGAGAACGTGGCGACATTTTCTTTTTCGATCTTTGTTATATATAGTTTTATTTACTAAATACAAAAGACCAAGATTATAATGAACTTTAATCCTTTAAATAAATTAATTATTCCTAACAACTACTGAATTTTATTGCAGAATAATATCATTCAGTTTTTATGATGTAAAAAACGAACAACCGTCGTAAATACAATTATGGTTTATTAAATTCCTTGTACATCTCAATTACTACGATCTTTTTATATTCATAAATTACGGCGATTTGAAATTATATCGAATTATATCAATAGGCGTTTGTAATTGATCACTATATAACCAAAGGCTCCCAGACATGATTCTCTAATATATTCGTTATTTTTGTAAACTGTGATGAGTAATATTTTCATTTTTTCTGATACTTTTAATGAATATCTAAGGTATTTAAGGAATATTTTTATTTTCAAGGGAAAAAAACGGTTTTCAATTTCTCTCTAAAAGTTATTTATAAATATCTCATCCATAAAAATACGTTCATTTTATATTCATAGACTCAGAATATTAACAAAAAAAGAACGCACTTCAAGCTCTGGCGGTTGAACTCTTCTATGTAATTCAAAAGACTTAAAAATGATTTGAGGAACCTCGGGCTCTCTACATCCCAAAATACCTTACGATGCTTAATTTAACGACCTTTTATACAATTTAACTAGAATATGCTTATACGAAGTCATAAAGCAAGAATTTGCGAAATTGGTAATAAAGTCAAGCGAAAGAACTACACAAAATGTACTCGCATTAAGTTGACGCAGAAGTAATAAAAATCGTTTGATAAATTATAAAATTGCCTCTATATACGTCTCCACTTATTCTATCCTAATGCTCAACTCCCTTTGCGTTTAATGGTAGACGGTAATCTTAAACTGGACTTTGGTGTCATGTTAATCTCAATAAAAAGAAATTATAATAAGATTCAGGAGTAGTATATTCCAGCTACTAATATTAAGCCAATTATGTTTTTCAATCGCTGCCTTGAAAAAGTAAAACTTAATTATACTTCATTCAAAACGGAAGATTGCGATTTAGTATAAATATATAAACTTTTATGTATTATACTTATTGTTAATACTTATGTAACAATATTTTTTACAAATTACAAGTAAACAAAAAACATTATAAAGAAAATATAGTCAAATACTATATCGATAGATCTCGAGAATAAAAGGAAAATTAATGTGTTCATTGACATGAATATTTATGCCGAAGATATAATATATTTACCAGGGCGATTAAACTTGGCACCAGACATGCGATTTCGTCTCTAAATACCACGTTATTTCTAAACAAGGCCCAAATATAACGAGTTTATACTCAACGATATTTTCAAGGAAAACCCACTTATGACTGTCAAAAATTCTATAAATTTCACTTTAAGCAAAGCTCGGATTGATGATAATCTAAAGTTACGATTAATAACCGTATATCACAATAACTTAGTGTATAGTTCAATTTTGAAGAACCTTATAAATAACGAAAATATAAATAAAACGATAGATGTTGCAATGTTTTCGATTTGAATCGTGATTGATGTAATAACAGTATTTCGTAGTCAAGTGGTGAATAGTCGTTTCGAAATTTGGCAAACCGTTAGCCGGTTTGTATACTATTTTTCCATGGACAATTAACTCACCGATGCCCTACATTTAATTAAGAACTCTTCTATACTTGACTTGTAGTAATATAGTAAACTTTAATTGGACTGTACTTAAATGTTATTATAATATTAACGGTCTTTTGTTTTATAATATCAGTACATCTTATAGAAAAGGTTTTTGGAAAAGCAAATGCTTTTCTGTATCTTTCCCATTAAAATTTATATAATAATTTCACTTTCTGCTACTTTCAATATAATAATCAAGTATTTTACCACTGTTGTAATCTAGTTCCTTGATAATTACATAAGTTAACTATACTAATTAATTAACTCTATATTAATATCAGTCTTCATATAATAATAGTCTTTAAATTTATTTAGGTACCTTTTTTTCCTTCTTGGTCTTTAGTTATGTAATACCGTATCGGAAAGCCTTTTGACGCAGCCCTCGATTCGTATCGTTAGCCTATTATTATTTATAAACCTTTACAGGGTTTTATTAGGTATAAGCTTTGTTGTAAAATTGGTCGGGTCATTCATATCATCAATTTATCGAAACTTTTCAATTTTCATACTTTCGTAAGCTTCGTAAAAAGTAATTTCATTGATGATAAAACGTTTCTCATGAGTTGTTTCTAATTTAACAAGGCATTTAAACAAAAAAGAAATATGTATAAATAAATATGGTAATATGTAGAATATGTAACTACTTAATAATGATATGGAATGTTTTATATATAAAAGCCAGTGATCATATTGTAAACTTAGAAAGTAAATACTTTTTTTATGATCTTTTTACACTTGATAAATATTGAATAAATGAGGTTTTTTTTAATGACGAATAAATTATTTCTTGATTTATCCATTTTAATGATTATTGGATGAAATCGTATTTTTAACGATACATTGGGTTTTTTTCAAAATTGTACTATCACCGGGCAGCGCTTTCTATAGAGTGTGACGCTTGCTTCCACAAAGTAATCCTATAGATACTGGGGGGAAGAATCGTTATCCTAGTTCTCATAGATTTTGTATAGGCGTCAGGGCTTTTAAACCAACCCTTCAAGTAAAAATTCAGGGTACTCTGCAATTTCAATTTCTGTAAGCATATAAATTATAACCCTAATCGGGCCAAAATGTGAGGCTCAATTAGTCTCTATCCGGTACCTGCTTACGATGAGGATATAATTATATAATATTTCAAGAGAGGGACCTTGTAAATCAAGCAAATAGAAAAATAGTGTATAAAGGGGGCGAAGGTAAAATTGGTTGCGTGTGCATATTCCGTTAAGTTTCGTAAAATGTTATTAAAAAACCCTAAGTTAGCTCTGTAATCAATATATCGCATACTCAGAAAAAAAAAAGATCTTTATCAAAACAAAACTCTATAAAAAAAAACTTTCTTTATATACCGTGCCAAACACCTACTTTCCAACAGTGAACGGCCTTCATACCTTATAGTTTGCCGTTTATAAGTGTCTCTGTATTAATTTTAATTGTAATACTATAAACAAAAAGTATAACAACCTATATATAAGCCGCCACTACACATGCTACACACCACCACTACTACGAGTTTATAAAAAATATCCTTAAAACCTTAAAACCACAACGCGCCCTCGGATACCTCCTCTCCTAACTTTGATTCTTCTGCCTCCGGCTTGCTAACGTTCGCACACTCCCTTATTAACCTCACCCTCACACCCGCTGACCCTACCCTACTTTTTTGAACCCGGCTAAATTCTAGCTATATTCTATCCCTCATAATAAAATAAAACGATGTAGCCTATATAAATAAAGGGTAGGCGCATGTGAAGTATACCCATTACATTTATAGAAACCTTCGACGATCTCTTATATAATGATGTGTAACTAATAAACGGTAGTTACAAAATGTATAAGCGGGTATATTCCCTTTGTTATCGCGGCCACCAAGCTATTAATTGTTTGTTACGTTAATATTGTCACGAAGGCTTCGACCGGATGCTTAACCGCCCTTCAGTGGCCTCTTCGCGCCATGATCGAAACGGTAAAGGGTAGCACTATGTAAACCTCAATCATAGCATTATCAGGCGACCTTCATACTATGTCAATGCGTCCGTTTTCCTTCTTCGGTGAAAACGACGTTAATAACAAAAATTATAAAAATGAAGATAACGATACATATTGAATTAAAAATAAACCCGTTGCAAACGCCATCGCCACCGCCCTCGCCACTCATTTCTACGCTAATCACGACATCGCCTTCCCTCTTCTAAGCCTTATATTTCCTTCATCAGATCGAGAGCAGAAGGAGGCAGCTATTCATGACCTTGTAACTGTTTTAGTAACATTGTTCGATACTTAATTATTTTTATTTTGTAATAAGCTAACATCGTTTGTTTTGTAATACTATTAATTTCACCGAAGGCTCCATAGTAATAATAACGTATATTTAACCAGCGGATATAAAACGAAAATTTTGCCCACGGACTTCAAATGCTATTATTATTAACAGATGTTAAACCCAGGCCTTAACAGGCTGTAATTTAATTTCTCGTCCTTAAAAAAATTCGATATATGAACAAAAGTCTGAAGTTTTGAAAATCTAAAAAAAAGCTTAAGTATATAATTTTCGCCTATCCTCTTATGTCAGTTCCTTGTCAGCAACTGTAATTACCATCTCCAAATCTTCCAAAGAACCGGATAATATATTCAGTACGTAACATTCCTGTTTTGTATAGATTGTACTTCCTATACGTTCGAATTAAAAAGTTTAAAATGTTCATAATATAACTTAAAATCTTTTTATCCATTCGTTATCGTTAAAATTCGATGAAGGAAAATTTATAACGATAATAGCGAAAGAAAAAATAACCCAAATATAAATTTTACCAAACTCTGGCTCAAGTTCAATTTAATATACAAATACTTAACATCTAGATGAAATGGTCAATTTATCTTATTTCGAACGTATCATTCCACTTCAATCACCTTTAACGTCAATCGAAATATACACTTAACTTATTCAAACCATTAATAGTCGTCGTCGTTTAAACGGGGGTAAAGTTATAAGCTATCGTTTACAAAATTTTCAATCATTTCGTTTTTGATAATACCAATATATTTGAATTTTGATTTTACCCTAGAATGTTCGCAGAAGGTTCTGGAGGCGACGGAAGATTTATTATATATGTATTAAAATAGAGTAGAAAGTTCTCTTTTTAAACCTTATATTATAAAAATATTATCACTACATAATGTAATATCTTCTAATGAAACGCATATAACCGTTTTCGAACCCTGAAGTATTTCGATAAATTCCCTGTCTAAAACCTGTAAAATAGGGTTAATGACGTTGAAACTTATGATATATATTGTTGAATTTACTACACAATAAAATATTGTTCATACTTATAGATTGAAGTGTTCTAGGGTATATATGAAGGACTTGGTATATGATCAAGTATATCTTCCTAGAGATTTCGATCATCAAGATCGATACTATGTACTAGTCAATACCGATTGATACTAGTACGTATGAATATCTCTGTGCTAGTAAGTACTAGCCCAGGCAAAATATCTGTGCCAAGACTCTGTACTAGTCAGTACAAGTACTTATATTAATAAATACTGGTTTGATTCGAAAAAAATTCGTCTCCAGTGAATTTATCATTCTTGGTATTGAGACGTACCAAGTACTGACTTACCCTGTTGTTGAGTATGCTGAGTGACTATACCAGTTGTATTTTCAACACACTCCCTCCAAAGGTACTTTCCATTCAGAAAGAAAGAAAAGAAAGAGGAGTAAAACAAAACAAAAGTAGAGTGCAAAATGTAGGAGGCGTAGTATGGAAAAAAGAACAGTTGTTAAGTACCAAAGAACCCCGACTTATAGAAATTGATTTGAAGCGATAACCTTTACAATATTTAATCCATATCCCAAAGTCTGCAGCAAACTTACTTCATTATTCCATACCTACAATACCAAAAAGAAACCTGGATTACGAAGGTTTATAAACTATATCATCAATTTAAACTCGGGTCAACCAAGCTAAACCATGATATCATCACTTCGTATTTTGCCTTCAACAGTGGCTTTATCAACCTATCGGAAAGTTGTTTATTCATAGAAACCCACTTGAATTTTATTATGCTATGCTCCACCTTATCCCTTGTAAAGTGTTTTTAAAGGCGATATGTTAAGTTTATTAATAATGCTCAGATTTCCTAGTTTATATGATAGTCTCCTTATGATAATAATATATTGTAACGATGATAAAAATACGTTGCTATATGAACGATTTCCTCATCCAAAGGGTATTTTAAGTAATCCTTATTACCGTTACGCTTTTATCATCTATAGAAGAGCGGCATATTTTGGATCCTTTCCTTAATACCCAGTTGATCGTGATATTCACCATCTAAACTGTGTATTTATAGATAGAATTTTTGATAAATTTGTCCCCATTCTAGTCGGAATCGCACTCGTTGTTAATTTGAAGTCTGCATTTTTCATAATCATCTGAGAGGAAGATTTGAGTATTTCAATGCGAATATACTGATAGTTCATCACCATACATTTATAGACTATGGTTCTTATACTATTTAAATTAACTCAAAGTATAATAACAAGTATGATGTTTTTATATAATTTACTGTAGCAAAAACATCAAAGTACTGCAATAAGTAAAGCGATATCCGACCTAGTTTAGCAAATTATATGGTCAAGATCCCTAACACATAATCCATATGTTTTGGTTTATGATATATTCGCCGGGTTTTTGAAAATTATCGACGTGGTATAAATGAGTAATCAAAAAGAAACGGGGGAGTAAGCTGGACAACAATTTAATTAATTTACCCTAAAGTCCAAAACACTGTAAATATACACATTTTGTGTTAAGATAATCGTATATATGTTCCTATTCCTTAAGATTAGTACCCTTAGGAAGTGCTCTACCTCTTTTGGATTCTTGTACTTAAAGTGCTTCCCGATATTCATTTTCAAGGTCTTAATAACCTTTAGGTTGGGGTTTATAATAAGAAAGTTGTTAATGTAAATAAAAAGGATAGGTTAATAGTGATAATGAATGTATATCGCGTTGTTAAAGTTTAACTTTTGGAATTCAATGATATAGAGAACTAGTCTTGATCCCTTTAAACATTATTTTAAAACCTATCGAAGCCTGTATAAAAAAAGCGAGTAATTGTAAGATTTAGATAAGTGTAATATTGAAATCCATATTGTTTTCCTTGAGATTCTTCCAGAAGAAGTATTTAATAGTATCTAGGATCTTTATTAGCCCTAATTGTTTAAATTCCCCATTCAGAAAATCCGAATTGATGTCGATTTGGTCGATTTTCCCGCCGTAGCAAGTAGCGAGGGTGACGAGGAATTTTTAGGTGCAAGACTTTGCTATAGCGGCAAAGGTTTTAGTGTAGTTAATACCATACTTTTGCTTAAATCCTCGTATGACTATTTTAACCTTGTATTTTTAGATCTGACCTTTAGAATTAGTTTTGACTTTGGTAACATTTTTTACGGTTAGGACATAACGGTTGATATCTTTTTTGATGGTTTTGAAGACTTTGAGGGATATTACGCTTCGTATTTCATTGTGGAGAGCGTTTTTCCAGTGTTCAGTTTTTTGAGCTTTCTATAGATTCTTTTACAGTTATTTGTTTTCATGGCTTGTTGATTGAAAGTATAAACTGGAATCTGTCATTATTAATAACAGAATTATATGGTAAGTTGTTTTATGTATTTTTTGCTACTTAGTGTATACTTCTTTTTGGGTTAAAGTTTGGAGATGTTGTTGTAGTGTTATAAGGGATGCCAATCTCGATGGTATTTCTTTCCCTTACAATAGACTTACACTGTTTCTTCATAGTTTCTTTTTTTTTCAATATATTCAAACTTAAAATGCTGATGATTTTCCTGATAGAAGTTTCTGGGTAGTTTGTTAGCATACTTTATAGATATGTTAGGGCTTTGTGATATTAGAAAACTGCCATAAAAGAAGTTTTTCTCTTTTTCCTATTGAATTAGTTTTTTGTCCTTTTATTTTTCCTATAGAGAGTATGTAGAAGATGATGATAAATACGGAAGTGAAGGTTAACTTAAAGATGGATTTGTGACCCCTATATTCTTTTACTTTATGGTGAAGACCTTTATAAGGAGTAGTATGGTGGATACAATTTTTGTTATTGACCTTTAAGTTGGCTATAACTATAATTGATTGAAATAAGTGAGGTTAAAAATGATATGATTCCTTTCTAGTAATGGTCTAAGTCTGAATCTTTTCTAAAATCACTTTATTGAAGCGTTTTCAAATCCTATTTTTAAAGGCGTATGGTAAAAGAATAGTTGAGGATAAATAATTAGTTAATAGATATATTCCTAACTGATTAATCAATAAGATTGTTACCTTTATCGAAAATCAAAAATTCCATAGTACACCCAATACGTTTGATAATCTCGTTTATCATACGATAAACGGTTCTTGATCTATGATTAGGGTATATAATATCAGTGTTACGAACTTTAAAGAAATATTTAATCTTAATAGACATTAGGCTATGGCATTCACTCCTTAAGCAAGTATTTATTTTGTGAATGTTGCTAAGGCTCCAAACAAACCCTCCTTTTCCTGAGCTTCTATATTGGAATTTGGTTGTTATCGAGTGCTTTTCGAAAATTTATAAGGAGTATGAATAAAGTTGAAACGTTCCTTTTATTAGTTCCTCTTGACGCCGTTCAACAATCAAAGTGATTTCTTCATTTACTAGAGATCGGTATAACCAACCCTGGTATGTTTAAGGAAATTATTGAAGGATTTAGTTAGAATTATGGTGGTAAAACTTTAACTGAACTATCATGTGATGACTTAAATGATAGTATAGTCGTTTGTTATAGTAAAAACTATTTCCTGAATTAGTAAGTTCATTAAAGACAAGATTTTAACTTTAATACCCAACTTATATAACTTGCAAAAGCTGTTTGGGTTTATAAAATACTTAGGGTAATAAAAGCAATTGTAAAAGATAAATGTACTGAAGCCTTCATTGAACTTAATTGATATATATACTTTTTTCGTTTTATAGGTTAAAAGATAAAACCTCTTGTTCGTAATTCCGGGTAATTTTCTCCTTATATCTAAAAATAAAATAGGAAATCCTCGTCACTAAAATATGGAAATATAAGCCTTAATTAGCTTTATTAAATTTCGAAACTCAATTTGATTAATTGCAGAACAATTTAATGGTGTAAATAAAAAGGGATATAAATAAGATTTATCGTTGATTTTTATTAGCTTAATATTGAATGTGAGGCTTTTACAGCGTTATTACCCGCTTCTGGTACGGCTTTTGATTGGTTATTTCGGTGGATTAGCGTGAAAAGTGGGGCCTTTAACGTAAAAAGTAGAGACTTTGACGTTGAAAGTGTTTCTTTTGACGTTGAAAGTAGATACCTTAAAGCGGGAACACCCGTGTAAGATACAGCCTCTAAGTGACCAAAATTCTTTAATATGAGGTCTTATACGAGGTCATGCATAGTAGACCAGTCAAATTGAATATCTGACTGTGTAATTGTAGGAGATAGTATTATAAAGTTACAATACTATATATGGCGGAAGTATTTTACTTTACCGTTATTAATTATAATAGAGTCCGCTTTCTCTTCCCTTCGACTGATAGATTTATCACAATTAAAAGGCTATGTGTATTGGTAAAGTACTTCATAAGCCGATGCTAAGTGAACGTTGTGATGGCTTGCAAGTCAATTCTTTTGAAATGAACTAATAAGTCGGTTGCATTTAACAAATTTATTTTTTGGTTTTCTTTAAAGGATAGAATTTGTAGTTTCTTTTATTATTTAAAGCCGGTTTTCGTTTTGGAAACCTGACTGTAATTTACGTAATGTTAAGGGAACGGTTTTCCTTAATTCACTTCGCATGCGAACCATTCAAATTGGAAATTCGGACTTAATACAGGCCAGAAATTGAAGGGAATACGTAATATCCTTAACCTAACAACCTTGATAGATGAGACTCCCTCTGGTATTCTCAAACTTTGCCATAAAAAGAGTTAATTCTGAATAGTGTAGAGGGTGTAAGAAACGAAGTTTTTTTTAGAAGTTATTGATAGTAAATCGGTCTAATGCCTTGGTATATATCCATAAACTTTAAAAGGGCCTCATACAGGTTTTTAATGTTAACGATGACGGCTGAAAGATTTGAAGTAATAAAATATGTGATTATCCTGTAGGCTCAGATTCGTATACATATAGTTTTAGAAGTCTTTGAAAGATTATAGTAGATAGGGGTAAACAAGTTAATATAGTTCGTTTCAGTAAAAACTGGATTTATCTTGATTCTAAAGATAACCTCCAAAATATCAAAATGGTCTATAATGATAGCGCATCATTTAATTTCTGTTAACTATTTGTTCATATTTATAAAGGTCAAAATTTATAAAGCTTTCAATCATTTTTAATTAGGCTCTAATAGTTTCCTTATTTCCTTAACGTTGATGATATGGTTTTAAATGTTTCCTTTATCCTCCTTTATTGGTGTGGTACCTGTCGATATCAGCGGGTGTGGCTTCGTTGGTCTTTTAAAGAGTTTTTAAAGTATCATTATTAATCTGTCGCATAATTCGATAACTGACCTCAATTCTTCCTGTTCAGGATAGTCTAAGGTATAAAAAATCCTAACCACTGCCTCTTTATCAGTAAGATCATCAATATGAATGGCTTGAAGTTCTAGCTTAGCTTTAACCTTACGGTCATTACGAGCTGACTTTCGCTCTTTTCTCAATAAAGCCTTGAGTTTCAAAACTCCTGAGGCAACGTGGATAGTATTAGAGCGTAGGATCCGAAGGAACGGGGATTAAGTCGGAGGAGTATAAGAACTTGTAGGTTCGAAGGGACTGGAAGAACCGGAAGCAATAATAATCCTCTGAGAAAAGGGACTATTATCACTGGTATTGCCGTAAGATAGATCTAGTGGTAGAAAAGAAAATCCATGTTTTATGGATGCTAAAGGGGCATCCTCTAAGTTATCAGAAGATCCGGAGGAAGTAGATATTTTAATTTATATGGAAATAAATATAAAACTAATTTAGTCAAAAAGTAAAATGGTAGGGTACAATCGTACCAATAATGTGTTAAAGTTACTATACAAGGAGATATTATATGGGCTTATAGATTCAAGTATTCTAAAATTTATATGAAAGACTTGACATATAATCAAGTGTATACTCATAGAAATCTTAGTCATCAAGGTCTAGATTTTGTACTAGTAAATACTAGTTTATAATATTAATCACTAATTACTTTGTGCTAGAAAGTACTAGCCTAGGCAACATCTACGTGCTGATCCTCTATAAACCTAGTTGGTACTAGTACTTGCACTAGTCAATACAAGTGACCCTTGAAGATATCCTTATCTCCGGTTAATTTCTTATCCTTGGTATTGAGACGTATCAAGTATTTGAAGTTGTACCAAGTACTGACTGGCCCTATTTTTGAGTGTGTTGAGTGAGTATATCTGTTGTATTTTTAACATTTATCTTTTTATTACGAAATAGAATACACTGGTAATCAATGTTTCTTTATTCGTTGTAATGTTATTCCAAACCATCGGTAAAATCTAGAATATAATCCGCATCAAGGTTATCATACCACTCTTTAAAGGTAAAAACGGAAATATTTTATTAAAACCTTAATAAGCTTTTTATAAAACTCTGGGGAAAACCGTAGTAATACTAGGAAAAGTTATACTAAAGTTAGGAACTCCTCGTTTACTATTACTAAGCGAAGTATGAAATAAGTTGTTATAAAGCTTATATAATCTGACTGTAAAAGGTCCTATAAATCGGAGAAATGGTATAATGGTACCGTTATCGTGGTGTGAAGTCGTATAAATAACCTAGATTTAAGTTAACTGAATCCAATAACACCAACTACCTATATTATAAGGTTCTATTACACGACATTAAGCAACAAAATCATCAATATAACTGTAATACAACATATAAAGGGTTATCTAAGGTTAATATTTTTGAACTGAAGGTAAATAGAAGTCGTTACTACTTCAAAGCTATTTTACTAAAGGGTTACCTCGCATTTTGAAGGATAACAGTATCAAGCAAAGTTTTATACAACGGAGAGACTGTCTTTACCGCGACAATGAAAGAGCCTATAATTTAATCCGTCAAAACCTTTTAGGCACCGAAAATATATTGGTTTTTGGTGTAACAAGTTAATGTAAAGACGATAATACAACGAAATCATTCGAAAAAGATGCGTCGACTGCTTATATTTTATACGAAGAAATTCTTTATGATACCACGCAACCTTGAGAATTTTCACTATGTATTCTTCGACATAAACATACTTTAACATAATCCGGTGGAGTTAAAATCTCAATCAACGTAAACTCAAAACTTTGATATTCGGAACAGGGTTTATAACCGGGTAAATCAACCTTATCCCGGTTGATATGAGCGAATTATCATATTCCGCAAAGTTGGACGGACCCTGGCAACTGGTAATTAAAATGAGTTTAACTTTTTCCGGAGCTGAAATAAAATTGTTATTTTTTTGGCTATTTGTACGCCTTTCATAATTTCTTTTTTTAACCTTGAAACTTTTATTTTCTAACAATTAAGTATCAAGAGAAATAAAACGTTGTTGAAATTAAGAAGAATGTAACCGAAATAAAACTCGGCGAAATCAGACAAATAAATTATAAATAATGTTAAGAAAAGAGAGGAGACTCGTGGAATTACACAATATATGTATATAAACCTTATAATAATTGTTGAATACCGAACCATTACCATTTTTTCTAATAAAAAAACTTTCATTAATGAAAGTAAACTCCGGTAAAACCCTCTAAGTAAGAAATTTTTACAGCGCAGTTATGAAAAAAAGGGTGTTAAAAGCCTTTCATATATTTCGAAAAAAAATCAACGCGATTTTACCCCATATTAAAGAGAATTCGATATTATAAAGAAATGAAGTTAAAAGGTTTTAAACGGATCGTTTGAACGTGTGGTCGTCGTATTAATCAATAATTAAACCTTAGTTAATTAACGTCCACAATAACACATAAATCACGATATATTTAAAACATTCAAAGTGAACTAGAATTAGAACGATACGTTTTCAATAAAGAAGGTATAACGGATTTCGGTTTATAAATATATTAAAGTTTATTTATCGTTAATAATGTTCTTTTCTATTTTCATCCTTAAATTTCATAGCAACTTAATCTCCTGTAAATTATTCGGATATTTCAATAGCGTTACCGTTGTAATGTGAAATATTACTCAATATGGAAATGGTTGCTTAATATATATGGACCTTATATAATCAAATGAATTTTTAATTTGACCTTAATATTCGAATTGTTTTATTTCATACATCAATGGACTAGTTATCGAAACATTCACTAAAATATTTAATTTTCATACTATGATTGTCATAGGAAATATCGAATTCAATTCCTTTGAATAGAAATTCTACGTGATAATTGGTTATATATTCATCGGAACGGTTATTCCCTCTCGAATTAGGATATAAATTGATTATAATGTTTTAAATGAACGTTTTCAATAAATAACTAACAGAATTTTGATGCTATAATTTACTGTCATACTTAAAGGAAATATTCAAGTTAATTTTATTATCTATAGTTTATTTAAGGATATTAGCAACTTAAATACCTGTTTAAGTGATGGAAATATAAAATGAAAGATTTCTTTTGAGTTAATAATGGTATTTTAACATTCTTTGGACCTGTTGATCAAAGTGACTACGAATTATCACAAATAGCCTAAAATTCAAAATTAATAATGTCATCCTCCTGTGTTGAAATTTAATCATTTTGAAAGCCCGTATTCTTTCCAATTATCTTCTTTATGTATCCTAACTGTATATGTTGTAATATTATTGCAATGGTATTTCATGCAGTGCAGTAGGTCAACTTTACTTACAGTAAATTTGACCGTACTGCAAGTGTATTGATTTGTACGGACTTACCGAATCGGATGTAATTCGAGTGCAGTACTCTCCACTTCACTCTAGAGAACGAGCTAAGCAATTAGCCATAAATATTACAATGCAGACCGGCTAGCGGCCTGCTAAACCTAAAATAATACATTCACTATCTGACTACTGCAATACTACAGTTACTTCGACCAATCGAATCGACAACGTTGCAATGTGTAAGACCTACCAATAGTATGAATAATTAGTACTAATCGATATTATTAGGTTTTGATATAGTTAAAATAATTGATTCTAAATGTTACCCTAAATAACAAGTTATATTATATGAAAATTTCATATAATATAGGTTCAAATTGAACAAATAAATAACCGGTGTCACGGGCTGGTGCCCGCCTTAATTGTTGTCATGGTTCTAGCCCTATGGATTGTCACGTTTCCACTATACTTATTTCTATGCCTATACCATCTAACCAGTTATATAACTAGACTACCTCATACACTATACTAGTCTTATAGCCGTTTGTAAAATTAACTTCCTCGTTTTTTCTCTCTTTATCGAGCATTATAAACAATTTTTGTGTACTTCACACGATAGTTTTAGGTTAGTTCTTTTATATATAAGTTTAGTTTTCTTCCTCTCCAAAAGTATTCATATCTTTTCATAGCTACTATAACCTAAAACAATAGTTTTTGTGAATATAACCCTTAACGCAACAACTATATATAACTTTATAAACGAAAAAAATACATTGTAAATAGAATCTGTTTTACAAAACTACGACAAAGGTTTAAACATTCACCACTAGCGTTTAAACTAAACCTTTCGCGCAATATTCGACTAATTAGACTAAGAAATTCGAAAGTATTTTACTTCGCAAGGCAATATGTTAGGGGCAACGATAACTCCTATATAATGTTTCGAAACTTATACTAAAGCGCTAACCGGATTTCACATTCTAGTTAATGTAACTAAATGGTTACCTATCGAAAGAACCTAAAAGACTCTTTGGGTTTCCTCCACAACTGGTATAATTACCGCTAATCTCCCTTTCAAAGGTGTAATAAGGCTGAAAAATGACGATAATGACTTTTTAACCTTCTTCCACAACGAAGACAACACAGGTAACCCGGTGTATTGATCACACTAAATACTTGTGAGTAAATAGAAAGTGTCAGAGGGTTTATATTAGCAGTAAGGTAGCAGAGGTAACAAAGGTGCAATATCAAGAAGATGTGTGTTCGTGTTGTAGGATGATCATTAGCCGTTAGGCTATTCAGGTGTGTAGACTGAATACTTAGATTGACAACTAAAAAGCTATGAAGGAAATGCTATCTATGGTGCTGACTGTATCCTTATATCCCATTGCCTTCATACTATCTTCAGTACTAGATCGTTTGGATCACCGCACTAATCTCACTGATCTAGTGCTGCCTCACCTTGGATCAGTAACTAATCCATACTGATCTATCACGTGAATTAATTAGTCACCTTTCTTACATAAGAGATGTTTCCCGCCTGATGTGTTGGACTACAAACTCTCCATAGCTCAGCTGCATGCTGGCCTGTTTCCTGACCCAACCGTTGTCTGGGTTATAACACCCGGCTAGATACTGTCATGAAAATCAATTTATAACCAAACGAAAAACGATTGATGAGCTTACAAAATTTAACAATACAAAGTTAAGTGAGCCTTAGTACAAAGCAGTGATAAAAATATATAACTACTATTAAAAAAAAGCCATGCTTCTTATACCAAGTTTTTACAATTCTAGAAAGGCGTTGAAAACATAATGAAAAGCTACTATTTTCGTCGTAATACCAATAGCTAACGTGACTTGTAAATATTGAAAGACTTTTTACACACTTATTATTACAACCTTAATGCTACATAACCAGCATCGTAAAAGCTTATCTGCTTAAAATAAATTATTTGAAAAAGATGCATATATTTTAAAACTACTTCAAATTCCTACTTTTTGAAGTGAGCGGAAATAACTGGGACTAGTTGACTAAATTCAGCTTGTTGAACAGGTAATTATTGATCCCCTTGCTATTATATTACTCTTTATTATTTCTATGCCCGACACTTGTATTAATTGTGTGACTCGTACCAATATTAACGACGGACGACTTTATAACCTTCAAAATTATAGTATTGCTTTTGTAGGCGGTAACGGTAACGATGATAATGAAAAAAAAAAAACGGTGAGAATAAGAGAAGTAACGGCGATAAAAAATTTCCTTATATTGGCAGTAATGGCGTTAAAAATAATAATATCAATGGCAGCGATGGAAATACACCAGCCAGGTATAAATAAAAGGACGTAATTATAAACGCCGTAGACTCCGTAGGAGTAAATAACACACGGTATGGGATTTAAGTAAAATAAATTAAAATCTAACACCGTGAAAACCGTAGTCTATACCTGTATTATAGCGGATATAATCATTTAATCCGTATCTAAAATCTGACTATTACATAACGCCCCGCCGGCTCCAGCTTAGATACAACTATCAATATCTGTTTTACGATCACTGAAGATTTTATTAATTTTCGCAAGGGAAAAGATCAACTGCTATACATAGTAGTATAGAAAAGTTGAAAATAATTCACTTGCATTAAATTGATATTTCACAGTTTATAAACAATTTACCATTGATAATAAACATACTTCGAAATTCAATTTAATTTGTAAACCTTTCAAATAGATAGAAGTTACGAGTGGTATCATGCTATTAATAAGCCGATTACGAAAAATGAAATTCATCGTGTATTTCCATTTCCCCTCAGTAATTCAACGAAGCTACATGGTATAACTCCGCTACCAAAACCGTGTATAATATCCTTTATGATATATCTCTATGTTGATTTTAACGGATATAAATACCATATTTAGTTCTATATTATTTCTTACGTAAAATACAATGTTATTTTAGAAAAATAGTAAATTTATAGTGAATAGAATACGTATATCACCTATAAGTATGTTTTATTTATGAGACGAGCGGATGATCATTCTGTTTGGGAGCGAGGTTTTATACCATAGTAAATTATATTAGCAATGATCTTCGCGCTCGTATTCTAATTCATTATACGGCTAACACGCAAATATTAAACTTATTTTACGAAACTTATTTCTATTACAATCAGAGACATCAATAAAGCATCAACCCCGAAAAGAATCTGTCAATAAGAACAATAATCTTCCAAATATCTTTATTTGATTCAGTCAATTTTTCAAAAAAGTATTTAACCATAATATTAACCTATACGGCTTAAGTATAATTCATAAAACTGACATAAAAACGAATATAATAGCCTCTTAATGAAAGTTAATTATTGTTCATTATACATTATATAGAAATTATTTACTAGTCTTGCATAAAACACTTATCAAATTGCTTCACTGAAGCTTAATACGAGCTAATAACTCGTTAACAGGCGAATTTATACTCTTCGTAAAAAATCTTAAATATAGCTTACACTTCAATGTAAAATATCGGCGCTTTAATATTATTACAAAATCCAAACTATTACTACTCTTATTTATTAAAAAGATGTTTTCTAACATCTCTCAAACCAAGTATTTACAACACTCAAAGTCTAAGCAGCTTTCCAGAAGTTTCGTATTAAAGAGGGTAACGAATGAATAATGATATTTCGTACTCATTTAGGATTATTCAAATAGCTGTTGACTCACTTTGGAATTTTAAACGCATTAATTACTTTCAAACAATACATTTAAGCCTTGTTAAGTCTCCTTTTGCGCGTATTTTATTTTTGGTTTCCTAAATAGTGTACCTATTTGTTCTCAAAATAGTATAAATAACTATAATATTAATGTGAAAAGTAGTAACCGCTATTTGAATTATGAATCTCAAAAATTCAACATTTTCAAATACTAATTTGGCGTATAAAAACACGGTAACTCGGTTTTCCTATAAAGATCGCAGTCTATATGCTTATAACGCCAGAGAAGTTGTGCTTTATTAGGGAGTGATTGGCTTTTACATCAATAATAGGTTTTTGAAACTTCGTGGAACTCACTAACTTTTATCAGAAATTTATCCAAAATATTCGATAATCGCTGAACCTTCATTTTATTTTACGAAAAATGGATCGTCTTTCCCGTGTGTAACTGATAAAAAATCTCGTTTTTAACGACTTAAGCTTATATTTCTTAGGAAACCCATCTTCACTTTATAAAACCCCGAATATAGAACTTATTTCTAAAACCATTATTCAAATGGAGCCGTAAGAGCTGCTTGTTACAACGAAATAAATATGAAATCCTCAGCCTATTTATTATTACTTTCGTCGCCTAACTCTTGTTGAATACATTGAAAAAATCCATGATAAAAAACTCGCTATCATAAGATATTTTAATGGTTATGATATGAAGTTTTGCAACATCGCGTCCTCTTTTATAATTCTGCTCGATCATAAAAACTTGGACCATTTTATAACGACGAAACTCCTCTCCAAAAAACGCATGAATTAGTTGGAATGAGTCTTTGAATTCCTTTTCAAATTCGTTTACAATACGGGAGCGGATTATGAAAGCCAAAATGCACTGTAGCAACTAAATTAACATATTTCAAAATGGTTTTCTAATTTTCGCTTCATAGCAAGCGAATTATGAATCATTCGAAAAAATGTTAATTTACTTCCTACCCTCCAGCTTAACGATATCCAATTTCACTATGAAAAACAAATCGATAACGAACAGCCGTAAATTATTTACCAATATCATCTTTAAAAACTATGAATATACAGCTATCATTCTGAATACAAGTTACCACCAATTAATTCGCGTAATATTAATTAGCGACTACTGTTCTTTAAATAATATTCCTGTCAACAGAAATAAAACCCTTTAGATGTCTATCGAAAAGTATACCATTAACAACGATAAATTTCTCCGCTTACGCAACCGCATCTAGATATCAGTTTATAAGCCGTTAATAACAACTTTAATTTAAATTAAGCACTAATATTTCGTTTCCAGTTACCCAAGTTACGATACCAAGATTTTGATGCTATTTTTACATATAATTCTAGTTAAGGTTATATCGTATCATCTGTTGCTTTTACCGTAATCACGACGTGTATAGGTGGATTTACTACTAATACAGCTGTTAGGAGGAACTCCTCAAACTTTAATCTATTCACAACTAGCTTGAAAACGATGTATATATCAACTTAATAATTGATTTTCCTTTAAAAAAAACCCCAGTGATCTTCGTTACATTGCGGTTATTACATAACGTTTAAATAATGTAGTGATATTGGAAATTACGGAAATGATAAAAGCTAAAGTTTATACAAAAAGGTTCCTAAGTAAATATTAACGCTTTTACGGGTTTCCCTATATTATAGTTAATGAAAGAGATATTAATTGGACAGGTAGACTTTCAAAACGGTTTTACGAACTTAACAAAGTTAAATAGCGATTAAATACGGGTTTTCATCCAAAAAAAACGAGGTTACCTAACATACCAACCCAAAGATCGCCTCCTATCTACACGCCTTCGTTATTTATATAAAAATGAATCGAAGCGGTTTATTTCTAAGTCATCAAACAACATTAAATATTCAAAATAGCACCGCCATTGATATTAAAGTTCTTTTACTATAATACAGCTTTTATGTCTACTATATTCAACAAGATATTTCAGTTGTTCTAGCTACAGATCCATACGAAAGGGCGAAATATTTGTCTAACGTTTTCGGGATATAACGAAGTTTACCCCAATAAGAATAATCGCCAAATAATAAAATATAGAAAATTCTGTGAATGAATAACACTTTTCTACCAAATTCTTCGAATTGAATAGTGAAATTAACTTATTTTTGAAAAATAAAATAAGACGGATGAATTATTTGATAAAATTGGATTCTTTTATAAAAAAAGGACTGAATGACACAAATTATCAACTGATATATTTCGAAGCTTAACGTTCTAGAATAAATTTACCCCCAACATCACATCGATATATTTATCCAAACAACTACTTACTGCCTCTTTTCATAATACATTTGTGATTATTTACCATGGGTAATTAAAGTGACTAATAAGTATAGCAATGCCTAATCCGAGTAATAGGACGAAATTATTTTATACGATCCTGATAAATCACAAACACGTCGCCTTCGCGTAAACGATATCTTTAAACGATAGGTTCTTGTTGATTGAATTGTGTACGTATAACGTATTTCAAATTTGTTCGAAAATTTGGAATTCATTATAACTTTTAACGTTTCTTAATTCTTATACAACCTAAAAGCGGAATATTACGGCAATATTCGGCCTATTAGTATACGTATAAATGATGCCTCAATATTTTTCTATTGAAATTGATTTTATTTTCATTCTTTTAGTTTCCCAGATATTTGTATTATTTGATTTAAAGTACCTTAGAGGCCTCTCCTACATTGTTTTCGAGATTTTAACATTATTGTCTACACGTTTTGAGACTTCGTGAATTTTTTTTGTTTTGAATTGTTATTCGGGTTTTAGCTTTGAGGTTTTGATTGCTCTTATACTTTCGTATTCCTCAAAATTTCTAGTTTTTAAATATATTCAACCTAATTGATTTACTTAGCATCTGAAAAAAATTGTTTCAATTATGAGTGGAGGCTGTTGTCAAATTGTTATTATTATCGGCAATACTTGTTTCAGCGATATTTATATCGATATCGAATTATTCAGCAACCTTGTTAAAGATTTTGATTAGGGTATCGATTTTTTTTACTGACGCTACAAACGGCCATATGTTATAACCCAGATAGAGGTTGGGTCAGAAAGAAGGCCAGTATGCAACACTGCGCTACTAGAAAGCCTGAAGTCTAGAATCAGGCAGGGAACTTCTCTTATGTCAGCAACCCTGGACAGGAAAGGACCGATGGGATCGACAGCGGTCCAGTTGATTATACAGGACCGATGGAACCGACAGCGACTCCAGCGGTCCAGTCGATTATACAGGACCGATGGGACTGACAGCGACTTCAGCGGTCCAGTACTGAAGACGGTATGAAGGATAGGGATATAAGGACACGGTCAGCACCACATAAATAGTATTTCCTTCATAGCTCTTCAGTTGTCAATATAAGTATTCAGTCTACACACCTGAATAGCCTAACGGCTAGTAATCATTCTACAGCACGAATAAACATCATCTGATATTGCACCTTTGTTATCTCTGCTACCTTACTGCTAATATAAACCCCCTGATACCTTCTATTTACTCACGGGTATTTAGTGTGATCATTACACTATGAGGCCATCATGATACTTTTCCCCATTAACTTTGTATCTTTTTTTAACCTTAAATCGTCGTTTTGTAATATAGGAAAGAAAAATTTACGATATTTGTATGGATTTCGTTAGTAATTAAGATGGTACAATGACAGTCAACGGCAAGTGTAGTGGGAGAAGCGTTAGTATTTTAGTTTACCTCGACGTTGTTTTAGACCTCTTACATTACATAAAATTCGTTTTGACCGGGGGCGATCTAAACTCCTACGGTATTTACCTGTTCTTTAATTGGAACGTAAATTTTTCGAAGTTATATAGGTATTAGCGTTAGGCTTCTTAATAATATACCTATAAACATAATGTTGGAGATGCAAATAGTATCTCAAGTAGCTTATTAATATGTTATAAACCGTTTTAACGCTCATAAGGGTGGGTATACCAACGGTTTTAATATAAAATGAACATGATCTGATAACTCTATTGGTCACTTATTTAACATCAGTATAATTGCGGGTAGTAATAAGGTAATTGAAGATGGTATTTAGGTTAAAGAATTGGTAGTTTAATAGTTGAAATGGAGCCGTTTAGGGGAATTTTTATATACTTCAATAATCATTTTATTCATATCCTGCATATGATTTTGATAAATGTTAACTATAATATTAATGTTTGTATTATTTTAGGATAGATATTCAATAGGTGTCTCGCAGCTTATACTTCATTTATAACATGTTGTTAATGGTTTTAGTAAAAGTGGGTTGGATTTTTCAATGTTTGTTGATGGAAGAAGAAGAAATTGAGGAAGAAAGTTGGAGTTAGGAGGAGATATTTAATGGAGGAGAGAACGATGTTAACAACTTATTGATGCCAGTATTTCTGCTATCGGAAATTCTTTTTAAAGGTGCCGAAGTCGGCGATAGGTAGTCTGGAGGTGATATTACAAACTAGTATATGCCAAAGTTATTGCCAGGAGTTTAATACTGGTGATTGTTATACTTTTGCGATGTTTATTACTATGCCTATTCTACGTGACCAGTCATATGACTAGGCTACATCACATAATATATTAGTTTCATAGCCGTTACGTAGCAGTGACTTCCTTCAATTCTCTCTCTTTATTGAGGATTATAGACAGTCTTTACGCTTCTTAAGTAATAGCCTTAGGCCTGTCCCTTTACAACCAGTTTATTCACTTATTTTTATAGGTCTCTGCTTAACCCACATCACATATTAAATGTATTATTCCAATTATTTCAACGTAATACAAGTTGTCATATATAACAGCATTTTTAAATTATATAAAAAACTAGTATTTGTACATTTTTCATTAAATTAGATATAAAATTACTTCATGAATATCATGACGTTACTAAGCATCACGATTGTTTCATATTGAATCGTGATGAAGTTTATCGTGATATAACATTGAGTAAAACTTAATAAAAAATCCAAATCATTAATACCATCAATTAGTTTAGAGCTAATTCTTCCTAAAATGATGGTAATACCTACCATAAATATGAATGAATACTTTACTTTTAATATATAAAAGAATTGTTATGCTACGATAGGGTATCATGATGGGGAACTGTAGTTGATTTCAACATCTATCAGTAGTTTTAGTCTTTATTATTTGAAGAAACAGTTCAAATTTAGTTTTTTTTTCTTTATACCCGTCTACTATTATAATACCAACTCCTTTGGCTACACTATTCACAAAACTAGCTACCACAAAATGGTACTTATAGGCTGTTTAGGATTTTTGTTATTATGGAATATTTTGAATTTTTTTCTCATCGCGCTAAAACGTTACTAGTAACTATCGTGTTATGTTGCAATACTATGACTAACTTATAGGTCTTTACCTATTAATAATTATCCACTTAAACTTGATTCATTTTACTGAGAGCCTTAATTATTTTTCCCTTCATTATATTTCGCGGGGCGAATAAAACTCATTATTTGATTAAAAATAGTTTGCGATTAATAGAAGAAGCTGTTTCCATCGCTTTTTAACCGTTAACCTTGAGACACCTAAGCGATAGCCAAATTTTTCTAGTACATCTAGAATACATATATCGTTAAATTCACCATATTCTCATATCAATAATCCAATCTCCTTTATTTAAGCAATTATAACAGGTAAACTGGTATCTAGTTTTATTCGAGATGAATACTATTTATGAACAGATGTTCGATTCTATTAATTTAAGGTGAACTTTGTCAAAATGGGTATAAACATTGAAAATATTTACGAATTCTTTCGTAAGATGAGCAACGTATAGCAAATTGTGGAGGAAATGAAAATAATCCGTATTAGTAATTAATTGGTCTTCATTTTAGTAACGCTAACACTCAACGTTGGTAACGTTATAATTCATCTTTTTGTTAACATATCGTTAAACTGGAACAGTCTAATTCAAATAGTGAAAGATAATATTACTAAGATGACAAAGATATAAAGGGCGTTTCAGCATCCTTTTTTTGTACTTAGTAGGCGGCCTGCACTTCAAACGTAAAATAATATGTGTTTTCGAATTTGAGTTTTCGAATCCAAGTAATTTGAGTATCTTTATAATTTGAAAAAAATGTTGTTCTTACAAACATTTGAAGGTTTAGCAAACGCTTTGACTGCTTTATGGACAAAAGTACAAATACCGAGTCTTGGATTTTTGAAATGTTTTCTATATTACTCCAAAGCTTTGTAGTTAATGATAGAAAACAGGACTTGTACCTATATTTCACTAAATTTAATTTAATCGAGATTTAAACTTTACGATAAATACTATTATCGTATGATTTGGTATGGATGTAAGTCTAGTTATCAAAAGTTTTCAGGGTATTAGGTTGAAATTAAGCGATTTTGAAACGACGAGCGTTGGTTACAGAAATATATTGAGATGAAAATGAGGTAATAAAAACCTATAAGTGTTTTTTAATATAATAGTGCGAATTAATGTCGCGCGGTAATTGATATCTGGAGTGGCTTGGATTGAGATGTAATATGATATCTATTGTCCCCTCATTGAGGTTAAGTAATGAAGTACTATATAGTTAAGATGAATGGGAAAAAAATATTTACATGTTGCAGTAAATCGAAATTATTCTTCTTATCTTTCAATGTTGAAAAAACAATTATATCGTTCCAACTTATAAGGAAGCTAATTCTCGTCTAGATACGTACCTAAACGATAATTAGAATTATTACCGGTATAAAAATTGTTATCTTAATAGTTTTGACCTATATTAATGGTACGGTTGCCTTAATAAACGTTACCCTAATTGTATAGATGGTAATAAAACTATGAGCATAATAGTTATAACTGTGGTCGTTGTTATGAAGACTAGAATTGTTGTGATAAAAATCGCTATAGTAACAAAAGTTGTTGCAACGAATGCAGTGATAATCGCTGTCTTAACCGAAGTTATAATATCTTTGAAGATTGTCTTGATAATGATGGGCACCGAGAGAACCTAATTTATAATGTTTAATTAAATGGATTTGACAATGAGAAATGATTATAAGCCTTTTTTTTCAAATTATACTCCTTAAAGTTGTTAAGGTTTGAAGGTTTTTTAGGTATGTTTATATATATTGATTATTGTATTGATAAAGTTGACTGTAGTCATATTTGCAGCATTTATATTAAATTTTTCAAATCGAGAAACGAAAAATTTCAATATTTGAAAAATATATTTCTAATACTTTTATACGTTCGCAAGAAAGAAAGCGTTTATTCGCCTAGTTTTGAAGTTTCAATACGCGCATACTAAATATTGTTTACTTTTTCAATAATTTCCATGTGGTGGTAGCTAAGTATGTAAATGATGAACTTTCATTATTTATAAACTAATATAGATATCTTCAGTATTTTCTTTTAATATTTTTATATGTCCCAATATTTTTTTTCATTTATATGTAGATACTGGGAAAAAATTTGACCAAAACTTGTTTTGAAGGATTCATTCTCCAGATTATATTAAAATTGATTTCTTACATAAGTAAGTTATCATTGGCGTTATAGGGACATTAATTAAGTGTACTACTATGGTTCTATAAATCTTATAAGCCTTTTTATTTACGTTAAATGATATATCCAACTTGTTGTAAAATCTTCTTAATGTATGAATTAATTTAAAAACTTGACGTTAGAGCTATTTTTACAAATACTGAACGTATGTTACGGAATGTCAATTTGTTTATATTCTAGAAACTTCTTGAATTTCAAAATAATATGTTCGAAGTTTCTTTTACCATTAATTAAACTATAAAAAGGTTACCATATATGTAGTTACTTGAAGTTATCTTACATATATTTAGCCGCGCTAAACGGTATCAATTCTTTTGGAATGAATCAATTTTTCTAAAGTTTGTTTTCTCATTTTTACGTCATAATATTCCTTTATGATAAACTTTACGACTGACTCAACAATATAATATTATATTGAACTTTATATCCTTGGTCAATTTACGTTGAACGATAATTATAAAAACTTATTAATATATTTTAAAATTCATGTATTCTTCATATTTTGAAACCTGTTGATTATAAATTCTGTAAGTCTCAATCTATGTAAATAGAGTAAAAAGTATGTTTTTATTGGCCGTTCAATTTATGGAAATTATTAGTGGTCAATATTAATTGAATTCGGATTTCCCGGTATTCTTCATTGAACTTTATTGTTACCCGCCATTGGAGCAAAGTTCAAATTTAGTTTGGAAGTTTTCCTGATAGTATTCATACTAAAATATTCAACATCGTTATATTTAATGTTTATTAATATTATTTCCTTTAACCCTTTCACAGAAGCAGTTACTTATATATTTCAGTATTTAGGAACATGAAATATTTTCAAGCTGATGTTTAATAATACTGTAACATATATCTTTTGAGCCCGAAATCATTTTCATTGCATTGAAAAATCAGAATACATCTTCATTATTACAACCATGGATAGTAATGACATTAAATTTATTCATGAAGATTTTATCTTGGAAATATAATAAATTGATAAGGTATAACGCAAACTTTAAACGCGTATTGTTGTCATTGATGTTCTAATACCGAGAATGATCAATATTCCATTAGTAAATAGCTAGTACTACATAAAATTTAATTGTCGTTCATATCTAATTTTAAATTAAATAATGTCCTTATGGATGATTGGTTTTATGGCTTTCACAATCATAATTGCATGTAATTATATAATAATAAATTCCGATTTGCATAGTCTGTTTTTGTCGTTTTATGAGTTGTATTCTTCATTTCAAAATATCTTACTGTAATGGATTTTCGACTAATAGAAAATGCTTTATCCTTAATATTTATGTATTACCGGTATGAAACAACGTTATTGAATTTTTGGGTGGATAAAATTAATTAATATTCTAATTATCACTAAGAATAATTTTAAAATGATTCGTTTACTCATGATTTCAAAACCGTATACGTTTTTTTTCGCTATTGTGGTTACCAAGCGATGTAGACTTATATTTCAAGAGTTTCCAAATTCGTGAGCACTCTCTCATAGATTTGCAAACATAATATTTAAGTATATTTGATATTTATATTATATATTTATCAATGTTATTAATATCTTTATTTATGGTTTCTAAGAAAGTCTCTAGTGTTTGTAGGAAATTTTCCCTTTTTGTTTTATAGAAAACTTTCTTCACTTTATTTAAAGCATTTATTTTATATATTACATTTACTTCAATTTCTTGGACTTTACGACGATTGATTCAGTATTTCCATTACGAAAAAGTTTATATCAATGGTTTGATATCTGAAGTTTTCTCATGATCCAACGGCTTTAGAAATGTTTTTGGGGGTCTCGGGATTTTAGCAGCTTATGATTCACATCTATAAACAATATGTTGATTTTTTTTTTGAGAAATAAAAAATAAATTACTGACTCCAAGTAGTGAGAAGAGCGCTATAAAGAACATAATCTAGAAAAATTTGAATATTATACTTCTTTTATACAAGTTAAGTTAAAAAAAGATCGTTGAACAAACTATAGAAATTTATCCTTTTTCGGTTACGCCTATTTAAACTAGATCCGAAACGTCCGTTATTTCTTTTGGTAAACTCTTATTTAAAAGAAGTATTCGGTACCATATATTTGTGGTAATAAAGATCATAATTTCATTCAATGGAAATATATTTCAATGACAGTTATTAAAATCGTTTCGAATTTTAACCGTATTTCTGCAAATATGAAGTGTAATTTCGGCTTCTCCTATCGAAACGTCGGCTATTCAATATATTTATAAAAACTTTTACATACTGAATCCATTCACAATTATTCTCTAATAGTCGTTTTTAATAATGATAGGTTAACTAAGAATATTAATGAAATATCGGTAAATATGATTTTAATATACTAAGCGAACCAGAAGTTTATTGATAAATCCGTTTACATTAATACTTATGCCTTGGATGTGTTATATTTACTCAAAAGTTGAAACTTTATTTGGAATGTGTTGTTTTGTTTACGTTCACCAGTTGATACTGAGATTAAGTATAGTGATAGTTAGTCTATATTCGATGCAATTTGGATGAATATTATATTATTGTAAATATCGATGATTATTCTGTAAACTTTACTGTTTTAAAGGTCTAAATCAACGACGATTTCAAGCTAAAACTTCAGGCCGAATATAATGACGAGTTTAATAAGAAAACTATTTTTCAGAATTTTTCCATTCATAAAGAGATTATAAAAGCTTTGAAATCCAAGTACTTATTTCGCCTGACAAATCGCCTGTTTCATAATGAAAATTTGATTAATCGAAAATAATAAGTTATTCTTAAAGCTTCAATTCACAGACCGTTCACAAATGCTAACAATAATCGTCATTATTTGGGTATTTACGAGATGATAAATACTTCAAAAATGTTATATGTTTGTTTGAAATACAACTTCATGAACATTCATTATGAAAACGATCCTAAATACAAATAAATATAAATTTAAATCATGAATCTTCAAGCAAACAACGTTGAATTTAAATCTTTAATAAATCAGTGTTTATTATATGTATGTATTTCATTATTAATTTGCCATCGGTTGCATTAGTTTTCATTCTATGCAAGTTTTTGAGCCACGTACACTTCGATTTCATTACACTTGTTGTAAAAAACGATTCCTTATGGAAACTTTGACTTCAAGAATATATGAAGCATAAAATTATTAAAAAAAAATTTCTTTTTGCAAGGTAAATTTCATGAAATAAGTGGTTTTCTAGTCGAGACATCATTTCGTAAAAGAACGTAAGTTCATATAGGCTTTTTTTCAAGGTTTTTAAACAGGTCTTCAATTGAATTACATCTTCATTTTTACCTACTCTCTTTATACACACGGGAAATCCGAAAGAAAGAATTACCCTATAGAATTAGATTTGAAATAATGTTTTTCTGAATATCTTCAATCTTTTGCCATTAATGATTTATTAGTATTGTATACAAAACGAAACAATGCATACCTCATAATTGTTCAATATTGTTTTTATAAGTTTATTTTGAGTTTTTCATTACGCACGATTCAAGATTATCTCATTTTAACTTTACTGATATCATAATTTAAAATTGGAATCATTTGAAAATATTTGAGCTGCTGTATTGAATTGAAAATAAATAGCATCGAATAAAAACAAACAAGCGTTATAATGAAAATTATTAATCATTCCAATTGAAGGTTAATGTTAAAATTTATTTCAAAATAAAGTGAACATACAACGCTTTTCATTATTAGAGTAAATGAACTCCATCAAAATTAGGCTTATATATAATCATTCTTCTTGTCGGAAATTAAGCTTCCATATTAACTCTTCTTTTGAATTTACAGATAAATTATATGGTAGGGATTCGATACCTCACTCCCGTTTTCTATAGGAATAAGGATTTAGTTTCTTGTTTACCTTTATTTTTAGATCAATATCATACAATGATAACGAATTGAATATTAAAAATTTGCAAATTCAATGTATTTTAAATTATGGT
Organism: Anisogramma anomala; assembly: GCA_038502455.1. NCBI lineage: Eukaryota > Fungi > Ascomycota > Sordariomycetes > Diaporthales > Gnomoniaceae > Anisogramma > Anisogramma anomala. The sequence goes on along the minus strand of JASMMZ010000013.1, from coordinate 3,946,694 downwards.
TTGGATTTTCGACGTCGCCCTGGTTATTAGATGTAATACTTGTTTAAATAGAAATGTTTTAGAAGTATGGACTATAAATGGAAATCTTTGGTAAATTGGTATTATTGTTAAAACTGTGAAAAACTTTCAGCAAGGTTTGTGAGAGGATAATGAAAATAGAACTTAAGTTTCGCGAGAGTTAGTTCTCGATAGAATGCATTTTCGGAGACATAAATGCAATGTTTTTTTTTTTTTTTTTTTTTTTGGGATCGAAAATCAGGATATTGTATTTTTTTGATAGCCTGAATTTATTGTGCTATGGTGAGGTATTATGGTAGGGCACTGCAGTTGATCTATATATCCACCAGTAGTTTTAGTCTTTATTGTTTTGACTGATAGTTCAAACTTGGTCTTTTTCTCCTACGCTCTTTTACTACTATAATACCAACTCTTTCTACTTCACTCTATACCCTACTTCCTATCAAAACGAATTACAATAATTAAAATTGAACCAGCAAGCATAATTAACAATACTACTAACTGTATTATATATGCCAAATAATCACAACACTGACAGCTTTTTATTTCACAATGATATTAACTGTTGGTAGGCCTTTATCGTTGCAACGTAGTCGATTCGAATCTGTGGTTGAAGTAACTGGTGTTGCATTGAAAGTGGTGATGTGTAACTTCTAAGTTTGGTAGACCGCTAGCCGGTCTGCACATACCAGTGTAGTCAACCACTAGTTTGTAGTAAGTCCTAAACCACCTCCTCAATCCGCATGCCAAACCCCTATTAATTCCTATTATTTTGCACCGAAACTGACTCCAATTATGACCCTTAACATCACATTCCCGAGTCCCGCGTTTTTCAACTCCCGTACACAAGTCTTTCACCACAGACTTGTATGCATCACAAACTTATTCGCCATCAATTACGTACCCTCTGCCAGTAGGTCTGAGCATGCTTTTCTTGCACACTACTACTGCCACCGCTACCGCCACCGTCACCCTCGCTGTCTTCCAGTTGACCAGGGCATCGCTATTTCCCCACGTCACGTGTTGGGCGGTCTACGTAACCCTCGATTCGTACGGTCAATATATTACGTCTTCGAGTCGGTACCAATGTCGTTCTGCCAGTCGATAGCTTTAGACATATTTTCCTCATCTTACGCCTTATTGCCTTCAAAGTCGGTAACCTCTTCAATATATTCCTACTTAAAAGTGGAAGGGAACTGATTGTAGTATATCCTTTTCCTTGATTCGCGTTTGGTAACAATATAGCGTATTAATTAGCAATCTTTGTTGCCGTAAATCTAACATCTCTTATTATTTTAATTGTATTAAATAAGCTTGCCATACTTGCGATCGATGGAATGGGTATAGGCGAAATCATTTAAGCTTGGAATCCGTATTATTACAATCGTAAACAAAGAACGGAATGAGCTAAAAATAAAACCCTTTACAGGTGTCGTTAAGGCATGATAAGACGTATTGAAACTCTTTGTGGTCCATTATAACTTGGAGAATTTGCTAACAGAATATACCTTCACCAGCTTTTATATTCCCCATAATTTATCATCAAAGTATGATCCGATTAAGTATTTTATTCAAAAATTCCATCTTGTTTTCAGACTGTTTTTTGTTATTTAATATGTAAAACTACTTAATAACATTCGAAGTTGTATAGAATTTCGTGAAGTGAATTTCGTGTTTAAAGTAAACTTTCAAACTATCGCATATTTCTCAAAATAATATGCAATTTGTTAAAAACCGAAGGTAATAGTCCTCGATTGAGCTGGTAAAAATACTGAGGAATAACAAGTGAAAACCTGGAAATTTAATCTTTATTTGGTGACAAATATTAAAAAACGGGCGTAATTTGACGTCGAAAAGTTTATATAGTTCACCGTTATACTTGTTTCTTTTCCCCTAAATCTTAAATAAAGTCGTTAATACCATGTAATTCATATCTACTAGAAAAACATCTCGAAGGGGAAAAATGATATACTGGTCGTAAGGGCCCTTTAAATCTCTAGACCGATAATATTAAAACTAGTGTTAATGAATAAGGTAGTTACTTCTAGCACAGTTTGAAGAGAAAACGTTAATAGTTATACCTATTATAAGCTCGCGCGTAAAGTCACTCCTTCCTTAATTGGTTTACTGAAACTGTTGAAAATACAGCAGGTATAGTTTCTCAGCAACTGGGCCAGTCATTACTTGGTACAACAACCAGTACTTGATACGTTTCTACACTAAAGATGAGGAATACACCAAAGATAAGGATATCTATAGGGGCACTAGTACTTACCAGTTCAAAATACTAGTACTGACTAGTACGAAGGATCAACACAGAAATGTTGTCTGGTACTAGTATATACTAGTATAAGGTGACTAGTACTTACTTAGTATTAACTAGTACAAAGCCTTGACCTTGATGATCGAGATCTTTATGAGGATTTTCTTAATTATATTAGAGAGTTCTCTATGTAAACTCTAGTATATTTGAATCTATAGGCCTATGCAATTTCGTCGAGTATAGTAAATTTGACACTTCATTAGTATAAATATGCGCTACTATTCCATCGAACTGAGTTAGTCCAATACTTACTCTAGCACAAATTAAAGATTTCCATTTTTTGGACCTTTTAATACTTTTAAGGATACCCCTACAGTATCCCCAAAACGTGGATCTTTATGTCCACCTCTAGATTTGTCTTACGGCAGTACCAATGATAATGGTCCTCCTTCACAAAGGATTGTTATTTCTTCCGGAGCACTAGAACCTTCAGGTTGTTCTGTTCCTCTCGCTGAATTCACATCCCTTCGTTTCTTACGCTTTATAGTTACTTCCCTTGCCTTAGGGGATCTGGACTCCGAGGTCCTATTAAGGAAAGAGTGAATAGCAGCTCGTGATACCCGTAGGGCTAGAGATAAGTAAGAAAATTAATCCGTTAATATAGTTAATTTAAATGATAAAAAGGCAAAGGCTAAGGCTAATGATGCCCTAAACCACCTGAACCGTAAAGAATTGTGGTTACCTGTTAATCTATATGATAGGTTGTCAACTACACTCGAGAAATGTCTTAAAGAACCCTAAATAACAAAGCCGGAATAACACGACAATGGGAACAACTTTGAGGAAAGAAGAAGGAGACATTAAAAACCACATTTTAATATTAAGAAAAGGGGACTAATTTTGGAGCCTAAGTTTTACTCATGGAATGACTTTGAAAAGTTGACCTATTAAAACATTAAAATATGATAAGGAATAATTGTAAGGATATAGTGTTAGTAATGACTGTTTTGATTTTTCGAAGGAAATTTCAGGATTAAAATAAATATAATTTCCACGGAAATAGATTACATTCATTTTTTCACCCCTATCGACTATAGTTTTGTAAATGATTTAAAAATTCTGTATACGAATCGAATTCAGAGAATGATTGCTTTTCTCATTACTTTGGACTTTGTAGCTGTTATCGTGGGTTTGAAGGACCCATATAAAGCCCTTTAAAGGTTTATTGGCGTATTTTAGGGCATCGGATCAATATATTATTTAGAACCCTTCAAGAAACTTCATTTCACTCGCCCTTCATACTATTCCGCCTCTACTTTCTTTTTAGCAGCATTTGAAAACATTAAAAGAAGCATTATTTACTAATGTCGTCAGGTTATGGATATTAAGTATTCTATTTATTTTTAATCTGTATTAAACCTGAATTTCCAATTTGTACAGTCTGAATACGGGATAAATTTAGGAAATTCGTTCTTTTTACACTTCGTAAACTGCAATTGAACTTCCAAAATGAAAACCGTTTTCAAGGAGAAAAAACAGCGGATTCCATCCTCTAAAAAACCGAATAAACGGCCTATTAACCGAGACTAGCGACTCGATTAATTTAGGAAAAGTTCCTTTGCCGGATTATATAAGGGTTATTTGGCATAGGCTTATTCGGTACTTTATCTAAATCTATAGTCTTTCTTTAATTATGGTAATTCTATCAGTTAAAAATAATAAAAAGCGGACGTTGTTATAGTTGATAGAGGTAAAGTTTATTTTCGTTACAAGCAATATTATAATTTGATAGTGCTATCACTTACCTTGTCATATATTCAATTTAACCTATTTACTTTGTAGGCTTTTCAAAAGAGAATTTCGGCTTATTAGAGGTCTTATATTAGACAGTAATTACAGCTTTAATTTATCTGTTTTCAACGTTAAAGGATTTACTTTTAACGTTCAAGTTTTTATTTTTTTACGTAAATCCACCAAAAAGATCATTTATAAGCCGTATCAAAAGCGGAAAGTATCGCTATGCAAACCCTAATTTCAATGTTAAACTATCAAAACTTAACTTTAAGTCTTTTTAATATCCTATTGTGAAGTCTTTAGATGTCGCAACGTTATCGATTCGATTGGTCGAAGTAACAGTAGTATTGCAGTAGTCAAGTGGTGGATGTATTGTTTTAGGTTTGGCAGACCGCTAGCCAATCTGCATAGTAATTTGTATAGCCAATTGCTTGGCCCGTACCCTAGTGTGAAGTAGGCGCATATTGTACTTAACTTGCAGCTAATACAATAGGCTTATAAACAATACAATCAACTTGTAGTTAGTATAGTTAACTTTACTATATGTAAAGTTGATCTATTGAATTTAAACTACTACTATCCAACTACTAGCGGCTTTTTGTTATGTACTTACACGCTAATGTAATCGACAGAACTTTTCTAGTTATCACTAAATTACATTCTTGTTAACTAATCAAACCATTATTAGTTCCAGTAAATTTTCGGACCCAAATTAACTGTTATTACCTTCAATTACCCCACAGCTCCGAATATTGACACTATCAATTCCCGTATATAAATCTTTCGCCACAACCTTACGTATATTGGCATAAAACCGCCATTAGCCGTTTTAATCCACGTGGGTGAAACCGTTTACCACTTTAATTAATCTATGTAGGTTAACTAATCTACTAATACCCTTACTACCATTATCTATCTTAATAAACGTGGGTTAAATGACGTATTAATTTTATTTATCTTACGTGGGATGATTAACATACTACTGGCCTTCATTTCACCGTGACTTTTGAAATAATGGCCATCACCAAGTTTGTTCCCCTAGTAATTCTCCAATTTACCAGTATATTCCTATCTACTGACACGTTATTTGGCCTTATCAAGTGTCCTAATAACCTATCCCTTGATACTTATAGTCAGTCTATTACCGTTCATAAATCTTTCAATGGTTTTATCTAATAAAATCTTCGTTATAATGTTAATAGAATCATCCTGACCATCGATTTATTAGAACTTTTAAATCTCCCTACTTTTGTAAGATTTACTAAATACTATTACATTGATGATCAGACGCTTTTGAATGGTGCTTCTGAATATTGAAATGCATTTGAATAGGTTTCTATATTTTGTACAGATTACTACCGAAATAAATGGAACCATTAATTATCTGATAACGATATGAAGGGTTTCGTATAATATTATTTCAACATTAAAGCTAGCCATTATATCATAAACCGTGAAAACTAACACATTACATATAATCTTTTTACATTGGACGAAAGTTCAATAAATTAAGTTTTCGGCAATATGAAACTGGTCTTCCCACTTGATCTTATTAATATAAGTTATTAAAACCCCTATTTTTAAAGACAAATTTATATTATTAATAAATGAGCCGTCCATAAAAATCATTAATTTTACGCTTGATAAGTTAATCAGAACTATATTAATCCTTAGATTCAAATTCGGTGTTTGCCATTTGAACCTCTTATTCAACTGATCAAAGTCGTTATCTATTCTTTCTTACTTTTAATCCGCAATCGATAGGTTGTAAAATACTTTTGGCTAGTATAAAGTTATTATATAGTTAATACGAGCGCGTTATTACAAATACGGTCAAACCTTGTTCACATAAATTTTGTCAACTATGGTTAAGTCAACGCCCTAACTATTTTAGAGAAAAATAAAGACAATATTGGCACTAAGAATACGGATTGACGATCCGTTAAGTCCTAGTTAGTTACCCTTAACGAAAGTTGTAACCAACTTTCAATTACAAAACTTGAATTTCTTAATTGCGTGCTATTCCAATACTATAAAGCTAGAAGTTCATGTGAAAGGGGTATTGTTAATTTATATATCTATCAGATCGATTTTTCTTCTTACGTTACTAGTAAACATAGGTTGTATATTGAATATATTTTACCTATCTATACCTTAAAGTGCGACTTATAAATCAGAAACTAATAAACGCCTGTTTTAACAGGTCCGTACAGTGATTAAATACATTGTGTTACCATCCCAAGAGGGAACGTAGTACGTAATTACTTTAATAACTCCAACAATAAAACTATTTATAAATATATAGTTAATTACGTATACACTTACGTTATATTACGGCTATTCAAGTTGAAATTACCTTTTGTTTTATCTAACGAACTTTTTACCAAAACAACTACTAAACATTGTTCAATTTTCTCAATCGTTAGAAATTATATAAGGATTCAATAATTGATTTTATCATCGTATCCTTAAGCGATTAGGAGTGGATTTTCAGATGACCACCCCGTGGTTCTTCCCTTCACAACGTATATAATTATCGTCTTAAAAATTGTAATATGTAGGTCATAAAAATTAAAGTTAGTTTTGGATATGAATTATACAATACCTCGAGTTAAAAGGTTATTAATCCCTACTTTATCGCTTTGCTTAAAACATTTGCCGAAGTTTTTAATAGTATCTTGTACCCGAAACTTTAACACTAAGTTTTTATCGTTCTTCCATTTCCTATTTACCTAAGCATTATTATAAATCCGGCTCAGTGTATATTTTTTGTTCCTAACGTTCCTCCTTTTTATTGGTCATTCATAGTGGCAGCGTTTGATTGGTTTATCGATAATAGGTATAAGAGGATCGTATTGGATTTTTCGCTTGATTTAAAGGTCTTTATCGCTATCATGAATATCTTTAATATAAAGTTTAACCTGGGTGGTGCGAAACGCCACAAGGCTATTAAGAGTTTGAATAACTACTTCAAAGTTAACGATACTCAAAATTTTATATAGTCTATTCCATTTGCCTGGCTCCCACTAAACGAGGATTTTAATTTACAATGGCAAAGTTCACACGTTGTTTATCATGTGATCGTTTCTGGTATTAAGGGTATTATTAACTTAACGTCGTACCGATTTCTTCAGTAATTCTTTCAATACGTTGCTAGAAACTATTACCTTTTTTTAGATACTTGCTAATGGCATCAATTTACTCATCAGGTGTGGATACAATCCAAAGACTAGTATCGTTGATATTAGACTGTTAGCGCCTACAATGTTATTTAGGCCCTTTACCACTATTTAAAGGCGTGCCTTCTAGTCTGCAAATCTTCTAATCTCCAGCGTAAAGATATTATACGCTCGGAAAAATAACGCGTATGCCCTTTAAACCTTCCCAATGATTCAATAGACCTTAATAGGCATCTATTTGTACTCAATTCCCATTATTTAGGCATTTTCCTAAAACCCCACCACCGTAAAGTTGATACCAGTATTGTAGACAACGACGTTAGGTAAGCTTAAGTACGTGTTAATTTACAATATCCTTAACGTTTCTCACGTATCTCTTACCCACAAGTATTTAGAAATTAGGATCAATAAAAAGAGATTTCAATGTTAAAAATGTAAAGAATAGGCTTTTTATCCAAGTAAAACACGTTAATAAAGATTTTACAATTAAAGTCCTCGTCGTCATTTCATACAAATTTGAATTTTCAGAGGGCTTGGACATACGTTTGATAGTAATGTTAAAGCTTTTCGATGGATTTTAAAGCAAAGTGTTTTATATATTTATAATCTACGAATTTTTGAACTTTGTACAGTCTATCAACAACTAAATAATTAAAGTAACGGTGTAACTAGCGTTTTAATAACTCCGTTAGATTTAATACCGTTGCCTTTTGGCCTTGAGGATTAAACTATACGTGCCTCCACTTTAAGGTAAAGTGAATCCTTTAGCTGTTTTTAATGATCTTATTAACGTTAACATCGAGGTTAACGCCAAAAGTCTTTACATACTCCAAGTAGATGAAAATAGGGTTAAGAGACTTGAGTATATAAAATTAAATCTACGTAATTACAATAGTTGTTCGCCTGGTAAAACTAACTTTGGCCTTTCTAGCAATTTAACCATTAGTATTTATAGTAGTATTATTTTCCCTCTATAATGCCATATGCTAAGAATAGCCTCTTGTGAAGTACCTTGCTGCCCCTATGTCTGGCATAATACCTTGAAACTTGTAATCCGCGTAAAGATCTCGAATATTAAAGGTATATAAGTAGTTAGAGACTTGGTTAGAGCGTTAAGGGTTTTCGCCATTTAAACAGTATAAGAAGGCGTAGTCTACTAGTTACTAAACCGCGCTAGAAATAGCATCATTATGCCGCGTAACCCGTTTAGTCATATCGTTGTCGTTAGAATCCTCTTTACTCTCAAAGTCTATAATGTGGTTAAAGTAATCTTATATAAAAATAATAGGGTACTAGGAGTAATACATCGTTTATTGTTTATAGCGTTCAAAAAGAGGGTAGCAAGAAGATTGACCACTCAATTAATTATAAATTTCATACCTTTTTCTATGATTACAACGATAGTTATCAAAGCTAACAGGTACATTTTAGTTTTGCTTTAGTTAGAATTAATATGTTTATTTTTCTAATCCTAAAGTATTAGATTATATTTTAAAAGTTAAAGTAACTCATACTTACAATCGGCGTAATGTATTAGTGCGTGGTCTTATTTATTCATATCGTGAAAGTTATTAGCTAAGAGATATATACCAAGCGAGTTTGGCGTATATATAATCACGATTGCAAACTAGGACCTCAATTATCTAAAAAGAAAAAAAAGCCCTTATAAATGGAATTCATTCGTTATAAGATGTATGTAAAAATTTCAAAGTTAATATAATTGCCTGTACCTGCATGCGGAGCGTGTTTTTGCTAATTTGGGACTTCTCAATGGCTTACTGGTTCAACTTCAACTTATCAAGTATGTAATTTAGAATATTTATATGTGTTTCATTTTTTTTTCCTATTATCGTAGTTTACCTCATGGTGGCTGAATTTGTATAATATTGAGCGAGGTGCACATAGTATTCAAAATAACGTTTTATACCGTCATAAATTTCAAGCATAGTTTTCACTCGCATTAAAAAGGTTAAATAATAATCTTTTACGTACCATATAAGAATTTCGGGAAATAGCAAGTAAAAACTAGAAAGAGGGACCTCCATTTACTTATATATGTTTAGAAAGGGTATTATCTTTGCGTAAAAAAGGTTATAGGGCTTCTCATAATATTTTGTATATCGTTCCAAATTTCGGCTTAATCAATGAAAAGCTTATAATTAATGCTGACCATTTAAACAGGTTTGGAAGAAAGGTTACGATAGTCGTTGGTATTTCTCTTAGTTTAAGTATTAGAGTCTCCGAGTGGTAGTATTAAAGGTAATTGACAATCGCCTAGCCTGAGAGTTAAAATCCTATAATAGGACTTATAGTGGACTCGCATGTGTAGGCGAATTTGCAGTGGAAAGCTTCGTTTTAGGGGATTTAGCGATTTGAAGGGAAATTTTAAGGGGTAAGGTTGACTTAGCTATAAGAGGGTTTTTAAGAAATTTGATGATTATGTTTAATTTACTGTTGGATAGCGTCAACATTAATACTTTTTGCCGCGTTAGCGGCTGTTACTTTACAAACTTTGCTACCATTGAAAGCGTACTCCACGTTGTTACGTAGAAATGCTTGTTTATTAATTAAATTAATAGATTACTTAACGTTTACGTGTAATAAGTCTTAACTTAATTAGGGATTAAGCGGAGGTTTCCTAAAACTTGTGTAAGAGCATTAAGAGTCGTTAACGTCTTTTTCTCTAGAGTCTTAAGGATTGGAATCTTAAGGGGGGTCTTTTCGTTAAACAAACTTGAAAAAGGTTTCTGCTAATCCTAATAGAGTTTTTTTTTTTTTTTTTTTTTTTTTTTTTTTGAGATGTAAATGTTACGGCAGGTGACTTACTTTTTCAGTATGACCTTAATTCTCTTTCAAGTATTTTCCACGTGTTAATCGTTCAATGGTTGAAGAACTTATGAAATTTTTGAAAGGTGTAGGCGTTGCAACCAAACTTTTCGCTGACGTTAGATTCAAGGATTTATTAGTCGATATAGTTGATTTTATATTTTTAGGGGATATTTTGTCAGCATGTCTTCCCTAAAGTAATTGGTCGAAAAAGGTAAGGAGGACGGATCCAGGGTCTTTAATGTCCTTTATTCGCTTTTAATATAAAGTTATTTCGAGTTTTCAATTTGTGCGACCAAATTTAGTGACGTAAGGGCGTAAGAGACTTAATGTTTTGACGTAAAGTTACGCGACGTAGCTTTTTTGGTACGACTTGGTGGTTCTTGGTATTTTCGCCCGAATTAGCGATTTTTGGCGATTAAATTGGCGTAGGGGAGTGAAAAGTGTGAAATAGGGGAAGAACTTGGTGTTAAGGGCAGAGGTTTGGTGTCAAGGGTAGGATTAGGGGTCTTTTCTTGTTGTTAAAGAGCGAAGATTGAATGTTATTAGTCGAAGAACTTAATCGTTTTTAAAGTAGTAGTATCCGTAGTAGTATTGACTTAGTTATTTACCAACTTGTCGTTTGAGACTTTTATTGGTTAATTTTCACGCTTTTTGAGAAGGATATGTAAAGTTTTTTAGTGTTTTCACTAACGATACTATTCTTACCCCTAGATTACCGTGAAAAACCGACGTAATCTAGAGGTATTTTTTACGTAATTCGGTAAACAACCGACGTAGTAGTATAGGTCTTTCGTAATAATATTTTGTTTACTTTTGTCTTTTACAAATTGTGACCAAAAAGTAGTTTTTTTTCTATCAAGCTTATCTTTTCTTAACCTAATAAGCATTTATCAGTGTTGGTAGGGCTTTAGACGTTACAAAGTTCTCGATTCTATTGGTCGAAGTAACAGTAGTAGTCCAGTAGTCAAGTGGTAAATTTATTGTTCTAGGTTTGGCAAATCGCTAGCCAGTCTGAAAAGTAATTTGTATGGCTAATTGCTTGGCCCATGCCCTAGAATGAAGTCAGTGCATACTTTACTTGACTTGCAGTTAATACAGTAGTCTTACAAACAATACACTTAATTTGCAGTCATTATAGTCAACTTTACTGTGTATAAAGTTGACTTAATACACTTCAATTGCTACTATCCCAACAATTCCCTCACTTTTCCACATTACTATGTTGTTTTATAATTTATAAGTTTTAGTTTGGAGACATTATGAGAGCTGATTTAAGGTTATCTTGCCATATTTTCAACGATGAGAAATGGTTTTCTAAACTCGAAATTCAAGATGAAAACTACTCTGGATTACAAATAGGAGGTAGTGTCATTCAACCTACAGCATAAGAAGTATTATAGATATTAGTTAAATTTGATAAAGGTTATAATACCTGGAGTCTTTATAATTGTTTTTACTATACTAAACTTGTGATGAACCAGATAAGCTTTTTGGAGTTTTACAGTTTGGGTATTCAAGTTAGAATTTTTTTTTAGTTAACTCATTGATTGAATAAATAGTCGATACAACGACTATCGACTGCATTATCTCTGAACCTACGCAACAGTTGCACTACCACTTTACCACAACTGTTCCTTTAAATTCCTTCAATATTTTCTTTTGACATATTAGATTTGGTCACACCAACCTGAGGTTAGTAGAGAAATTACTTTAGGTATAGACTACCTTAAAAAGAACCAAAAAGAAGAACGTTTCGACCTTATTTGTGCTCCTTATTAGTTTTCGAAGAGTATTCGATAGCTAACAAGCTTCCAATACGGAATTCCAGAAAGGTAAAGGTTTATCTATACCTTCAACAGCTTTTTGGAAATAACTGTTGGCCCCAAAGTCAAATGTCATAGCCTGATGGCTACTAAGCTTATATACAGCTTTAAAGTTTGTAATATAGCTATCATTTCCTCTCGTAAGGTACAGAAGACGTTTGTCGTATACTGAACGAAATTATTAAACATATAAGGTATATTATAAACCTTTCAATTTTCGAGAAGGTAATAAACTCTGTAACCATTCAGTTAAAATGATGTTCATCAATACATATTTATCTTGAAATATTTGTATTGTATACCTCTAAAGATTATAATATTTCCAAACGCTTTAGTAGAGTAATATTAGAAAAAATATAGACTTGTACCATTACCGGAAAAGTACCATATCACTTGTATCTTTATCTGTTTTAAACAGCTGTTATTATAACCAACTTGACGGTTGAAAACAGTAGTAGGATCCAACATACTACGTCTTATAATGGTTTTTACTCCAGAGTAAAAGGATAAGGTAATTATAGACCGAAAATTGAGTTTGCTTTTACTTCCGGTACTGCCGTAATCGTCCATATACATTTTATAAAACGAGTAAAAGGTTAAAAGACTGATTTAATAGGAGAAAGAAGAATCCTTATTTTGGAGCAGTTCTCCGAAATTACAAAGCTTTAGCATATCTTTACGGTCTATTTTCCGGATCAGCTAGGGAACTTACCAAGGGAAATCTTCAGTACTATTAGTCTGACGGTTTTTAAAAAGAAATCATTATAGGACTTCGTAGAATAGTTATATAGGTAAAAGATACTAAAATCATCAATGTTGGTATATCTTATAACATTGTAATGGCTACTTTAAACTCCAAGCTAAGAAGAAGTATGTGTCAAGCAGTAAGAAAGACGACAAACGGTCTACCAATAAGTTGATAAAAAAAAATTCTTGATGATGACATGATCTAGTTTGTGCTTTCAGTTAGTAAATTGGAGAAATAACTGTCTATAAAGAAAGCTTTGGAAGTTCCAGAAGCCAAACACTAGAAAAAGGCCCTTTATAATAAGATACAGAGTTTACTGTCTTTCAAACTTTTCAGGCTATTAAGAAGGATAGTAACCGCCATTCACTAATCTTAAGAAATGTTAACAAGCTCAAGAATAATGTTAATGGTTAAATCAAGAGGTATAAGGTTAGTATTATGATATGAGGATTTAAGTAATAGTATAGTATTAATTATATTAAAATCCTTACCACTATAGAAAATTCTTATATGTGGAGGATCATTGCTACACTTGCTATATTTTTTCGTTAGTATATTAACTATATATATATCGATTTGGATTCTTTAGATCAAGAACTTAAAGAATTGGTATGAATGAAGATTTAAAATACTATAAAGAACCTTTTTTTAGAATACCGTAAAAAGAACAATATAGGTTTTGATCAAATAATTGACCAATTTTTTTAGCTTTTCGCCTTTATTTACGAGTTGGACAAACCTTTAAGATAATATTTTAAAAGATTAAAAGCAATATTCGATACTTCTAAGTTTAAAAGGTTAAGTTTTCGTAACATGATATATATTAATGATGGTTATTAGCTTATGATGTTTACCTAAGTTAACAACTTCCTTATCATGCGTCTTAACCTAAGAGCTATTAAAACCTTCAAAATGGATATCGGGAAATATTTTGAGTACAAATACTTAAGAAAGGCTAAGAATTTTCTAGGGGTACATCATTTAAGAAATCGGGATAAATATACAATTTCTTTAGTTGAGGATACATATATCTAAAGACTTCTAGACTCTAAGGTAGATGAATTAAGGAAAAACCCGGCCTTCATCCCCATTACAACTAATTTACTTGTTTATGATATGCTTTTTCTAAAACTAGGCTACTATATAACAGACCAAAAAGTATTAGTTAAATGTTAGGACTTCTAAATGAACAATATATCAAACTAGGTCAGGTATCTCCTTCCTTATATTAATACTCTTACGATTTGGCCACAATCCTTTTCATAAAATCATTACATTTGTCAGTTATGCTTACAAATACTTCAGATAGTATTAAAATTATAGATTACAAGTAGGTGGGAAAGAGCTTTCAGCATTACCGTATTAGAACACTACAAATTTTACCTAAAACTAATGTAAAGATTCCTACAAACTTCAAATTAGCGGTTGGTGCGATTCTGACGGAAATTATATAAAGATACTGGAAAATCAATATATAAATCCACAGATTAAATGGTCAATATTACTGTTAACTGGGTATCCAAACAAAGATCCAAATTATACCTTTCTTTTGTAGATACTTAATTCATATCTGTAATTAAGGTCACTAAAAATACACTGTGGATACCGAATTTGTTTATAAAGATACGTATTTGTATCACAGTTACTATATACTATAACAATGAAAAATTAATAAAGTTGTTGGGAAACACAAACTATCACCAACGCACTTAATATATCCCCCTTAAAAACACTTTATAAGGGATGAAGTGGAGCGTGATACTATACAAATCAAGTGGGTTTCTATGGATAAACACCTGTCCGATGAGTTAACAAAGCCATTGAAGAAAGAAAATCACGATTTGATAGAGTAAAGGTTTGGCTTGGTTAAGTTGATTTGAGTTCAGATGAATGGTTTATAAACCTTCGTGCTTGCAATTACCTTATGGTTTTTTGGTATGGATTGGTGCAATGATTATTGCTGCAAACTTTGGGATATTAACAAATACTACTGTGAAAATCATCGATTCAAATACAAGTTTTGCTTTTTGCATTTACTAATATTCACTCTATATTACATTTTCTTCATCTTTTACTCTACCCTTCATTTTGTTTTTACTTCTTTTTTTTCTCCTTTTACTTCTTCTTATATTTGAGAACACAGTATCTATCGTTGAGGTATGTTGAAAATACAACAGGTAAAGTCTCCCAGTAATAGGGCTAGTTAGTACTTGGTAAAACAACCAGTACTTGATACGTGTTTACAGAAAAAATGGGGAATACACTAGAGATAAGGATATCTACAGGGGCACTAATACTTATTAGTGCAAAATACTAATACTGACTAATACGGATTATCAACACGGAGATGTTGCCTGGCACTAGTATTAACTAGTACAAAGTCTTGACCTTGATGATCTAGATCTCTATGAAAATTCCTTGATTATATCAGAGAGTTATCTATGTAAATTCAATTATATCTTAATCTATGAGCCTACACAATACCTTCTTCAATAGAAACTTCTAAATAAACTAAACATATAAATAGATTTGAAAAATACCGTAAGTGATTCAACGATAATCCTAATGGTATTCAATGGTTTCCCGAGATTTCTACTCAATTAACTAGTGGATTTTAGTTGAGCCGAAAACCTAGGAAACTTATCACGCATAAGTTAATAAGTTCCTTATAGCCAGTAATACTAACACATTAAGGAGTTTTTAGCAAAATGATGTAAAAGACTTCTCTATACTTGGGCAAGACCTTATGAACATGTGTTTTGGTGTTTATGGATGCTGTTGCTAGCTAAACCTTTGCCCTTATCTTTATATATCCATTAAGGGTTTTCATCTGTACCGAATTCAAGATGTACGTTTGCCAGATTTCCCTCCTTTTCCAGTTTTAATGGCAATGAGATTCCTCTTTTGCGTAATTCGGCCCTTAATTTAAGCTTAATCTATTTTTTTATCTTTTTCCATATATTTAGACTATAATCTCAACAAAACTCGACGTAATCATATAGGTCATCAATACTAAAGTCTTAATCATTATAGTCAACATAGAAAATAAAGTGTCCAACTTAGTTGGTTAGGTGCTTAGGGGTAAAGTCTTCATCAGCTTTTGTAAACCACAAATCGTTGTTAAAGTACGCAACAAACGTAGGTCCAAGGCTTTTAATTACTTTTGTTTTGAGGGGTCTTTGACCATATCAATTTTGATGTTTTCGGTAACTATCTTAATTATTAAGGTGTGTAGAGGGGAAACAATAAATTTAGGAGAGAATGCCGTAGTTTGTTTGCCGTCAAAGTTGTTGTTGTAATTTAAGGTCTTAGGACTTAGTCGTTTTTCAATTTGAAAATTGCAGTATTATTACCCGCAATAGTAGTACTGACTTGGCCGTTTGCTAACTTAACGATCTTAAGACTTTTACCGGTTAATCTCAACGATTTTCTTTTAAGACTGATTCAATGAAGATTTCTTGGTGTTTTCGATAATACTGTCGATACAGTCGTCATTTTCAAGTACCTGTAAATAGTAGAAGCACTTGAAAAGTCTTTTTTATTGGTACCTATGAACAGCAGACGTAAAATAAGGGGCTCTTCACAAGAATCTTTTCACTACCTTGCGTAGATAAATCGTAACAACCGGAAAGTAGCTTCTTTTTTCACCTAGATTATCTGCTCTTAATCTAGTTAACACTGATAAGTGTTAGTAGGATTTTATCTTTGCAATGTAGTCGATTCGAATGTCTGGTCAAAGTAATTGGTATTGCATTGAAATTGATGATTCGTAACTTTTAAGTTTGATAGGCCACTAGCTGGTCTACACACTAATTTTTATGGTAAATTTCTTGGTTCCTGCCCCAACCTGAAGCGGGTACCTGCTTCATTTTAATTTCAGTAAATGCAGTCAAATCGCACAAACTACAGTTAATTAGCAGTCAGTACAAAGAACTAACTGTAAGTATAGTTAACTTAATTGTAATTGAATTGACTACTGTTCTAACATTAACACCATTATAAGTAACTTTAAAAAGGAAAAACATTGGTTAAAATTGTAATCTTTTTACAATTTTCGAATTGAAATTAAACGTAGAAACTTATTAAAACACTGTCTTTTGCTGAGATTACGAGCAAATCAATGGGTACAACTACAACCTAAAAATAACTCAAAGTTAATCATATCCATGTGTAGAGATAACTCGTAATCACGATAATGATTTAATATAACATTGAGTTTAATATATCATTGCGAAATTTAATACTAAACATAAATATAATGAAATTGTAAAATCGAGAAACCCAAATAATCATTTAAGAAAACAAGGAAAATATAAGTTTTTACACTTTTTGAATGGGAATCCTGGTGCACATGCTTTAATATACAACACCAAAAAATATAAACCTATATACATTATGTATTAATAAAATATATATTGTTTTCATAGGTTTACATCGCTATAAAATAGTCGATTCGAATTTCTAATTATAGTAACTTGTGTTTTCATTGAAATTGGTATATTGTTTCAAGTTTAGCAAACCGTTATAAGGTCTTTACACTAGTTTGTGTGGGTAATAGCTTGTTCCGTGCCCTTTATCGAATTGAGTACCGCATTGTAATGAAATTTCAGTTAATATAGTTGATTTGACCATATTGCAATTCATTTCTTTTCCAACACTGGCGACTTTATCTTCTTGTTAATACGTATTGGTGTGTCAATTTACTAATCAACGGTAATAACCGAAGTTCATCTTATCTTTAACGGCTATTATTATATCAATATCCATCTGTTTTACATATAAATTACATACTAATGAAATTCATTCTCTTTATGATTACAGGTATTGATTTCGTTATTCATATAAGCATGTCCTCCATTGAAAACCTATACATAGCTAGTTCTGTAATGTTTTCTCATAAATTTAAATAAGCTTCTTATTTGTATTATTTTAATAGTTATTTTTAGTTTACCATATAATTACTACCTTTGTTGTACATGTTGAAAGGTTGATATATCCGTTGATATCAATATTGAACTTATTGTTATTTCCAAATATTTAGGTGCTGTTGGGTGTAGCTTTGGTTACAGCGTTAGAGGAGTTGGTTTTGGTGTTTATTTACTTCAATTCATATATTTTCTGAGTTTCTTGTATTTAATATGTAGTTATTACGTTTACAATAAAGAGTTTTTGGTAAGTATTCTCGGTTTTGGAGGGGTATTTTCATAGGTTGCGAGAGTTGATATAAATAATCATTGGAATCCGAGGTAATTTCAGGTGTTTGATAAAAATACTTAATTTGTAGTTGGTTATGATGCTAATATCAAATTTTTCTATTATACTATAAAATTTAAATATTAGTAAGTTTGGATTTATATGCTTATACTTGACAGATATTTAGTAGACGATGTTATTAGTTATGGTGAATTACCTATGAAACCTGTTTTTGTTGATGAGTATAATGAAGAAACAGGTTTGTGAGATTCAGTAGTTATTTTTTATAAAGTAACATTTTATGAATATTATTAACTTGGCTATCATTAAGTTTACCGGTATCATATTAATATCCTTGCTTAAGCTGTTCATTTTTATTAAACTTGTTCAATTAACTTGTTTAAATTTGTGTGTTGCGGATTTTTAACCTGTTCTGTAATTGATAGATAACACGATGTCTTAACTTGAAAGAGTGTTGAAAAAGAAGTTGGGCTAGCTTTTTGTTTAAGTTATTGTTGAGTTTTACGTTGTTCTCTTTATATAATTCTATCAAGTTAATAGCTTATCCATTTTGGAATACGTTTAGGTACGTGTAGCCATAGTTGTTAATATTATAGATACGGATTGAAAATTCGTTAAAGTTTATTTATATTCCTTTAATTAGCATTTTAATCGCCTCAAATTTCCAGAGTCATAAATTTTCAATGGAATATTATTTTGCAGTTATAAAACCTGCAGTATCCTGAAAAAGTGTATTATCGATCTATATGCTAACTATACCAAATTCGATATCGCTTGTGATTAGTAGACACGAATCTATTGTTAATAGTTCTATGTTTAGTTTATTTTTAAACTTCGTTTAGTATAATGGTTACTAATAAACACCTACTTTAGATCGTCTTAAAAGGTGTTTAGCGGAGAATATATCATTTTCGATAAGAAACTTATTCCTTAGCTTCTTATGTATTTTTAGTATTATCATCCATTGATGATAGGTAGTGTATTAATTATACGTTTATATAATGTCGCAGTTATCAAGAGTGAAGTTAATATTTACGTCAATTATTTAACTAGTAGCAATTGAAAATATTAATCGTTAGCTATTTATTTATATTCTAGGCTATCAAATAAGTATCCATTCTTTTTCTTTATTATTATATCTTTAATTGATTCATTGTGATTTTCTTAGACAGTTTTTTTGTGGTTTTACTTTTCATTTTGTTGATTATCCTCTTTTTCATGATCTCTACTTCTTATGTTGTAATTTTTATTTTTGTTGTAAGCTAAAGCATGCTGCAGATGAAGAGACAGTTGATCTCTATTTGGTTGGTTTTTGATAATGGTTTTCTGAGTGTGTTAATAATATCTTTCAAATGTAGTTAAACGGCTAGTTCCTTGATATATGTTTTTACGATATCCAAATCGTATTGTATATGCATTCAGGTTTATAATCTTCAAATCCGTTCTATTCATTTATTATATATTATTTGAGGTAGTTGTTTATGACGTTGTCATTTTATAAATTTGTGAAGGACCGATAAAGGTATGTTATATTGATTCATTCGTTTGACTTTAGTATTTTTAACTTTGAAAGGTGTTCTGTACGGTTCTACCTGTATTCTGTCGAATGTGATAGGACCGTTAGCAGTCACAACTACTACGTTTGGATTTGCAACACTTAATATATTGTAAGGATCGTCTTATGTTGCTGAATTTTTTTTTTTAAGTAAGGACTTTCTTTTGAACCGTTAAAAATAATACCTTCGTTGTTGATGGTTCGTTTTCAATTTTAAGAGAATTGTTTATCTAGCTTTTTACGGACTCTTTTTTTTACTCTTTGAGGTATTTTCTATATATCGCAGCTATTTTTTGAGTGTTGGGTAATACAGGTAATTGATTTGTTTTATGTGGATACGCAACTAAAATCAATAATATTGTTAGTGAGCTTTTATCGTGGCAACGTAGTCAATTAGAATCATTGGGGCCGAAGTAACTGGTGCTGCATTGATATTGTTGATTGAGATGTGTTGGTTCTAAGTTTGGCAGACCGCTAGCCGGTCCGCACACTAATTTTTATGGCCAAACGCTTTGGCCTGTGCCCCACTTTGAAGTGGGCACCTACTGCATTGTATTTGCGGTGCAGTCCTAGAAACTACAGTCAATTTGCAGTACGTATAATCAACTTTACTGTAAGTACAGTTAACTTAACTGTATTACATTTAAGTACTATTTCAATACTAGCAGCTTTTTGTTTTGTACCTGCACGCCTGCGTGGCTTGCCATCAATTGGTGGCAACCTCTGAAATCCCTCCTCAATCCACAGACCAGACCCCTGCCAATTTCAGTCAATTTTCACTAAATCTGATATTAATTACGGTCCTTTGCAGCCCTTTTGTTTCACCCCTATAAGCCCTCCGTTCCTAAATTCTCGTGCACAGATCTTTCGCCACAGATTTATATAAATTAGGTATGTTACTAATTACATACCTTTTACTTTTAGTTTAACCTACTGCTATTGCTACCATTGCCACCATTGCCATTAACATTACTACTCTAACAGTCTTCCAGTTTGCCAAGGTAACCCTATTTCTTTTCGTCATGTGCCGGGTGGTTCACGTAGCCCTCGATTCATATAGTTAGTATATTACTATCTACAAATCTTTTCAGGACGCTATTAGATGTGGCTTTAGTTATATTGTTAGTGGGGTTATTTTTGCCATTATTCCATAGGAATTCATCGATTTCTCGAGCTTCGTATATCTCCCTTAAAACTATTACATTTCTTTATTAGACGTTTTTTATTAGTCGTGCTTAGCTTTAATAGGTATCTGTAAAGGCTCTGGAAGTTAATACACACTATTACAGGTATTATATGTAAACTCAGCTATTTGGTAATAATACTTAATATGCCGTTAGTTAACATACCGATATCAAAGCCTGTCATTATGTCGTAAACTTTTGAAACCAATACGTTTCGTATTATACGATTATACTTAACGGATATTCAATATATAAGGTTTCAGATTATTTTAAATTGTTTTTTAAACCTTTTCCCGTCAACGATTATTATCAGGAAATCTATTTATGATGTAAGGTTGATATCGTTAACAAATAACCCGTTGGTAAAGATTATTAACTTCGCCTTCACCAAATACATAAAGACCATGTTAATTTTTCTTTTTACGTAGTTTATTTGTTACTAAATCCGCTTATTAAACCTGTCGAGGTCCTCATTTTGTGGATTTTATGTTTGTACCGTAATGGAAAGGTCGTATGATACTTCTGGTTAACATAACATGGCGATCTACGCCGTACGGGCTCTTTGTTCCAGATATCTTCGTAATCTTACCCCGTTGGTTTTACCGCTGATCGTTAGCTTTATAGCTTATCCCTTTGAGTGTGAGCGAATATAAATACCATTTTCGGTTTTAATACAATGGATATGGATTAACTATTTATTAAAATTAAGTTTTGTATCCTTAAGTAACGTTTCAATTGGCTTACACTTTTTAAGGTCTAACTTTTCGATAACAAGTTATTCCGTTTTCACAAACCCAATATTTCTGAGAAAAAGGGTATCGTTAGTTTGTATACCTACGATACCAAAGTCTTTACTATTCTTAATTAATAGGCATGGGTTAAATGTTAAAGTCTTTATATCCAGCCTATTTTTAAGTGCGTTTAATACATTAGGAACCAATATAAGCCTACCTCGACTAGTCCGTATAAAAGCTTGATATAAAGTATTATAGTATCAAACAGAAACTTGTCTCTTGGCTTTTTTAGTAATTTCATTAATATAATCCACTACAAATCGGTAGCAGATTACGTGTATACTTAATTAATATCCTAGTAATTAAATGAAAAGTAACCTCTAACGCCAAAAATCAAACTATTAGAAATTACAACGATTAAACGTTAGCTGATCTTATAAATAATAGGCAATTAAGTAAAGATTTAGGTTTTATCTTCATTACCGTATCCTTAAGCGATTAGCCGTGACTTTTCGTACGGCCGGTCCATGGTTTTAACTTCAATCTCGCAATGTATTTAAAACTTAAAGATAGTAATATTTTAGTTTTCAAATTACATTAACAGCATAAATTGTATAACCCCTTATAAAAAAACCGTTCAATTTTACCCAATCTATTTTTTTAAATGATTTACCTTATGTGTTGATAATGCGTTTGATATGTAATTTAAGGGTAAGTTTTCTGTTAGACTTTTCCTTTTAAGACACCCATATTATTATATATGCCTTATTAGACCTATAATCCCCATCGCCGTCGTCTTCTTCAGTGTGTATCCTCCGTTTAGGTGGTTTTCTACGCCGTCGACGTTCTATTGGCTTGTTAACGATCGGCTCGGAAGGGCTATATATAATGATGACACTAAATACTCATGAGTATTAGTAGTAGTTAGAGGAGTTTATGTTAGCAGGTTGGTTGAAGAGGTATACATAATACAATATCAACGACACGTTTTTCTCGTAGTGCTAATCAAGAGCTGTAAAGCTATTCGTGAAGTGAATACTTAGACTGAATACTTAGATTGACAACTGAAGAGCTATGAAGGAAATACTATTTATGTGGTGCTGACCGTGTCCTTATATTCTTTACCCTTTATACCGTCTTTAGTACTGTCCTGGATTGGATCATACTGGATCGCTATGATCTTTTATTCCTTGGATCACACTAGATTGCTACGATCCTTCGTGATCCATCACGTGACTTTTCTTAGTCATCGTGGCTGACATAAGATATGTCCCCACCTGTTGTTTAGACTTCAGGCTCTTCAATGGCGCAGTCCTGCAGGCTAGTCTGTTTCCTGACCCAACCGCTGTCTAAGTCATAACATTATATTGGCTAATACATTCGGCTTGGAGGCTATCGACGTTAAAATTCTTATTAAACTTAAGGGGTCATTTATACGACTTGACCTATATAGTTTAGAAAGTTACAAAGGTATTATCTATTTTAATTACCACGTTTGAGTTGGTAATACTTACACCTTCATACAGCTTATCTCATTTATCCAACTCGCGTTACGTAAAAAATTTACTTTAAATGGAGAGGGATAACACGTTTGTTATTAATAGTCCGTTACTGGTGTTAAGGGTATCGTTGACTTGACGGCTTATCGATTACTTTATTAAGTGCTTTAGTGTTTTGCTATATATCATAACGAGTTTTTAAGTGTTTGATGATAGTAGCGACTCAGTTATTATACGTAGATAAGCTCTAAATACCAATAAAGTTAGTACAAGTCCGTTAAAGCTAATAATATTATTAAGGATTTTTACCGATATTTAAAGTTGTGTTTATTAACTTGTAAAGCTTTCGATTCCCAGTGTAAGGATATCGTAAGACCTTCGTAAAAGGGTATATGCCCTTTCGACTTTGTCAAAACATTAGTAAACTTCAAAAGGAACCTATTTATATTACATCCCTATCGATTTAAAGTTTGTTTACAACTATATCGTAGTAAAGTTGATACCAGTATCGTAAACCATCACGCTTGGTATTCCAAGGTACTTATTAATTTTAAAAGTATGTAGTACCTCCCAGATTTCCTTTGCTGTGATAGTTTTAAGGAACTTAGCGCCGTGAAAAGCCGCAAAAGAGTTTACAAATTATAGTGCCAGCTTGCCGTTCAGGTGAAATACGTTTATGGAAACTTCCTAATTAAAGTTTTAGTCCATTTTCAACGTGAACTTAGACCTTAGGGGGTCTTGGAAGTGTGTTTAGAAATAGTAACAAAGTCGTTTAATTACTTCTAGCGCTAGTAAGTCCACATCTTCGTAACCAGTTGCCTTTAAAATCTTATAATGTCTTTTAATCGCTGAATATTTAAACCTACGATGTAGTTAACAAAGTTTCGCCTCCATCAGGTATAATACAATTACCTTTAACCCTTAAAAATAAATATATAGGACCGCCTATTTAAGTACAAGTAAAAACCGTTTACCGGCCTCAACTTATATTAACTCGTTAATCTTAATGTTAACGTTAACGTTGAGTTTTTTCGTTTTTTTAAGGTGAAGGAAAAAGGTACTAAGTGATTTCAAAATGAGGAAAACAATAAGGCTAATAATCGTCTTAACCATCGTCGATACTAATAAAGATGACTTTTTTCCAGGGATAAAACCAACTTTAGCCTTATTAGCATCCGTATGGTTAATTTATGTAACAGTATTAATATTCTTTCGTAATGCGACGTATTAAAAATAGCCTTCTATTAAATACTGTACCGCCCCTATATCCGTTATAATTCCCTGAAAAACTTGTTGCGAGTATCGATTTTAAGTAGTAAAGAGGTATATAGGAACAATGTATTTATTTTTATATTAGCGGTAGGGTTCTTTACCTATGAGGCAGTAAAAAAATAGCGTGGTTAGCAAGTTATTGTGTTGCTTCCGAACCGGTTTTAATATCTTTATACCAGCTGATAAGCTTAGGTTTATTTCCCTCCTCTTTAACCTCAATATCTTTATGGTTTTTAACAGTATGAAGATAATTATTAGTAAGAGTAAAGCGGAATTGTATATAATACCTTACCCGTTTGTCTTTACGTTTATCATCAGTATATCGTATAGCTTAACAGCTTTGTTTACCGTAAATCCAACATCTTTTGGTATTTGAAGCATATTTTTTTTAGCTAATTGAAAGACCTACAGAAAGAAAAATAACCTGTTTAGTACTCTATTTCCCAGGTCCAAGCCTCTCATTAGCCGTATTAACCGGGCCTTCTGTACTTCCAATGAATGTATTACGTCTTGGGGGAATCTTCTTTATCGTAGGTAAAATCCAGAGCTTAGTAGTATATACTAGTCGAACCGAAGACTCGAGTCATTACATTTGTAAGCGAGGAATGTAATTGGCTAAAAAACCTATCGCAGGTAGTATCTAAGCACTGAAGAGTTTATTCAAACTCTTTGTAACCCGTAACGGCTTGCCAAACCTACTAGCGTAAAGTGTCTTCGCTAACTCCCACATTCCTTATTATATGTTAGTAAAGCATCGGCCTATTAAACATTTAATTAAAAAGGTCCATTTTTCTTTACGACTCTTTTTTGTAATTCAGTATGTAGAACTACTTAAGAATGTTCTAATCGGTGTCGTATTGAGTAAAATTAATATCGTATTCAAATTAACCCTTTAGCCCATCGTAGATTTTGTGAAAGGAAAAACAATTCGTCAGGTACCAGAAGTAGTGATCCTCGGCTTAGCTGGTAAGAATATTAGGAAATAACGAGTAAAAATCTGGCAGTTTAACTCTTATCTGGCGGCATATATTAAAGAACGGGCGTAAATTAACGTTGAGGAGGTTTTACGGCTTATAGTTAAACTTCTCCTTTCCTTTCCATATTTTAACGAACGTGGTAATGTTCGCGTAATCCATATCCACTATAGGAACACGTCGAGGAGGGAGGGTGATGTACTGGTAGTAGTAGCCTTTCAGGTCTCTTAACTAATGTTGGGGAAAGTGTTGAGGTTACTGGTATTAGGAGGCAAGATAGTTACCTTTTTTAGAATTGAGGTGGTAAAATCTGGTGGTTGTATCTATAATAATCTTGCGCGTAAAGATAGTACTTCCTTAATTTAACTTTTAAACCTAAACGTACTAAGGGGTTTAAGGGAAATAGGCTTGGAGGTTTTCGTGAATTTGGTAATAATTCTTTTAGTGTTAAGGGGTACGTTGAGGTTCCTACTTAATTAACTGGCCAACCTAAGGGATTTAAGCCTGTAAGTTAATCAATTCTTTACGGCTAGTGGCATTAGACTGTTAATCTTACGCAAAAGGTTCTAAAAAAAATTATCTGGGCTTGGGCAGGTCTTTTCGAACGCGTGTAAGGGCATTGAGGAATGCTATCGCCAGCAATCCCTTTTCCTTTGTCTTTTTAAGTCCATTGGGATTTCTTATCTGTGGCATAGCTGTAAAGTATTTCGGCGAGGTTATCGTTTTTCCCGACCTTTAAAGGTAAAGAAATTCCTTGTTTATATAGGTTAACCCTTAACTTTAACTTTACTAAATCTTTAGTTTTTTTTCGTATGGTTAAGATCTAGTCCTTAAAAAACTTGATATAATTGAACGGGATTTTAACGCTTGTATTTTAATCGTTATGGTCGACGTCGAAGATAAAGTGGCCGACGTAATTAGTAAGGTACTTGAGGGTAAAGTTTTCGTTAACTTCTTTAATTTAGATGTCGTTATCAAAATACTTAATGAAGGTGGTTCCAAGAGTCTTAATTATCTCCTTCTTAATACGGTCGTCGATAATGTTGAATTTTACGTTATTTAAAAGTATTCTTACGAACATGAAATAGTATGAGGAGAAAAAGAGTAGTAACAAGATATTGGTTATAGGTTTGCCGTTAAAATTGGTGTAAGTTCAAGATCGTAAAACTTAGTCGTTTTTACAACTTACAATAATAGTACCCGTAATAATAATAGCCATAAAAGTACTCACTTAACTATTTTCCAACTTAACAACTTTAAAACTTTCAAATAACTAATTACAACATTTTTCTTTAAGACTATTATAGTAATCTTTTTAATGTTTTCGATAATAGAAATACTATTAACACTCCTGAATACCTGTAAACAGAAAACTTACTTGAAAATTCTTCCTTTTAGCTACCTATTAACAGCAAATATAGCCTCAGGGTCTTTCGTAAAAATCTTCCCTCTACTTTGCATAATTGCAAAGCATAACTGGAAAGCAGCTTCTTCTTTTATTTAACCAATCTGTACTTCGCCTCATAAACACTAATCATTATTGGTAGACCTTTATCATTATAACGTATTCGATTCGAATCACTGTGATCGAAGTAACTGGTGCTGTATTAATATTGTTGATTGAAATGTGTTGGTTCTAAGTTCAGTAGACCGCTAGCTGGTCTGTATACTAATTTTTATAGCCAAACGCTTTAGCCTGTACCCCACTTTGAAGTGGGCACCTGCTGCACGGCATTTGCGGTGTAGTCCCACAAACTATAGTTAATTTTCAGTACTTAAAATCAACTTTACTGTAAGTAAAGTTGACTTGACTGTACTGCATTTGACTGCTATTTCAACAAATATCACTATTAGGCTATAAGGGAAAATAATACTGTTCACGCCCTTCACTATTATTTATAATATTGTTTTTCAATTTGTGAAACTTCCAATTTCTCATATAAAGATATCTTAAACATTGTTCAAAAGCGTTTATAGCTTTTTCATTTTAATAATATTTTTGTAAGATTCATCGGGCACCAATTTGTATTGAATCCTTATTAACTTGGCATTAATTTAAAATTTCACTGTGATTAATTGTGTATTAATATCGTGAATTAGTATCTTTCAAGGTTATTAATATGTGTCAATCCATATAGTATGTATCGGTTTCCATATTTATATTATTTCAATGTTTTCATGTAATTTAGTATGATAAAACCCCGTCATATAGTTAAGAAAGTCAAATCCATATGTTTTATTTCAGTAAAATATACTATTGAGTACCTTAAAGTTGGAGTCTTCATTTTCCAACGGAAAATTTAATGTGAAGGACGTTTGTAAATGCATTTGTAAGTGGTGATGAAATTTTCCAGTCTCTTTTCATATGGACAAGTTTATACCCTTGTAACCAACTACTTTAAGAAATTTTTGTAGCATGTTAGTCGTAGGGTAATTAAGCTTTTGGTGTCTTTAAAAAGTCCTGACTTCATTGTGTTTAATACTATTATCTCTAATTTTTAAAGATAAAACGATAAATATCTCCATCTTAAGTTGAATAGAAATATTGAGCCGTTATTTTCAATCAATCAGGTAGTTTAAATATTAACTTCAACACCTAGCTTCTTGATATGATATAAATGAATAAAAAATGGAATTCTGGATTTTAAGATATAGAAGAAAATAAGTTCAACAACTATAGATGTAATCTTTGAATGAAGTGAAAAAAGAGTTCCTTTTCAAATCTATATCCAACTCTTGCCTTCTCGGCGTCCGTGTAATCAATATTCGTAATAGGATAAATATTCTCTCCCAATACTACGTATTACAAATGATGTTTTGTTAAATATTGCTTTAACTTAATATTCGCTATCATTCATTGTAAGAGTTGTTGAATATAACGATCGCAGATGTCAAACGAATGCGTAGGTTCGGGGTTGTTATCGATATAAAAATTACATGAATTTCAACCTGTTATATGACATATAATAATGAAATTAACTAATTATCGCAATACTTCAAGATTAAAAATAATATATAGAAGCTAGCCGATAGTTTTAAACGCTTTTTATTCATTTCACTTTGCTTTTGTATCCTAAAAATTAATAACTTGTTTAATTGAGTCTTAATTTATAGCGTACGGGTATTAAGCATAATAAATTACCTATTTTTATAGAAGTATATTAATAATATAACGTGTCAATCAAAAGCGAAATTGATTATGAATCCAGTATGTTTAACTTTCATTTGATATCGATACTTACTAAGCTAGCTAATACTTGATTCAAAGTATACTTTTTATACTTGTTACAATTCCATATTTAAAATGAAAACCTTTCATTCTTCCAATTATTTTGCTTTACTATACTTACAAACAATGTAGTGTATAAACTCCAGTGGTTATTTTTTGTTTCAATTTAAGATGTTATAAATTTAGGGAAACATATTTTTCAAGCTTGTTTTCGTGTTATTGCAATCGTAAATTAGGAGAGTAATCGACCGAAAACCCTTATTAGAAACTACAATGTATTGTAGAATATATTTGAATGCTCTTTGTCCTGTAATAGCTTCACAAACTTATTTTTATCATGTGACTTTTTCAGCTTTAATACTACGCCTGGTCCTTTGACGAAATATCAATTTATCAAGCATTTAATTACAAAGGTCGGCTTTTGTTTCCGGATTTTTTTTAGTATATTTATTCCCCTTATATTGGTTTATTTTGTGTAATAGTAAGTGAGATTAATATTCTTTTTGAAATAATCCTCCAAATTATTGTAAATTTCGCGAGTGTTGGAATAAAAGTCAAGTGCAGTACAGTCAAGCCAACTTTACTTGCAGTAAAGTTGATTGTACGTACTGCAAATTGACTGTAGTTTGTGGGACTTCACTGCAAGTGCAATGCAGTAAGTACCCACTTCAAAGTGGAGCACAGACCAAAGCGTTTGGCCATATAAATTAGTGTGCGGACCGGCTAGCGGTCTGCCAAACTTGGAACTCACACACAATCAACCAACAATATCAACGCAGCACTAGTTTACTTCGACTACAGTGATTCGAATCGACTACGTTGCAACGATAAAGGCTTACCAATAGTGAAAAGATTGAATTCGTTAGGAAACTATGTTAGTAATTCTAAATGAAAAAAGGAAAATATACTGGATAGCAATAAATGGAAACCTGATAACTTCATTATTATCTAGCAATAATTTTTTTTTGTGTTTTACTATCACTGAGCTGTTCCTACCGCGAAGCGGCGAACTAGCT
This sequence comes from Anisogramma anomala, assembly GCA_038502455.1. Lineage (NCBI taxonomy): Eukaryota > Fungi > Ascomycota > Sordariomycetes > Diaporthales > Gnomoniaceae > Anisogramma > Anisogramma anomala. Next base: position 3,917,363 of record JASMMZ010000013.1, on the reverse strand, counting down.
TCTATTAAACATCCCTGTAGATACCATCGGGAGGGATCATAACATAGGCTTTTTCATCCTAGAAAGGCTACTGTCGGCCCCCGTTATTCCTCCGAACCAGACTCTAGGGTATCCTACAGTTTAGAGACCCGTAGGTGTGTAAACTATATCCCTGGTTAAGCTACGCAACGTAGCCGTTTCAGTCCCCGCTTAACGCTTAATTGCGCAAGATATATGACCTATTTGGTCCCACAAATAAGAATGACCCCATAAAGCTAAAGAAAGCGTAGTAAAAGCCTCTAAAAGGGGCCAAAGTAAAACGCGTATAAAATTACGTATAGGTATTAAGGGAAGTTTTGTATTGAAAAGGGGCCCCTTTTTATATATAAGGTAATTTATACGCTTTCATCCTATATAAAAGTTGACTTTTGTTAATATGAACCATAAATTCAAACTTTTATTTAATTAACTGTTTAAGTAATTAAAAAAAGTGAGTTTCCCTTTATACCTAGGTATTTTGTACCTTTACCTTCCCTTTAAATAGTATACTTTAGTTAACCCCCTCCTTTCCCATTGTACCTATTTTTAAAGTTCGTATTATATACATCTAGGCTCGTTGTGTTAAATCCCGCGAGTATTTACACCTTAAACGCGTCAAAGGCGCCTTAGGAATGACCTCCGCTGTCGCAGCGGAGGCACCCTTTAGGTGCTTAACCGCCTTACGACGACCCCTACGCGTTGCCGTGAAGGCGGCGGATAATGGCGCAGCGTAAAGCGTTATAAAGTCCCTATTAAAGCGACGAGACCCTATTACAAAAGGGACTTAGGTAAACGCCAGCGGCGGCGATGAAATTAGTAGTGGGGGGGAGACAGGCTTCATTTTTAACTAGCTCATTACCTCTTTCTTTACCATCGTCCCTGCCGCTTTGTGCGCCCCCGCCTCTTTCATAGCTCCGAATCCCTTCCTGGGACCTATAACTTCTTCCAGAGAGAAACGGGCTAGCCAGGTAGCCGTTGTTAAGCCTTTAATGACGATTATGGTAAATCTAGTAGAAGGATAAGCCTTCTCGTAATAGTGGTGGCAATGGTGGTAAAATTGGAGGTATATATGTATAAGTCAGCGGGTTTTATAAGTAAACGCTGACGGGCGTTGAATGTAATCGTTGTTGGTGAGCGTTAACCGCAGCCTTATGAGGACATAATTTATTTACGTACGTTATCCGAAACATAATTTGTAACGCGGGCGAAATCCCAGAAAAACCTAAGGTTTATGCGGAACCTTCTTATATAAGTGTTATATGTCCGCCCATTTGATGACTTGTTAAACTCCCGTAGCCAAAGCTTTTAAACCTTTATTAAAGTTGGATAGTGAACTAAGTGAGTTATGTTACGTTTTCTGTTATAATAGTAATACCTTTTTTTTACCTTAAAGAGTCGAAATCTCTGGGAAAAGGGGTCGAAATCCTTATAATTATATTTTATCGTAAGAAAAGTATATATAAAGAGCCGAAAAACTGTTATCGAAGGGGAAAAGAACCTGATACAAGTAATATACATAATATAGAGTAAGACCTAATCGTATACATAAAGTCACAACGTTTATAGGATGAAAATGACTTATACTTCTTTTAAATATACCACTTCCCTTTAACAATTTCAAGGCAGAATCGTAATAACGATTTTACCCCGTTTACAAAATGTAATCGCCTTCAAAAGAGTTAAACTTAACTTTTAGATTAATCAGACTATTTGTGACCTAGTTTCCGTTGATACCTATATACCCAAGGCTTTATTTAATTATAATGAGGTTCAAATATTCTTCGATTATAATGTGGAAGCCCCGGAAAGTCTACTGGAAAAAGGTAGTGGAATCGTTCATTTAATCCTAAACTACTAAGATCTTATTTACGTATATCGTTATCTCACTTAGGGTATTACGTGATACCATTTTAAAGCCTCTAGAAACGCCGATAGCCTCCACGTTAAAAACGTGCGTAACCAGGTGCAATTGACCGGATGCCTTCTTAATTACGTATCCGTTTCCATAAACCACGTACCCGTACCTAACGTAACTCCTACTATCGAAAATATACTTAAACCTGTCGCTAAAAACTGTAATATAATAGTGATTTAGGTTTACGTATCAGGTTTAAAAAGACATAACCGTATCCTCCTTAATTAACCTAACCTTAATATTGTTCAAGGAGTTGGAAGAAAACCGTAAAGTAAGTAAAATAGGCTGAAAAAAGCTAAAGAAAAACTCGTCGTCGGTTGCGGGGAAACTTAAACATATCTTATCCAGCTTAGGCCGCTGTTACGGTAAAGTAAAATTATTGAGATCAATGTAGGTATTTTGTGCCTTACGTATCTAAAGTGGAGTAAGTTTTTTTTATATTATATTACCGTGAAAAGCTTTTTATTTATTGGTTGGCATAATTATATAAATGAAGGTTCCGCCTTTTAAGGCCTCCGTTACGGGCGCTGCTTCGATTTGTTATATAAAGAGATATTGAATATCGAGGGTTTTAAAACGTTAGGTTCAATAAAGCCGTTATTATTTCAAAATAACTTTATCAAAAAGTAAACCGAAGTCCCTAAGGGCGACAACATTAGGCGAGGTTTTGTATAACGGGGCGATTGCTTTTACCGTACAACAAGTAGGATTGTAACATTTTTTAACCCCTTTTTATTATATCCAGAACACTAACTTGAAACGTTATAAGTAAATATAAGGACGATCTCAGCAGTGGTTACGGCACGTAAAAGATATAACGGGAGCCCTTCTTTTATATATAAAAGTCCTTTGTATTATCGGGTAACTTTTAAAGCCCTTATTATACGTATTTCTACATATGTCCTTTTTACTAGGGAGCGGTTGAATTAAAACCCTAGTTATTGTATACTCAGAAACCTAATATTAAGTAAGGGGTTTATAACTGGGTGAATCGGTTCCGTAGCGATAAAAACGAAAGGATTCCCCCATTTAAAAAGGCTTTTGAAACCTTAACGACTAGTAATATATAGTAACTTCGAATTTTTTAAGGTAAAAATCAGCTGGTTACTTGTTACTTACGTATTCGTTTTTCGTATATCGGCTTCGAAACCTATAGCGTTTAATTTTGAAAACCGTGAGGTATGTAGGAAAAGCACGTTATTAATGTAAATGAAAACCCGACTTATATAGTATTTAATGAGATTTAATATGTAACTTATATAAAGAATCGGGAAAAGGGTAAATTTTATAATATGTCGTGATTAAAACATGAAAACCCCGTAATTACCCTTTCATACCATAGTTTTATTGCCCTCTTAGTTAAAAATATTTTGACGAAGGTAAATAAGCTGTAGTAAAACCTTTAGCGTCTTATTTTTTCAAATTAGCTAATTGTGAAACAGGGTGTGAAATACCTTTGAAACGTTTTTACAAAGGATTAACGCAGCTTTACCGTCGGCGAATACGAATTTCATATCGTATGTTAAAGCTGCAACCAAGTCGGCGACAGATTTTTTAAATATTTTTTCTTCGTGTTAGGCGCTAATTAAATCCTTAGTAATGAAGAAGAACCAATAAATACTCCAGTTTATAATACTTTTTATCCTTTAAAAGTATACCAGAATGAATACGATTGGCCTTTAAAATGTAGTTACAAGAAGTCTCGGTTTCCCAGGTTAAGTATTATGAAGACCTCCGACTATCGTTATATTTATAGGAAAATCCTTAAGTAGAGGTATTTATTGTTAAAGATGCGAAGGTATCCTGTAATATAAACCTAATAAGCCTTAAAAAGTCACCATTTAGATTCAACGGACATATTACGAACTTTTATAGTATTTCGTTATACCTTTTTTTCGATGACATCAAACCCTTACGAGATTATAAACTTGGATTCGTCCCAGTCATTTATGTGGTAATTAACAAAATTATTAATAATAATAAACCTATCAAGAATATGATTTCGGAGGATTCAAACTTATTAACCTATATCGACAACGAATTAGCCTTTTATTTCGAAGGGATAGATATAAAGGAATAACGGAATTTTATATTAATTAAGAATCTTATATATCTTGACGAGGTCGGTAAATCGAATAAATCCATTTTTTCATAGGTTAGCATGTAAATCATATAACTTAGCCAAAAATTCCTACGTTTAATAAACCTAGCCCCTCGTAGCCAAGCTTAATTAGTTTTCCTTATATAATACCAAAGTTGATTTAGCTGAAAGATCCATTACTCCACAGTTTTAACTTACTTCGTAACAAGTTTGTTAACCGTATATAAAACGTTTGAATATAGTTGAGTAAAGGCTTTCGCCTATCCGTATATCGAGGCCTAGTTTTGAATATTGGAGATATAAAGTAAAAAGGCTATTTCCATAAAGATTAGGTCCCCAAACCTGGGTAAATTGGCTTTCGAAACCTTAATCCGCGGAATCGTACGAAAATGTGATTTATGGGTTAAAAAGATCGTTAATGAAACCCTATAATCAAATTTATTATTTAGGTTAAAACGGATGACCATAGTAACCTTAACGATATGAGAAAAATTACGGTCGAGGATATATCTTATTCGTTACCTAAAATTTTTTAAATTTTTATTCAAATTTATATCGGTGATGAATACTTAGCTATCGATGGCGCGCCCCTCACAAGCGTTATTTTACGTCGGTTTCGCTCAGTTATACACGAGGTTAAAGTTGATACTTACGATGCTATGAATTCCGGGTAACTAATTATATATCTGCGTTGGAATCTCGTTGTTAAACTGATTTTTATAAATGTTAATAATATAAATTTTATTAATTTGTAGTTATAAAACATTCCTTCTGAGGTTTAGTTTTAAATGTGTAGTGGTAAAGGGAACCTCTTTTTACACGTATATTAGGACCCGTAGCCGAATATTTAGCAGAAATTTACGCCGTTCCTCTTAGGTAAAGGCGAAATTCCCCTAATTACGAATAAGTTAAAAGAGGTCGTAAGTTTAATGGCGTTATATAGATGCGTATCCGTAATTTTTCTTACTGGATTATAGTTTTTATACATTAATAATATTAATGTTTTCATTTGCATAACCTATAAATAAAGCCTAATATATGGTAGTAACCTTGCCTAATTATATCCAAATAATAGCAAATTATGTATTTGTTTTTGGAACTCGGCAATGCCTAATCGTATTATATATTTCCCAAAAAAATATATTTAGTATTTGAAACTATTGAAAAAAAGTTCAACTTGTGTACATAGTAAGGCCATTATCAGAAGCGTTGATTCAATAATAAGGCCTATAGGGTTTTACTATATACAACCGGTATCCGAAAACGGCGGAAATTAGAACTCAAATATGAATATAATCTAGTTTAATGTAAAGGGACTATTATTACTTAAGGTTTTGGTAGCGTCTATTAATATTATTTGGGCTCCAGTCGCTAAGAGCTCAAAGAAGTTAAAGTTAGTTATCCAAACTTTTTTTAAAAAAAAGAAGGCGTATTAACGCGCTGGATTTAGAACTTATAACATATTTTTCTATGGACCGAGAACCGGGATTATAAAACGTGGGGGTTTTAAAGATTGTAACTGTTACGGTGGAAGGTTCGGGACCCCTAATCGTAATGTTTTGTAAAGAAACTTCTCCCCAGGTATCGTTTAGTCTAGTTACCTTTTACAACATGGGGTTTAAAAAGGGCGAGTAACGAAACAAAACGATATTTCTTGACGGGGTAGTATAACCTTTAATCCCGGAGCCTTATATAAGGGACGAAAGTCGCACCGTATTATTGCATACGAATTATTAGCGAATACAAATATAATAAGGTTCTAAGTTTCTACCTCTTTTTACTGGGCGGGTATTAATTTCTATGGGTTTAAAAGCGATAGAGGTAACTTTAGCTAAAGCTTCTGTTATTACTTTAGCATTATACCTAGTTTTACCAAATAACTTAATCCTTTTAAGCCGGTATTTTGAAACGCGGATATATTTACCCCCTTTATTTTAGGGGCTGTTCAATAGTCGTCATGTATCGAGATAAAAAGCTCGTGGTAATTATGGCATTATGGACGCGCTACGTAAGCCCCAGGAGCGTGATCCCTAGTAAAATTCAAGTAATTAGGGTAACGTATCGGTCAGACCTATTATATATCTATATACTATTCTAGGTACTTATCGCCATCAAATTAAAACTAGGGTTTTTTATTTGTCATTCGAAATTTTTGCTTATATTAAAAATGCAGGAAAAACTGAATGGTTTAAAAAAAAACATAATTTAAGTTATTAGGCTTGTATATACGTTTTAACTGTATAATAATTGGTGGGCGTCGATAGGCGAAATCTTAGCCTAAGTAGTGATTTCCTCTTCTATTACTTCCGAAACCTCTATTGGTATATTTTAAAAGGGTATATAAATCATACGACGAATTCCTTTCATTATATATATATATGATGTTTGGTATCAAATAATAAAAGTGCCTTTAAAAAGTTATAGTAAAATTAGTATAATTTCTTTAAAAAGATTATTTTTACGTCTATATCCGCGTAGTGTATAGCAAACCTCGTAAAGGTTTCATCCACCAATTTAATAGCGGTAAAATTTAGCTATATCTTTTTAATAAAATCTTATCGAAGAAAAAAACCTTTAATATTTCGTTTGGGGTTTTTAGAGACTCGAATAAAAACCCGTAGGTCCCCCTTTTTCGCCGCTTTTTAAAATGTGATATATTAAGTAAAGTGGTATTTCGAATAGTTCTCAACAGAACTTAAATGTCCCTTCGTAAACATAAAAATCCTCGAAACGTTGACAGGATCGGAGTCCTAGTTCAGCCTGTTACCATAACCCATAAAATAATCGAGTTGAGTGCAATAAAGACTAAAAACAGAAAGCCTTTATCCGCCGTAACTGCCAGCGAAGTTGGATCCGTCGTGTAAACGGTAGGTAAAAGTATACGAAGGGCCCTTCGTGAGGATTTTCATATCTATTCTTAAACGAGGGTATAATTCTTATTATCCGTATCTATAAGCCTTTATCGGCGAGGTAATAGGTAACGTACGCTACGATATATAATACCAGCGCTTGGTGTTAACATTATAAAAACCTTTATCAAAAAGCCCTTTAATACCAATAAAAACCTTATCAAACCTACGGAATTACTTAATAAGTCCCTCCATATGTTGAATTCCAACATATTAACCAGAAAAATTAAATCCAATAACAAAAAAAGAATGATTCAATACGCGATAATTCGATAGGTATAACCACGGGATTTTCCCCTTTAAATTCCGCCAAAAGTAACTACCTTACCTACCAATACTTCAAATGCAAAACCTAGATAAGCCGTACAATTGATATAAAACTTTCTCTCCTCGAAATATAGCTGTAGTGGATACAAATTACATAGCAATTAAAACTTACGTAAATCTTAAAGAAAGTGAAAAAGTATAACAATAAGCCATATAACCTCTTGAACATTAAATGAAAACTATTCTTCAATATATCTCACTAAATAAGAATGCAACTGACAGGTGTCTAATCTTCATTTCATTATATTCTCAGTGTTCAAGATAAAAACTTTTAACTTTGTTACCTAACGAATTATATTTTTGGCGAGATCTAAGATATTATTAAAAGTTAATTCGAGCACGATATTAAACTTACCACATAATATTCAGACTGTAAAATCATTGAGTAGTTATGCGTATTGAAATACAAAAAAAATCGAAAATAAAGTCAAAACGTCGTTAATTGCACTAAAAGTTCAACCACCCCACAATCAACAAGCAATAAAGAATCCTTAAAACAGTAAGCAATAAAGATATAAACTTATTTACATTAAAAAAACTTGAAAAAACTATATCACCACTGCTAAACGCATTCCCAAAAAGCACTCAACTTCAAGTTTATGTTGAAAAAAGATCAAGATTTAAACTTCTAAGTTTTTGTTAATATATTTTACATTACAGTAAACTTACAATTCAAGTCTTTGATTCGACAATAATATTTTACGGTATTAAGTTTTTCAACACTATTATAGCGCAGGATTTATAGGAAGCGTTACGTATATTAAACATTAACATGTACTTAAAACCTTTCATATTATTAGTTTATAGAACAATCACTAATTGTACCACAACATAATTTCAAGTTAAAGTTAAATCAATAGGGATTTCATATAAATAAGTACCTATGAAATCTTATCAAAGTATAGGAAAGATAAAAAAGGCAAATATAATTTAACGTAAAGCTTTTAAAATAATTTACTTTAAGATGAAAATATTTAAATATTTTGAGACAAAACTATAACTAGTATTGAATGGCATTGATAATACCGCTGGTTCTCATGGTTTCATATCAACTTTTCTAGTGTTTTTCGCGTACTTAGGTATAACAGAAAAAATAAATTTATTATAAAATACCTTAAAAAGAGCTGTAGCATATATAAAACACTTGAAAGAATCCAGGAATAAATCTGTAAAGCGTCATATCAACGATGTACTCAATACTAGGAAATATTCTTCAACAACAAAGATACTATTTTTAACTTTACAAAGCGAAATTCCTGCGTAAAAAACGAGTCAAATTTGATGAGCCTTACAAAATTTTAGATATTACTAACCTAAACATAATGATTGAAAGCGTTAACAATCCTATCACCTTTCACATTATACAAGTGAAACTATAAAAAAGACCACTTCAAATTGAAGATCTTTAAACTAAGCGAATGAGCTAATATAACAAACTTAAATCTATCGTTGAAAATTCTATAAAACAACGTCAACGTAAACAACTACACAAGAAAAGAATATATAATAAAATAAAATAGAAAATAGAAATTATAGATTTATACAGATATATACTCCGATCTAAATATTATAAAAAGAGAATTGGAAAATTCCCCTCTCTGTTAAATTGGAGATCAAAAGTCTTATTAATATACAATGAAAGCTATTTAAGGAAATAAACTAAGTTAAAACCAATAGTCTCTTCATTCGCAATGTGATTCAACTTACGATATTGGTATAATGTGAAGGCTAAAAAACGATAATCTTTAAATAAAGAATGATCTATAAGGATGAAGACAAAACCGTAAACCGACCGTACTCAAGGTTAAGGTTAATAGTTTAAAGTTACATTAGTAAAATCGAAAGCTGTATCCTTACTTAATCGCCTACTATTCAGAAAATTAATTAACGTCTAATTGCTGTCATTTCTGGACTGTTGACTATTAGAGTAAGCGGTAAGTTTACCCATAATGATAGCGATATTAGGAAAACTTTTATGTAATCCACCACTTATCTTGAACGGTTTATATTACTAGCATTGTTATAAAAATGACTAGATAAATTTTCAAATAGAAAGGTTATAAGTTAAATGACATATTTTGACAGATTAGTTGAAGAATATATGTATTAGTTTCTAATGTACCAAAAATATTCTAATACTAAGACAAATATAAAGCTATTAATATTTAATCCATACCCATTAGATGAGAAGTATAAACAGGTTGATATAGTTAGTATGAGAGCTAACAATACTTTTTCCTAGGTACTGCTGTATTTTGAACAACATATTAGCTTTTTATTAAGGGTTTGAGTTTTTGAAAGTGTAAAGAAATTGAAATATTAACTACAGGCATGAAACTGGACTTCAATAAATCGTTAATCTGTATTTATAGTATTAATAGCGATCTTAACACGTACTTAAGACTACTATAAAAGAGACTGGCTATCAGCTTAGTAAAAACCAACAAATCCGATAACGTAAGATCGTAACGTTACCTTAAATAAAGGGTTTAAACGGCTTACATCATAAATTTTTACTAACCCGAGGCATCGTATGATCTATCGGTTACAACGTAAGTTCAAAACCTACAAGAAAAAGATTTTAACAGGTTTTATAAGCACATACAGTAGTCATTGGACAACTCGAATAAAGATATTGATATAGTACTAGTGAAAACAACGACGGAAAAGTTGATAATCTTTACAAACCATTTATTTACTAATAACGTCTACCTAACCTCAAAGATTAGATTCTTTATAATACTCGTCAATAAATATAGGTTCAATAGGTAATTTACAATCACCAGTAACATTATTTACTGAAAATCTATCACATATAAGCATAGAATACAAAACGTACCGATATATAAAATTCAGGGTACGATCAAAGGATTCAAAATAGATATAGTAACGGACGGCATATTAAAAATGATCATTAAAAATCTAGAACTACTTCCAACACTTATAATCATTTTTATCAACTCTCAAAGCCTTTAAAAATACCCGTCTAATATTATATTAATCAATGAAACTCGTTTAATAATAACTATAATAGTGGTAAAAAGATATACAAAACTCTAGAAATAAAGGAATTCGAATAAATCAACGATAAAAATATCCCCGCCGATACTATACCTAAGGCTATGCCTAAAGTCGTTTTAGAAAGGTTTGTTATTGGAATAGCAGTCAAATGCAGTGCAGTCAAGTCAACTTTACTTACAGTAAAGTTGATTGTACTGACTGCAATATTGGCTGCAGTTTGTGGGGCTGCACTGCAAGTGCAGTGCAGTAGGTGCCAACTTCAAAGTGGGGGCACAGGCCAAAGCGTTTGGCCATACAAATTAGTGTGCAGACCGGCTAGAGGTCTACCAAACCTAGAACTTACATATCAATCAACAATATCAGCGCAACACCAGTTACTTCGACTATAGTGATTCGAATCGACTACGTTGCAACGATGAAGGCCTACCAACATTTGTGGATAATATCAAGTTTGTTGTTTTTATCGAGGAATATATAAACCGATTGGAATGTAATAAAAAGTAACAGTAATATCCTGGCAAACTGGAAAACTGACAGGGTAATAAATACGAAGCACCTACCCAAAACTACTAACAAAAGATACATAATTAATAACGTACAAGGTTTTGTCAAAAACTTGAATGCGGATATAAAGGAAAGTAATACTTGGAGTTATGAGGTAGAGGCCTACAATTGGAATAGGATTTGGGTGCAAAAATAACTAAGCTTAATAAAGTAATACCGATAGGAATAGGAAGAAATTATAACGTTACCGTTGATTAATGGTTGACTACGCTGATACGCACGTACGCACAAAAACAAAAAGTCGCTAATGTTAGAATAGCAGTTAATTACAGTACCTTCAAATTGACTGTATTAACTCCGGATCAACTGCAGTGTGATACTCGATTCAATGTGGGGTACAGACTAAGCAGTTACACATACAAATTAGTATATAGACCCAGTAAGCGGTTTGCCAAACTAAGAAGTAACACATCACTACTTTCAATGCAATGCACCAGTTACTTTGACCATAATTCGAATCAACTACGTTGGAACGATAAAGACCTACTAATAGCTATGTTCGAAAAAGTATCAAAACGTACCTTTTATATTATATCTTAAGGCATTATCTTACGTAAAACATAACTTCAAACTATACTAATGTATATATTCAATCCAACCATCAATTATAAAACTAATATGTTCAAGATATATCTCTTTATCAATATTACCCAAATTCATATCACAAAAAACTCGACGTTTCTGCAAAAAATTGATGCTATTAGTAATTCTTAAATCATAAAATAACCTCGAAAATATATAATCCCTTTGATATCAATAGATTTCAATAATATAAATACTATTTTACTTATTATCTTTTTCATACATAACTAAAATACATTGGTAATACCCTTTAATCATCCAGGTTTTATCGGTTCAATAAAAGACGTTGCTACTAAATCAAAGTTTAATACTTGTGCTCGAATATTTATCATAAACGTTTCTAACGATTCGTTTTATTAAATCACAATTTACAACAAACGACGTAACAAAAGTAACTTCATTAATGAAACGCATTTTGAATAATTATTTAACCGGGTTGAAATCTAATAATTTAATGGAAGATCGTTTTCAAAGTTTTCGATAAAAATAATAATTTTAACGTCAAAAAATAACACGATTTTATAATTTTATCACGCTTGATTATTAATAACTATTTCACATTTTTACTTTTTGAAACGTAAAATAAATAAGTTAAGCATTATATATATCTAATTATAAAACACATTACAACTATTTATTTACATTTATCGATAAATTTCCTCTTTTCTTTAAGTAGTATTTATAAAGATTGAGTTTGTATTTAGTTTAATTTTATAAATTGGTTTGTACAAATACTATATAAACAATATCTGGTAATCAATAATATCATAAACTTGAGTATAAAGAGAAAAGAATAATAAACCTTTGGGTAAGAAAACTGTGGTATACTAGGCCAAATTTGGTTAAGCTTACACTAGGGTGGCACAAACCAGTTACCTCGCAGGGATGCTGTTATTTCAGTACGATACCATAGTAGACAGACGTTCAGGCGTCGTTGGTTTTGCATCTAATCAGATGGAGCTGTGGCTTATGCCCAGGGCCCCGGGGAACGCCCTATCCACAACCCTGCTGGTCATTATAAGGCCGACCATCGGCACATTGCACATGGTACTGGCACTCCACCTTAGCCTTGGTCACTCCCACTTCAACATGAACAAGCACCACACCCCACCCGGCACCCTCACCCTCATTGCAAACATTCATGACTATGGTTGGCAGGCTGCCTGCTCAAACACACAGGGTCAGAACCAAGTCTGACCTTGACCTGTCTTCTGCGCCTGAGGAGCCCTCCACGCCCACCGCACCTTCTCTTACCTTCTCCGAGCAGACCCGCGACGACCAAGCCACCGACGACTTCTTTCCTGCCGAGTCCCGCCGCCGCCGTGCTTCCACCCGTTTGATTGCCCAGAATGCCGAGGATGTCCAGCGCATCACAGGCGAGTCTACCGAGCAACTTGCTGCAAGATGCTGTGGTGGAGGCTGCTGTCTGAGTGTGGGCGCCACAAAGGATGGAGTCGAGTACGAGCAGGTCCAGCGGCCGGACAATATTGCCTTCAGGTCGCTTGGCCTGACCATGGACCAGATCCCAACCACCTTGACCAATGTCTTGGACCTACCAGAGCAAATTGCCTTCCTGGAGCCCTTGCGCTCTCCGTCCGATCGGCCCTCTCGTCCACCACATGCAGCACCGTTGCGCAGCAGCACTGCCGAAACAGACCACCTGCGACAAGATGACCTCGACACCTCCATCCAGCCTCCCGGTTACGTCCAGCCACACCCTCCACACCGCGTCTTTCCCGCCCGCCTCCACTCGGCCCGCGAGCTGACCAAAGCGGGCGCCGAGAAGAGGACGTTTCACTTCGAACTGGACATCACCAACTACCCGGACAGCGAGGGCGTCGATTTCAAGGTCGGGGGCGCCATTGGCGTCTGCGCGCCCAACGACGAAGAGGACGTGGACGAGATGCTCGATCTTCTGATGGTGCCCAAGTTCCTGCGCAACAAGCCCGTCACCCTGCGAACGACCAAGGGCCGCTGGCCCACCGTCTGGGGCGACGACCAAGCACGCCAGCTCGTCACCACGCGCCGCGACCTCCTCCTGTGGTCCTCCGACATCCAGTCCTACCCGCCCACCAAGCAACTGCTGCGCGTCCTGGCCGAGTACGCGGCCGAGGAGAACGAGCGCAAGATCCTGCTGTTCCTATGCTCCGCCGACGGCCAGGGCGTCTTCTGCGACCTGCGCACCGGCCCGCACGTCTCCGTCTCCCAGCTGCTGCACGCCTTCCCGAGCGCCAAGCCGCCGCTGGACCGCCTGCTGGGCGTGCTGCCGCCGCTGATGCCGCGCTTCTACTCGCTCTCCAACGACCCGCACGACTCGCTCCTGGCCCGTGCCGACGGCCAGGCGCCCCGCCGGCTGGTCGAGGTCGCCGTCACGGTCCACGCGACGGCGGACTGGCGCAAGGGCACCCGCACGGGCGTCGGGTCCGGCTTCCTGCAGCGGCAGGCGCTGCGCTTCGCCGCGGGCGCGGCGCCGCAGGTCTACATCCCCATGTTCAAGGGCCTGATGGCCAACCCGCTGGCGCGGCAGTTCGCCGGCGACGGACCGATGCTGCTGATCGGCGCCGGCGTCGGCGTCGCGCCGTTCCGCGGCTTCGTGCAGCGGCGGCTCCGGACGGCCAACTGCGCCAACAAGGTGTGGGTGCTGCAGGGCATCCGCGACGCGCTGGTGGACGAGATCTACAGCGGCGAGTGGGGCGTGCACGAGGACGAGGTCAAGAAGGTGGTGGAGAGCCGCGTCGGCGAGGGCCGCTACGTGCAGCAGGAGGTCGTCCACCAGGCCGACCTGGTGTGGTATGTCATCAACGCCGTCGACGGGCGCGTCTTCGTCTGCGGCAGCAGCAAGGGCATGGGCGAGGGCGTCGAGCACGCGCTGATTCAGGTCGCCATGCGCAAGGGCAGTCTGGACGAAGAGGAGGCCAGGAAGTACTGGGACCTGAAGAAGCAGGTCGGGCAGTACATCGCCGAGACGTGGTGAGGGACGCGTGGAGTTTACGCTGCAGCATCGTCAGATGCCCCACTCCGAGGCCGAACCCTATTGGCTTACATGACTTGGGTGCCTGCCAGCGGACGGGCTGTGAGGAGACGATTCTCCCGTGGAAGGGGGGGAAAGCGACATAGATCAAGACAATTGCGCAAGCAGAAACAACAGGCATACAGCCAGCCATGGAGCTTGGCTGGTCGGTGTACAAGGCGTCGCTGTTCCAAGGGAGAAGCGAGACAGCAAAAAACCATTGGCTTCTTTCGACGAGCAAGGAAATGTATGCACTTGCTGTGTATATTCCAGCCAGCAAATCATTTCCCATCCTTAGTCATGTCGAGCGGTTGCTTTGAAATCGAACACGAGTCTCTTCGGAAGCGTCTACTGCTGTTACTAATGCCGCATTGCTGCATTGCTGCATTGCTGCATTACTGCATGTTTTTTTTTTTAAAAAAAAATATTATTTGCCATGTGCGGACGGCGCCCACTGCTTGGTACGGCGCTTGCTGCTAAGAAATATACATGTAGATACCGGCGGAAAGGATCGCAACTCGGGGGCCTTTTTCCTTACCATAACCATTCATAAACGTAGGCTTTGAATAATACATTGTTTTGAATCTAAACCCTTAAGCTATTTTTTCGATTGAGACTTTAAGGTGCTCCGTAACTTTTAAGACCCGTAAGTGTAAAAGTTATAGCTTTAGTTGGGCTAAAGAGTGCGGTTTTCGCAATTTCTATCTAAGGCCTACTTATATCAAGGATACGATAGAAAGGTTCTTTCGTAAAATTAAAAGCTTTACGCAATATAAACGTATAAAAAAAAGCCTATATACCTGCGAATATAAAACGTAGTATATTTGTATGTATATAATAAAAAAAAACTAAGGTTAATTCCCAGTATATAAAGATGTTTTTCAAAGCTTTTACTAGCCTATCGAATTGTTTAAACGTTGCGTGACTATCTTTAAAATGATAAGTTTACCAAAAAATGTCTCAAAACTAATTTTTATTTTTTACTACTTCAATTACGACTGCACATAGGTATTTATAACGAAATAATTGCGTGCCATGATACTATTTACAAAATTGTAGCCGTAATTTACTTCAAATATTAAAATTCTTAAAATAAAAGTCATTTTTACTTTCCTATCATAATTTGTCGCGTCGCAAAACATAACATATAGTATTACAGTCGTTATCGCCTATATAAAGCTTTATATTAACGTAAATAATAACCCTATTCATAAAACTTTAGATATTGCAACGTTGTCGATTCGAAGTGTAGTCGACGTAACAGTAGTATTGCAAAGGTTAGAGTGTGAATTATTGTTTCTTTTAAGTTTGGCAAACCACTAGCCGGTTGGCACACTACTTTGTATGGTCAATTGTTTAGTTTGTACCCCACATTAAATTGGGTACTCTACTATAATTGACTTGCAGTCAATGTATTAGACTTTAACTGTATTTCATTTAAACTTTATTTTAACACTAATAGCTTTTTATTTTGTAGTGCCAGTGCCTGTACATTTTAAGACAATTATCTGCTAACACATTTATTTTCCTATGTTCTGTTCATTGCCATTTATATAGCAGTTTCACTTCCTATCTCTTGAAATTCTAGGAATAAGTGTTTTATCACTTTTATATTTCAACTCTCAATACATATATAGTTACACATAAATCTCAACCGTACCAGTTCATTGGGTCTATATTGCTAATAACTTAATAATTTTTCAGTTTGCTAGGATATCTTTGCTTTCCATTTTTTACGTAATTTGACTTTGCAAGGTAGCTTTTACCTATAGCCCTTAATCCGTATAGTTAGCCTATTGTTGTTTACAAACTTTTTCAAAACTTTGTTTAGTATAGCCTTTGTTATGACATAAGCCGTGTGATCTTTACCATCTATTTATCGAAACTCCTTAATTTCACTGATATTATAAACTTCGCGGAAAGCTATTACGTTGATTATCAAACTTTTATGCTAATTGTTTCGAATTTGAAAAAAAAATTCAAATATGTTTTCTAAATTGATATGAATAACGATTAGAATGAGTAAAATACTTAACTATTGAGTAATAATGCTAGGTTTTTTTTAGATAAATATACCTATATCAAAGCTGTCCATTATATCGTTAACTTCAGAAAAAAGTATATTTTGTAAAATCCTTATTATTGGAACGTTGTGGTAGTGATGATGTTTTACAGTATATTGAAAGATAAAGAAGCCAAGTTTAAATCTAGACTAACTGCAGAGTTTGCAGTAAGGTATGTACAATAATAAAGGCAAGATAGGTAGGATATGGTACCCCACTTAGGTCTAACAAATTCTCGGGGACAAAGAAGGTATAATGTCCCCATCATAAGCGAGAGAATTCCACCATGTTTTGTGAGAACAGCTTTTCAAGAGAAAGGATATTTACGAGAAACAATACCCGTAAGAATAAACACGTATCTCAAACTCTTCTTAATCTCTTCAATTGATTCTTGATAGTATTTATGGTCTTTAAGACTCATATATTCGTCATTTTTTTCTGTGAATCATTTATATTTAACGTGATATTAAACTTGTTGATTCCTACAGCGGCGACGGTTAAACGTCTTATCTAATATCCCTTCAACTTCACATTCGTCTTCGTCGCTTTTATATTTCATAGGTGTTCAAAGTGTAGCGATTCGTTTGAATGTTTTATCATTACAAATGGATATTAAAAAAAAAATATTGATAATGTGATAAAAAATTTCATTTGGAGGGAAATTTAAAATGAAAGCGAGTTTTCCTATATGGTTGATAATAGTAAAAGGTTCTAAACGAGGGGGAGCGAATTTTTACTAGCGATAATAAGGTTTATATATTCGACTAGGTTTGTGTTAAGTTAGATTTCTAATTTTGAAATCACGCCATTGGTGTTTTTAATTGTACCCTTTTTGGATTTTATGGTTATAATATCTATTATCAATTGAATATTTTGCCTTAAGTTTCTTTGATGAATCTAGTGAAGGTTTATCAACGAGGTGTGAAGGAAATTGAATAGTTCATTATCTAAAAACGAATAAAATAGAAATTTATAAGGATTTGTATCGATAGTTTGAAAATAAGAGTTATTGAAATATTATTATTAGACGTAAATATATTGAATTCATAATTGGTAAGAATGTTTACCTACTTGATATCGTAAAGCGAGTTATATAAATTAATAGTTTTCTGTATTTACCGTTTCCTTAAATATAATAAGTTATTGTTCTTATAAACTTTGTATGAAATCCTCTTCAAAAACCTTGCTAGAATACTAACAAAAATTGAAGGTTACAATCGGAAATAATATGTTATGAGTAAGATTAATTATGCAATGAAAATTATTTCAGGAAAATGGAAATCTATTTTGTGGTAATATATATAGTATATTTTAATAAGAAATGTATTTTTTTGAAAGTTCTATAAATAACCGATATAATGGTATTGAATTCCTTTCATAAAAATAGAATTTATAGTGTTTTAAAAGAAGACATAATTGGTAAAACGATAATAAAATCCAAGTAAATAGTGAATATGAGGTTTTTAAGAGTTTATATTAGGTAAAATTTACTAACATACTTCTAATTGTTATTTTGCAATTAATTACTTAATGTGTAGTTTCGATAATAAGTTTTTGCGAGTTTATGTTTAAAGCTAAAATAAAAGCTATTTAAAGTTTTTATATATGATTATATATTCATATAGTTAGTAAACGTGTTTCGCTGCAAGATGCACTCTTACAGAGTGCACGATAACGTGTTACGTTGCAAGGTACACTTGCAGAGTGTATGATAGCATGACACGCCTTAGAAAGAATATTAGCAGAGTGTATAGTAAATTGTTACGTTCCGGGTAAAAGTTCATAAGCTTTTACTTAAGGCGCGTATTTTCCGGATACCTCTTCTACCTTTAACTATTCATTATTATCAATACTATTTAATTTTGTACTTATTTTTTTATGTTAACGTAAAAGGTAAAAACCTTGCTGATATTGATTAATATCTCATTCGATCCACTATAAATAGCTTAGGAACAAAGAGAAAAAAATTTATTCAATATTTATAGCAGAATGCTGTAACGATTCCAATTGTTTCCTAATTTAATATGCCGCTTTACAAAAAACACATGGAAATGTAAAAAGACTGTAAAACGCGGAGTGACTTTGAAAAAACACAACTGAAGTACGAAATTATCAATTCGGTTAGTACACTTTAATTATTAAAAGCCTCATTACATTATCTGTTAACTCAATTCGTATTTTGAACGTATTCGGGAAATTTTTAGAAAGCGTCCTATTATGTATTAACCACGTAAGTAATTAAAATTCTGAACCATTTACTAGAACCTATCCGAAAACAACTTTCGAAACACTTTGAAAAACATGAAAAACGCCTAAAACAACTTTTACAACGCTTCAAATAACTTGTAAAACCTTTAATGTAACAGCTAAACCAGTTATAAATATTTTTCAAGAGACTAAAATAACTTTTGGAGTGCCCCTTATAAATACTCCAAACCCTAGAAGTAGCTTCTGAAACACCTAAACAAACACATACCAAGCGTCCAAAGCATCTTTTGAAGCGTTTAGACATATTTCGCGAACGCCAAATACAATATTCGAAACGCTTACTACACTATCTTAACCCTTCAAAACAAATTCACTATTTTGAATATCCGATTTTCCCTTCATTTTTATATTACTCCGTTCGACTTACTATATATTGTTTATTTAAATTCTTATTGATAATGATTAAGTTTACTAGTTACCTAGCTAATATAAAGTTTACAATCGCTAAATACCTGGTTCAAAACGCTTAACTGGTTTGTAATTACGCCTTATTTCCATTTTATTTGAATTAATAAGAATTTAAAACCTCATTTAAACCGCTTTTACATACTGTATTTGTATTTCATTTACGCATTGTACTCTTTTATTTACCGTTATATTTTCAACCACCCTTTTAATAAACTCCTTTTAGCGTATAGAAAACTCTATCACTATATTATATTTGTATTAACTCCTTGTGTACAATAACTTTACTCACATGATATAACTCATAATATGTTTGTCTGGTGCCAGCAAATATATGGACCTTATATTCCAAAATAAAACGTTCCGAAAAAAACCATTTTATAGCTAATTAATCTAAACCTATAGGATAATATTATTGAAACATCTATCTAAGAATTAGATCTTTATATGGTAAATACGTATGTTACAACTGTGATTTTTTGCTAGTAGGAAGAAAAGGTCTATAGGTAAGGTATGTTCGATAATTTACGAAATAAAATTCAAACTAAAGGTTGGAAATATGGTATATGATGTATGATTCTATTGTTAATATCATACGAGCATATTTATAGAGTATAGGAATTAATAACTCAGGTGGGAAAAAACAGACGTATGATAAAAACCCTATTAATCACAGTTTGATTAAGCGAAATGTCAAACTCAAAAATAACGAAATATTATAAATATACTTTGTAAAAGAATGTTGATTAGCGAAGTATAGAAAATGAATCGTTCAGGAAATTCGTAGGAAGCCTTAATATATAAATACTTTACATACGTAAACCGTAAGATTCTTCGAAAAACTTACCGCGCCCTGCAAGAGGTATACAGAACTCAAAGAATTGACGGAAAAGGAGAAAGAACTAGGAAGATTATCCGCTACTTGGGTTAAACACAGATATTTTCTAGTCAGTAATTTTAAGGAAATATATAAACCGAACTACTTTCTGAATGTATGAAAAGTTTCTTTTGCCCGTAGAAAAAGTGCCTTGAATAAAGAAAACGGCGTTTTCGAATGCGATATAAATAGCGATAAACGACTATACTAGCTTTACATCCCGATACCTATAAATCACGACCTATACTGTGACCTTCTACTCTACTGATTCCTTATTGATATGAATAACCTTATAAAGCTTACGAAATTGGCTAAGTTATAGGATAAAGTAAAAAACTATGTTATCAAACCCTACGATATTATCGAGAACAAAATCCATAAAATATGAAATAATTATAAAAAGTTGAATATTAAATCTTTTGAATTTTATAACATCCTACCGGGTATATGAGCTAGGTAAGTTAAAAAGTGATAAAGTTATTATTTCACGCAAGAAAATATATTTACGAAGTATTATAACAGCTTAAAAATGCATTTTAACGCGGAAATTAAATGGTATTAAATGGAAGTCCAGTAAATTTCAACAAGAAAATACTGACAAAACGCTATAAGAGGTATTTACCACCCTATTAGAAAATTATAAAGATTACTAAGCGGCGTGTAACCCAAAATATAAAGGTGATAATGTTAGAATAATAGTATTAGCAGTGCAGTAGGTTAACTTTACTTACAATAAAGTTGACTAACTAACTGCAAGCTTGGTGTATTGTTTTGTACTGGCTTACTGTATTGGCTGCAAAGCAAGAACATTATGCGCGCACTTCACACTAGGGCACGAGCCCAGCAATTGGCTATACAAATTACTCTGTAGACCGGCTAGCGGTCTGCCAAACCTAAAATAATACATCCACCACTTAACCAATGCAATACTACTATTACTTCAACCAATCGAATCGATAACGTTGTAACGTTTAAAGCCCTACCAATACTGATCAGTACTTATTAGGTTAAGTAAGAATAAGCTAAGTAGAAAAAGAAATTACTTTCTGGTTACGCTCGATATTAATAAAGGCGGCTAGGGTAGAGGAAAGATTTTTATGAAGGGCCTCTACGGTTTCTTCCGTTTTTACGAAAGTAGATAAAAAAGACTTTTAAGTTGCGTCTATTTTTACGGAAACTTAAAGGTAGCGACGGTATCGTTATCGAAAATACCAAGAAATCTTTGAAGATCTTTTTAAAAAACGTTAAGATTAACTATTATAAGTCTTAAAGTTTGGCAATTTGGCAAACAGCTATGTTAGTATTACTACAGGTACTACTACTATATAAAAACGACTAAATAACCACGCTAAACAACTTATAATAATAAATGACCTTCGACCTTACCTTTTACACTAAACCTTTACCCTTAATTGACTTTTTTCACTCCCCTTACGTCAATTGAATCGCTAAGTTCTCTGTTTTAAGAGAAAATACAAAAAATCGTAAAATCGCGCTAAAAAAGCTATACCACGCAACCCAAAGCTAAGTTGCTAAGTTTATAAGCAACTCCACGTTAAAACAAAAAGCCCCTACGCTTAAAAACCACCAAGTTCCTCGCTTTACACGTTTTACAAAATCCAAAACGTGAAAAATGGCTCACATTAGCGTTTACTTTTAAGCTATTACCGATCCTACCAATAAAAAATCAATCAAGGCTCTCGGACAACTCTTTGATAAACATTATAACCACGATTTTTAGGGATACGACGTTGATAAAGACTTAATCGAAAAGTAATCAATCAACTTGGTTAGCTGTTATATTCTTAAATATAATGGCAGCGAAGATTCTGACCGTGTTTTCAGTAAGTATTGTAATATTTTCAACGCCTAGATAATGAATACGAAAATAGTTACCTAGAAAACCGTTAAATATAAACGAAAAGTTAAGCTTAAACGTCGAGGGATATATTTATTAAAGGAAAGCCCGACCAGGATGGTAAAAACCCTTTTCGAATTAGCCTAGTTTGAAAGATATCCTTAATATCTACACTTTAAATGAAAAAGATATTAAAAAACCTTAACGCCTTTATATGTAATTAAGGGGGTAGTTCCTTTACCCTTGACTAAATTGATTCCTTTTACGTGTTGGTGATAAGTAACCTATTAATTTACTCGGAAACCTAACACCATCACATGACAACACGGAATACGCTTTTGACAGCTATAAGGTACATAAAGAAGCGGCTTATAATGCCGCTAGAGGAATTAACGTCAGATTTTTATATTAGTTAAATAATCAAGATCGTCAAGTCCCTTAAAACCTTTAAATCCCTATTACCTCCTAGTACTTTAATCGCCAAATCCCCTAAAAGCTTTTTTACGATAAGTTTACCTATACGTACGAACCTATTATTAGTTTTATATCAGGACTTTACCCCTCGCGTTAGGCGACTAGTAATTACATTTAATACCATACCTTAACAGCATTAAAGCTCAAATTACCAGGAAATATCATTATTAATGAAAACTGGGATAACTATTGCGATTTGCCCCAAAAGCCTGTTAAGATGGTTAATATTGATTATAAACTTTTTACGAACTTCTCCAAAATTTGAAATGACGTAGAGAGATATAATAGAAGTTTTATAACCTCCTCAACACGGATATAATCCCCTTTTTTAACATTTATAAGTGGATAAAGGTTTCCCCTTCTAGTTTTTACTCATTATTTCCAGAAATCTTTATAAGGCATATCAGGGACTACTACCTGATATTCTCAATCAGAACAACTACCTTTCGCTAAATTTACGATAATATGAGAAGTCATATTAAATACGATGTATATTTAATCTGAAACTATACAAATTAAGCCATTACGAGGTAAACCACAATAATAGCGAAAAAGAAAAGGGAGAAAATACCAATAAATAAACGTAACCAAATACTTCATAAGTTAATGTTATGCTAAAAAAATAATGTGAAAAGCACACGCTGGCGAAAGTACACTTCGCGAATAGGTACGGGTAGCTATTGCGGGCATTAACGAGTTTAAATACGCCTTATAACGCTTAGATACCACTTACGAAGGCTTTTTTAACCAATGACGATTTTCGTTTACCACTGTAATAACGCGTACACCAAATTCGCTTGGTATATACCCCTAAGACGGCAACTCTCTAAAGTGGATAAAAAAGACCTTATGGTGGTTAATTACGTCGACTGTAAATACGGCTACAGGCGCTTTTAACACCTAAGGTTAGCCTATTGACCACAGACGAAAGGCAGAAACCACGCTAACGCTAATAGGGCCAAAAGTTAAGTGAACCTATTAATCGTAAGCACTATTGTTATAATAATAGCAAGAGATGTTGGATTTGTGACAAATCTGACTGTTAGTTAACTCGACACTCTTTTTCCGAGAGAAATAACAAAAAGATAATATATTACATCCAGTACCCTACCCCTTTCAAATCAAACTATTTGGATTAAATCGCAAACTTCAGGGGTGACGAGTAAATCAATAGCGATAATACCCCTAACCAAATTAAGTAATATGAAGATACAGCTCCTTACGCGAATTAATAACCAATCGACTATGCTTTTTTATACCGCCTAGGCGGTAAAGACCCTTACCTTTGCCTTAACTAATGCCTTGACTTTTAATATACTTTTAACCTTCGCGAAAGTTACGCGATTTATAAGTTTTACGATATTATAATAGATATAAGGTTAATGAGGTACTTAATACGAAACTATTCGCAATACGTGGAATTATAAAGGGAGAGTACTACAGCTACTAAAATTAATCGTTACGATATTAACAAGAATACAATAAGCTTTAGACCAGGCAAACAATTATGCTTACAAGGAATGACGGTAATTTAAACTATTATTAGGTCAATAACCTTTCAAATCGTCAAATCCTTTACCTCTTTCCATTTTTTTCTGAAAAATATTAAGAACCTTAACGTTTACTTTAACTTTAACTTTAACGAGTTGGTTAAAAACGACTAAAGTTTTTATCTCGCCTTTAAGTAAAGGCACTTATAGTTTTATCTTCAAAGTCCTCAAATAGTGATGTTATACCTGACAAAGCTAGAGATACTTTAATTACACCGGCACTTTAACTACCAAGCCATCTATAAGTAATATAAAGTCCTAAAGTCTATAATGTATAAAAATATAAAATACTTTTTATTAAAAGATATCAAAAGCTTTGCCATTACAGCCAATAAAATACCTAAAACTTACCAAAATTTAAATTTACACTAAAAACAGAAAAGGACTTTAATTATAAAGTCTTTATTAATGTAATTTATTTAAATAATGATCCTATTCTTTACGTTATTATCTCCCAAACTACTTTTAACGAAACCAAGTTTCTGAAATCCATTTCAGTAAAAGATACGTAGGAAACGTTAAGGATACTATAAATTAAAACGTACTTGGGTTTACCTAACGTCGTCGTTTACGATACCTACCCTAACTTTACGGTAACAAAATTTCGGAAAGATACTAACAAAATGGGTATTTAGTATAAGAAGGTGCCTGTAAGGGCCTACTGAAGTATTGGGAAGGTTGATAGGGCAAACTCCCTACTTCGCCGAACGTATAACATCCTTACACTAAATAATAAAAGCTTTAAGGATTCAGGGGCACGTTTTTAGATAGCAGTAAAGGATTTGAATGATACCGTAGAATTTGATAGTCTAATACCGACATTACTAGTCTTTAAATCGTATCTATGCCTAACGAGTAAATCTCCGCTATTAGTAAATACCTAAAAGCGAGTTATAGCCTATGCTAAAGTTTTGAAAAAACTACGAAAGGAATCGGTACGCCGCCAGGTTAATAATGCCGTTAACATTAGGAATAGCCATAAAATTATTAATGTACTTTCTTTACCGTTACAAAGTAAAGTCCTCATATAGCGAGGGCCGGGAAAATAAGAGAGCCCATACAAAACTTTGAGTATCACCAACTTTAAAGTAGTTGTTAAAATTGCAAACGGTCCTATAACCTTTCGTATCACCTAGGTTAAGCCTCATATTAGGGCTACTAACGATAAAGACTTTTAAGCTAAGCGATCGAAATAATAAGAACCTTTTACGCCCGTTATCAACAAAATAATAAAACGCTGTTAACGTCGACGACTCCCGAAAAAGATGAAAGTTAAAGAAGATGAATATATATCAGACTGTATCTATAATATTATTTTAGGAGACAGGAGAAAGAAGGATAACGATGACTTAGCATTAAAGTTCCGAGCATAAAGTATTATCAAACCTTTCGGAAAACTTTTTAAGGGAAGCAATAAGGTTGAAATTGATAGCATATTAGCTCGAGGAGTTATATAATTCGTTTTGAAAGCCGATTTCAACCTTCAAGACCTAAATGTTACGATTTTTAAGTCGAAAATTATTTACGAAGTTAAAAGCAAAACCAAAAAGCGACCGTACCAAAATCACGTATAATTGTACTATAATACAACGATAAAGGTAAAGACTAGATTTTTGCGTAATCGTTAAGAATTTAAAAAATAAGTTAACATTCAATAGTTAATTTTTGATAATAAGGTAACTAACACAAAATAAAGGCAATTTTATGTTTAACAGCCGAAATATAATGTAAGCTTATATGTAATTAACAATAAATATACAATAGATCGTATTATTATATTTATCGTAGGAATTATGGTTTATGTACCCTTTAGGTACAATAATACTAT
Source organism: Anisogramma anomala (assembly GCA_038502455.1). Taxonomy (NCBI): domain Eukaryota; kingdom Fungi; phylum Ascomycota; class Sordariomycetes; order Diaporthales; family Gnomoniaceae; genus Anisogramma; species Anisogramma anomala. Next base: position 3,891,593 of record JASMMZ010000013.1, on the reverse strand, counting down.
ATATTGAGCTTTTATACGTACTAGTTGAAGCAGGCATCCAATAGTTCTTTAATTACCAGTCGCATTTTAAATTACAGCTAAACTAAAAAAATTGATTATATTACTTGTATTTATTGGTAACGCAAAAAATCCGACTTCGGTATATTGAGTATACAAATTAACAATACCCTTTGTATTGGAACTGTTGGCTTTATAACATCAGAATAATAGGCGATTAAGGACTCCAAGTTCTCAAATTATAAATTGTTTACAACGCTAATAAAGGGTAATTAACTTGATTTTAATGGATCGTTAATCCGTATACTTAGTATTAATACCGGCCTTAACTTTCGCTAAAATAATCAAGGTACTAATTTAACTATAATCAATAAGATTAACGTAGCTAAAGCCTAACGATACCAGAAATAACGTGTCTATAACAGCTATATTACCACTTTATGCCAACCGAAGGCCTTATACAACCTCTTTATCAAGATACAAGTATAAAATCAAATAAATAACGACTTTAACCGGCTTAATGAAAAGGATTAAGTGGCAAATACGGAATCTAAACTAAGGGATTAATATAATTCTAATTAGCTTGTCGAAGGCTAAACTAATAATTTTTATAGATAGGCTTTTTACAAATAACATCGACTTATCTTTATAAATCGGTTTTCTCATAACCTTTGTTAATCAAGATTATAGGAAAAACTAGTTCAGTATTATTGAAATTCTAATTTACTAAACCTCTGTTAAATACAAGAGAATTATACGAAGCGTACTAGTTTTAAAGGTTTACAGTTTAATAATAGGCTTTGATATAGATATAGTACTGTAGGAAACCCTTAACTTTATTATAAGGTAGATGAAGATTTCTTCTATTTTGGTAGTGATTCGTATCGACTCAAAAAGCCTGTTTAAATACCTTTCGAAACTAGGAACCCCCAGAGAAAAACGCCTAATAATCGATGTAATAGAACTCCATGAAGCCTATGAAAAGAGGAAGGTTAAGGAATTCCAGTGGATTAACGGTAAATACAATCCTACTAATACTATAACAAAAGCATCGACGAACAAAGCCCTTCAGAATTTTGAAAATAGTAATAGGCTAATTATACGTATCGAGGGTTACGTTAATAGACTGCCTAGCAAGCCCAAATTACGTGGTAGTGATTAGGGATATATTGGTAAACTAAAAGACTGCTAAGGGATTCACGATGTTAGCTTATTCGATTAACACGGTTAAAGTAAAGGCCTATATGTGTTTGTAACGAAAAAACGTTTTGTAGGTGTTGATAGAGTCGGACCTCGAAGCTATAAAGCAACTAATTATAATTAGGGCCAATTTAAGTGCAAATAGGTAAAATCTGATACGGAGGTTAATTAAAATTGATAGGGGCCTAGCCAGTGAACGAAGTAATAGTTTAGGGTTTACCTATAAAGGTTGGTTAACGACACTAACGTACGCGCATAAATATAAAAGCTTCTGGTGTTAGAATAGTAGTATTTGCGGTGTAGTAAGTCAACTTTAATTACAGTGAAGTTGATTATACTAACTGCAAGTTTAGTGTATTGTTTTGTACGGGCCTACTGTATTGGCCACAAAGCAAGTATAGTATGCGCCCACTTCACACTAGGGCATGGGCAAAATAATGAGCCATACAAATTACTGTGTACACCGGCTAGCGGTTTGCCAAACCTAAAAAAATACATCCACCACTTGACCAATGCAATACTACTGTTACTTCGACAAATTGAATCAGCAAAGTTGCAACATCTAAATCCCTATCAACAGATAAACTATTTATCTAAATAGTTATAAACCTATACTGTGAATATTTGGATTTTAACCCTACGTTATTTAAATCGGAAAAAGGCCTCGAGGCTTTCCGTATAAGCCTTAAGAAATGACTTAAAACCTTGATACGCTAGAAGGAGAGCCTCCAATTTACGTTCGTAGCTAGGAAAGCTAAGGATGAGAGCTTCTAAGTCATGAAAACAAATTCCGCTAAAACGATTTTCTACGTTTTCAATCGACAATTTAAAGTATATTTAAGGCATAAGACTATGAAAACCCCAAATACGACTATGAAAGCGATAGATATTAAGGAGGAAGCTTTGGAAACCAAAGATAAAACGGTTACTAGGTAAAACCCCTTTATAATCAAGTAAGAAGTTTACAATATATACTATTATACCAACAAAAGACTATACAAAGTTTTACGGGTCCTAAAAAGTTATATCATATATTATAAAGTCGGTTATTAGTCAATTAACCATTCGGTACACCGATGGATTCAGGTTAAACGATAATTTTAAACCGAGTACCGACCTAAGCACCATATGGAAGTTAATTGTGCGATGCATATGCATGATTTCGACGGCGCTAAAGAGGATTTCAACGCTTATCCATACGAATATACATTTATGGAAGACGATTCGTAAAAGACGAAACTCACGTCACGACTCCAAATAAAGAAATAGATTAACGGGTATTCACAGACCTATTAAATTCCTTATTTTTATATACCGTAAGCCTAGATAGCTAAAGCGGTGTATTCAACGCCTATATAGCGTTGTAATTCACGTTATTTGACAGGTATAATAACCGGTTCTAAAGTAATATACCAGATACCAGCGTAGTAGAAATCTTGCCTATTAGAAAATGATAAATTAACGTTTTTATAATGAAGTTTTCCAAGTTTTAATTCGACTAGATAAAAGAGTACCGAAAAGTTTCGTTTAGTATCAGCAAAGTGTAGTTACTCAATATAATAGTATAAAATATGAGATTAAAACCGGTTAATTTTTATATAATGGATATTAAAACACTATTTCTACTTTAGTTAGTCAATATGAATAAGTTCGAAATTAAAATTCAAAATACAACTAATCACCTTGTCCGTATTTCAGATAACGTATTCTTGCTGCTTCGTTTAAAGTTTACCTATCTATAGTTTTTTCCAAAAACACATATAATCGAATCCGTTTACTGAATATAGTCTAAACTATATATATTACGTAAACGGGTTAAACATCTAATTATAAAACGTCTTTTACAGTCATTTTACATCATAAGCTATACAGATATGGAGGATAAAACCTTAAAAGTTATAAAAAGGTTTTGCCACGAGTGTCAAATGCACTTACAAACTCCAAAATAGTTTAAATTCCACTTTGCAAAAAACATAGACTTTAACTACAAAGTTATTATAAACACTATATATCTTGATATGAGGCTTCTCCTTTGCTCTATCGGCTTAATAATAATATTCTAAACCGCGAAATTTACGCGAAACGCTTTAATAATGGACTGTTAAAATACCTCAGTTCACTGCTAGACAAAAGTTTATTTTGGGACTCCAGAGTGAGTCACCTACGATACAGGCACAACTTTCGACTCGACTAAATAGAGGACTAAGGCTAAGATAACCGAAAGCAAGTGTAGGTAAATACCGGTGAAGGTGCTTTAATGTATCGGTAAATGAAAACGTCATTACAAATCGGTTTACAAAAAGTATACGGTTCTATTTCTGGAATGAAAGAATATTAATATAAAGTAATCGATCCTGTAAATAATATTAAGCGTCATGAATAATATTTTTAGCCCGAGTAGCTTAATTCTTATACTCCTTATTTTTAGCTCTAACCCTAGAATTTATGTGAATTCCGCACTATCTTAAGCAACGGTGTAAGAAGTAAATATTGTGGTGGAGGTAATAGTAAACCTACGTTCTCTACAGGCCATAAATGATGTTTTAAAAGTATTTTTTATAAGTGACAGCCTGCATAGGACGAACGTTTTGGAATTAACGTTATAATTTGAAGTATTGAATGAGAAAAATAAAAGAGTATGTTTTAAGTTTTAGAAATTCGACGGCATTAAGATAAATGATATACTTATAAGCTTACCCAATAACAAAATTTTATTTCGCTAAACGATAATACGTAAATACAAAAAGTAAAAGATAGACGATAAAGCCCCGAAAGCGTAATCCAACGAGTGGCACTAACCATGCTACTCCCACAATAATCTTTACAGCCCTCCCTCGAAATCAATACACTTTCCGAATATCTTTTTATAACCTTCCCCACCACACCACATCGATTACTATACGCTAACGGAACCAACACCACGCCGCTGAGAGAGTTTACTTAATTTAAGAAATAAAAGACGCTTCAAAACTTTTGTTATAAACTTCTTTATTATTTGAAAGGAGATGGCGTATCGTAAATTGAGCATAATATTTTGATCTAAAGGCATTATTACAGCTCTGGGTAGTTCTTTCAAGGTGTTGACCCATAAAGAAATTTCCGCATTAATCGAATAATGCGTCTTTCTCTTTAAAAGGTGTAATCCAACAATTCATGGCGATTACAAAGTTTTCACTACCAGGTTAGTTTACGAAGTAAAAATAACAACCTGAATACCTTTTAAAAAGAGCCGCCTTATAATTAAGGGGTATAATAAAGTTGGAAGAAAAGATATTATAGCCTAATTGCCCACTTTATAACGGGCTAACCACCGTTTAATTTTAGTATTTACTGATTTTGTAAATACTCCCTATGAATTTTATCTTAAGCTTCTAAATATTACATAAGTTTATAAAAAATTAGAAGAATACTTTAAGCTCCGTTTTTACACTCATATACTTTTAAAAATGCAGAAACAATATTTACCTTAAACGATCATACGTATTATAAAGCTACTTTACGACCTCGCTAAGGTTAGTATATACTGGTTTAATATATATTAAAGACATTATGTCGATTACCTCGGTTTATCTAATTTAATCTTTGACTCCTGCCTATTGGTTTTCACACTATATTTGGAAGAATTAAGTCTTATTAAAATTTAAACCAACGATACACTTATATTATGTAATACTTCATTTTTAGTTAAAGAAAAAAAACTTTGAGAAGCTAATTTGAAGGCGAAGCCGAAAGTTTACCAAACGGAAGACCGTCTGGTTGACTTTAACGGTGCAATAATTATGTTTCAAAAGGGTATTCAAGAGTTTACGCAAAAAGATTGATTGGATAAAGTTGTCTTTATTAACCTAACTAGCGTTTAACGAGCTACAGAGTAGAACTGTTAGCGTGTACACGGAGTATAGGTTGTATCGGTCGTACAGCCAGAAGCGTTGTTTAGCCATTTTATCACTACGTAATATTAGATAAACCTGTTCGATAATATATATAAAGCGTTTAACAAATGATTAGAGTAGTAAATTAGTAATTCGAAACGCGTCCTTGCTTTTTACTACTCGATATATGTATTACAAAGCCTTTTATTTTTATTAATACATGTTACGCGAATAACACCGATTATGGTTTATAAATAGGAGTTGTATTCATTTTAAGTAACAATATATTAATTTAAAACGGATTCACCCTTTATAATTATGTTATTTATTAAACTTTAATAAAATGTAAATGGATTATTTGGAACGTTTTGACCTACGAAATCTATGGTATAATTAGAGGATAGACTCCGGTATTAATATGGCGATAATGGTGGGTATGATTATGTTGAGTCTTGGTTTAAAACCCCTTATTTAATGGTTTGTATTTACTCTTTTTCTTTTTACAAATACCTCGTTAAGATCAGTATTACGAACGAAAAACACCTTAAAATTAATATCATAACTTTATATGAATTATACAAGTACCGCGAAATTGAAAATATAAGATGAATCAACTGAAGGTTAAACTTAGCGGATACGATAATTAAAATAACCTCGAATATGGTATTGTAAACGTTTATATTTACAAATATTCCTTTCGTTGATGTTGTTGGAAAGGTTTTACAAACCAACTCCGGTTAGGCTTTTTATACCTCACATTTATCGCTTTTCTTTTAAATGAATTATTTTCTGCGCTTCTAATAATTTTTTTGTATTTACCTTCTTCCTAGTTTTCAAAATATTATAACTTTTCACATTTAGTATTTTAAGTATTATCAATATACTTTCTTTTTGACGTTCATTATTTGTTTTTCAAAATATAATTATTTTTATAAATATAATTTTATTTCTGTATAATCATTTGTATTATGTTTTAGTAAACCGGTAAATATGAAACATAGCAGTTAATTGTTGTTAAATAGGAAAGAAGAGTTGGGGGCCACGTTATTTTAGTCCTTGTCCTCGTCCGTTTTATCGTTGTTTTCACCGTTATCATTTCCGTTATTACTGGCTCTACCTCCACCACTACCGTCGATGCTGTCATCGGCGTTACCACTAGGAGGAAGGCCCCGCGCCTTAGGTTATATGCCCTTAAGTAAAGGGCACGGTAAGGTTTTTTTTGTTTTTTACGACAACGTACGATAACGTCGTCGAATTCGCTTATATAGTATATGCGTAGGCTAGCTCATTAGAAGGTGATAGCGGTTGTTTTTAACTAACGGTTAATGTTTGGTACTAATTAACCTTTTTTTTTTTTTTGAGGTATTACGAGAGTGGTTGTTTTTTTGGGGGGCTTAAATAGGGTATTAAAAGAGTGGTAATAAATAGTCGAGTTTAGGATTACGAATTGAACAAGTAGGTGGTTTATTATGGGGACGGCGGGAACATAGTAGGGTTTCATTCTACGGTTTCAAAATTATAGAAATGGAGGTGTACTTGTTATTTAATCGTTTGTAACGGTTGTGACGGAATAAGCAACCTTTTCTTTAACGGTAATCGTGAATGGATTTAACTATGGTAGTAAACGTAACGTATAGCACGTAAGGCGTATTTATTAGCGGCCCAGCGACACGAACCCTGGTATGTTGCTTTAACGCTTTATGCGTTAAAAAGGTTTTGCGATATACCCTTATGAATTGCGTTTCAAGGCGGCGGGCCGGTTTTGTTACTTTGGTTTTATTTATATAAATGTTAATATGGCACTATTGAAGGGAATAATTAATATATATCGCTTTATAGGTTAGGGATATTACATTTTTGGTAGCGAAGGGGCTTTACAGATAATAGGGTCTTTACTTGTAATGGAAAAGTAAGGCTTATAACTTTAGAAGCCCTTTATTACTCTCCTTAAGAGGTGAAAGAAGGAGGGGAAGTGGAAAATAAAGGGGGGGAAGGAGGTGTGGCGGTTGCGGCAGCGGCGATAGGTAAGGGGAAAAATGAAGAAATGTGGCGGTTTGCTCGGCGGTGGCGATCGAATGAAAAATGAAGGCAGGAACCAAGGATATATTACCAAAGTTGGGAAAGCTAGTATTAGGTGGACGGCCAGTTTCGGCGGCGGCGGCTTTGTTTCGTTGGCGTTATCGCGTTAAACGGTGTTATTTGGACTTTTTTTTACGAGGTATTCATTTGAAAAATAGTGAATATATAGTATTGGTTAAGTGATTAATTTATATGAGAGGTTCGAATGACCAATTGAAGACGTGTGATTTGGGCGTACGAATATCGAATAATTAATTGGGGACTTACCTTAGAGTTGGAAGCACGTCGTTAAAAGAAAAAGTGAAAAGGTTTTTTTTATCGATAACAATATAACTTTTCATAATATTTTAAAAAATACGTGATATCGATCATTATATCTTTATAATTACATCCTTAAGGAGATCAATAACCTTTTCCATCAACTTTTGAAAGCTTATAATACTGTGACTACTGAAATTAATTGGAGACTTAAATTAATTACACTAATATTACTATACCAATGAAAAAACTAGTTAATGGTTCGGGTAAATTATACTGTTTTTATTTAACGACTCATTAAGGGTTCAGATAAATTGTATTATTACTATTGAATTACTGGTTCGGGGCGGGAATAAATTTTACTATTACTGTTGGATTATGAATATAGAGCGTATCAAAGAAGAAAATATTGCCTGTCTAAATATGATTATATATCCCTATAGTTAGTTAATATGTTACGTTATAAGATAAACTTTTGTGAAGTGTACAATAATGTGTCACATTATAAGTTGTACTATTATAAAGTGTATGATAGCGTGCCACGCCCCAGAAGGGACGTTGACAGAGTGCATGATAGAGTGTCACACTTCAGGTGAGAGTTTATAAGCTCTCACCTAAGGCGTGCACTCTCCGGATGCCTCTTCTCCCTCGAACTATCAATCATAATCAATACTATGCAATAATCTACTTGTTCTTTACGTTAATGTATAAGGAAAATACCTTACCGACAAAGTTATTATTATATGTTAAAGATCGAAATAATATCGTTTATAGTAAATATATACGAGGAATTCCTAATCGAGAGTTAAGGGTAAAACCAAATATTCGTAACTTATTGAATTTCTATTATATAAAAAAACGATTAAAAAATCTAAAAAGAATACTTAATTCTAATATTGAAATAGAATTTTCATTTTAATTGTTTGGTTTTAATTAATACCAAACGCCTTTTAATACAGGATTAACATGATGTTCGAACTAAAAATATAGATGTAAAGTGTTCGGTATTTTAGCTCTGGTTCAAGTTATGTATATACTTAAATAAAACTTGTTAAAAAACATAAGATAATAGTAGAATATTCGATCGAAGATAGCTAGTGTCTTTTACGTACAAACTTTTTTATTTTCGGTTTCGGTAATTTTCATAAGGCATTAAAATAAATTTCAAATTTAGATAAAGATTCATAATTTTCATGCTGTAGGTATCAAGGTCAATAAAAGTATCAATAAAATTTTTATTCGCTTTATCCGTGGAAGTTGTATTTTATAAAGTTTGATTTATTATCCTGTTAGTTAACTTATAATCTATAAGAACGATAATGAGGTGCGCATTGGTAATGAAAGTGGTGCGTAGGTGACAATAAACCTATATAAGGCATATCACCTTAAGCTTTCAAACATTATGATGCAGTTTAACCATAGTAAAATATCAGTTTAAAACCAAAATAGGCCTAGTTTCTAAAGCCTAAACATAATAATCGGAAACCCAAATAGAACCCTCTTGGTATTAAAAAAGTAGTGGGTTGAAATAAATTTTAAATTTACGATTTATATGAAAGAAAAAAAGGTGATTAGGGTTAAGATAATTTAGATGTAGACGTTTCTATAAAATTTCCAAAAGTTTATTAAAATATCATTATTATGTAGAAGTTGAAACAATTCTCGTGAATTGCATACAATATTATTGTTCACCACAATTTCCGACCTTAAACCGTTTTTTATGGTAGTCTTAGACGTTTAACTTGGTTTTCAACGTTTGTAAAACATTCGATAATTAAGTAAATTATTATATTATCATCTTGAGAACTCCAGCTGCTTTTCAATGAGTTTCTAGTGTTTTCAAGTTTGTAGGGAAATACAATTTACCAAAGCTATAAGTAAGTTCCTAAGTAGTGGAAATACCGAAACCATCGACGTATAAACCTAATTGTTTTACAAATGAAAATCCAATGTAGGATTGATTCGGTAATAAAAATAAGCCTTTTTGTGAAAACAAAATGAATACCAATTTCAAATGAGTAAAGTGTTTGTTGAATGTATTCAAGAGGATAATTATATTATCGATAAACGATTAGTAAATTTGGAAAAATAATTTAACATACGGCTTATATATCTTTGTATATGATATGGTGGATTTCGAAAACCTATAAAAGCCTCTTTGAATAGTTGTAATGCTTAATATCTAATTATAATGAAGCGACTTCAATGATTTAAATCAATGAAAAGTTAACAAGAATTTTATGGTATTTACTATTGAAATTCACTTCTTTTTACGAAGAAAGGTCTATAATTTGACCTTACACGAGTAAAAGGTAATGTTCCGAAATAATTCATTGATTAAGCGGTTTAAGATATACCACTGTTAATCTCTATTAACTATTATACACAAAATGTCAAATAACGAAAATTAACAAATCAAACGGTAAAATACTATTAGAGTATTTCATACGATTCTTTTTATAAGATTTATCGAACCATTGGTCAAAAAGTTGTTTGTTACGCATAGGAACTAGATAAAGGAGATAATTTTGCTTGCCATACTATTTACGTTACACTATAGACACATTTATAATTTGATTTTCCGAGACTTTTACCAAACCAGTATCCGTTTACACATTAGATAATTACTCGTAAATTAGTTAAAGTTAAAAAGATTTTTTTTCTATCGACAACGTTAATATAGGTACCCTGAAAGGTCTACATTATGGATATATTATTAGGAATCTTCATGCTAAGGAAATAAGGTACTATATAAGGAATCGTATTGTTTACCTGGATTTTGTTGAAATTATATTTAGTCGTTTTCGATAATAGTGAAATGTTAACGTCGGTAAGAAAAACAAATATTTTCGGATCTATGCAAGCCTCGTAAAAGGTTATTGATCGTAATAAAGTTAAAAAAATAATATAAGGACTCATGTTCAATTAAACTCCTAATATAAAGATTGTTGCTTCAGTGTAAAGAATTTCAAAAAGGTAAAATTCACTATAAAATAGCCTACAGAAATTTTCAAAGGTTACGTTCTTAATAAAGAAATTGATGCTAACTTATAAACTCAAGTAAACGTTTGAAGAGATTTGTTCCAATCTATTTGAAAGTATGCTGAATCCTTATATTAGGCTATCGTTCCGAGTATCTTATACTTGAAAATCCTTATAATTTCATTCATGAAGATCTTTAATTGAATGTTATGAAATATCATGGAATCTATAATAATATTCAAAGCGAGGGGATGTTAAAAAGTGAACATAAAAAATGGTTTATGAAGAAATCGAAATATTTCACGGACACTTAATCTTTTAACCTAAATGTATAGTTACCCTAGATTGAATTTACACCTTACGGATTATTGATTTGAAAGTAGTTGTGTAAATAGTAAATGGCATGTCAAACTTGCTATTTTAAATAGAAACTACGTCTCGCTCAATAAGAATATCAGTTTTATGAGGCTTTAGCTGACTATTTGTAAAGAATTATCAACTTCCAACCGGTTAACAATCCAAACTTCAACTGTTTGACATAATGATCTTATAATACTGTTTACTTTGTAGCCTAGAGTCTAAAATATCCATTTGGCTTCGGAATTTAATTGAATTAACGGTTTTATAACGCCGGCGATAGTCTTACGATGCTTGAAAGGTACTTTAAATATGACGAAATCTAAGAAATATTTTTTCAAGAAGTGAATATTTACCAAAGCTTTTCCTGTATTCGTGTCAAGGTATATTATAATATTCTATCCCTTATTAATTTCTTTTTCGCAGCCAAAAAGAGTGATTTAAAAGTATCAATAGCTTTATATAAATATATTAGTCGTATTTTCGATATTGAGTGTAACTACGATATTTAAGTTAAATATTATTTATAATGTTATTATAAATGAGCGTATCCGCTTTTACTAAGCGAAGGTATATTTCTCGCGAAAAAAATAAGTAATAAGCTTAATAAGTTTTAAAGTAAACAAATAACTGTTTTCTCGAGTTAAATAAAGTAATTCAATAATTATAAACTTTTTTACTTAGCTTGGAGTTGTACAAAGTAATTAGGTTACCTACAAATACTTTAGCTTTCACCCATAAGATTTACGTTAAGTATACGAAGGAATTTCGTGAAAAGGTTCAACAAGATTTCGAGATCTATTTATTATTAGTTTTAGAATTATGGCCATAGTAACAATTACACCAAATATCGTAGTAAAGTTAATGGTTACAATTTCGAGGAGTGTTGTTACGGTCTCGCTAGCTATTTTTACGGTCTCATTCTCGTATATTATCGTCTTGGTCTCCCGGAAGATAGTGTAGGTCTTGGTTTCACTCGCGAGGATAATCTTTATGGCGTTACCGATTCTTACGATATTTATCTTCTTTTCGATTTTGGTAAATATTATTGGCCTAGGTCTAACCGTAACTTCAATTTTTAAAGTATCGAAAAGTCCTTAAAGGGTATCGAATATCTTTATATCTTTTGGAGGGATCTTTACAGGTTTAGCGAAAATTGCAACGGGGTTTTGTATTATTATTAATAAGTGTAAAATACTAAAACGGAAATTGATAGTCCACGATAACTAGTAGGATCCTCTTATTTTATTTAATGTTGATTATGTGTTATAGTATAGTCTAACCGCGATAAGAAGGTGATAGATATTGTTGAATATCGAGATTAATCATAAATCAAATATCTATTATAACTCTTCCCCCAGTTTTATTATACTGGCTGAAGGTTTTAATAACTCGAGTATATTTTATTTTGGTTTAAATCTACTTCTTATGCTATACTTATTATTCAAAATATTTCGTAAACCAAAGGTATAATTATGGTATTTAATGGTTGCTCGTCTAGTATCTATGAGAAACCTGGTAATGAGAACATTTAGAATTTTTGGGGAACCCCAAAAATCAATTCCATGCTTATTTTATGGAGTTAGCTGAAAATTTCACTATTATACCGCCGAACTTTATAAAAAAAATTGATTTTTTTTCGATTCACTGACTTTCAGTGCCAGGATTCGCGTATGTCAAGGAGTCGGATTTTTACCAAAAAATTCAAATAATATTAGTAAATATAATATTTTTACCTACGATAATTATACCCAAATCGATGGGGTTAGGGTACTTAGAATTCAAAATTCTCAACTTTTTTCTCTTTAGATGGCGACTTCCAGAATTATATTGAGAAATGAATTAGAAAGGTTTTCGGGTAATATGGAAATAGTTTTGGGGGTGGTTTTGTTTGTTTTGTAGGGCTTATCTGTTATGTTCGCGAACGAATTGGTTTTCCTTGCGAGTTAGTTGGTTGTTTTCGCGAGTACTGTGGGAATTATTTTCTTTGCGAGTATAGCGGGGCGATTTTTACCGATAAAGAGGACAGAAAGACTTTTGTTAACGACAAGGATTGTTATCTTAATGGCGGGGAAGGGGTTAAACGAAATTGGTGAGGCTTTTTATAAGATTCTGGAAACTGTTGAAGCGTTTATCATTTTTTTACGAAAGCGTATCAAATCGTTGCCTTTAATTGAGGCAAGAACGATTGAAGAAGTGGTAACGTAGCGTTTAGCGATGCCCTTAGCGGAGGCTTCAGCAACTGTCGACATTATTTGATCCGGTATATGAAGGAGGGTATAAAATGAATTAAAAATGGTGAAGTTGATGGAAGAGGAATTTTTGATAATAGTTTATCAATAGGCAACATAACAATGGAAGGAGTTAAATCTTGTTAACGTTTTGTTCTTCATAGTAAGTTAATGAGTAACCACTAATCGGCTAGCAAGTTTTGTAATTACTTGTTGGTTATAAAAGGTGAAGATAAAGTGGACTACTTGATAGTTAAAAGAGTAGAGGAGGAAGAGCTACTGATGAAAGGAAAAAGAAGAATTGGTGTTTTGAATTATTGTAGGTTGATTCTTTGTAATTGACGACAATATTGTTGAAAACAATAAAGTCTGGTGATAGTTTTGAAGAAACGTGTTTGGTGTTAAATTGATTGGTGCTTCATAGCTACTATTTGTTGGAAAGGTTTGATAGTGATAGTGTTTTATATTGTATTGAAGGATGAATAATCTAAGTCTCAATCTGCACTAACTGCAGAGTTTGCAGTAAGACACGTACAACAAAAAAGGTAAGGAATATGGGGCATGATACCCAACCTATGTCTAACACTTATATACTAAACAAAAAATCAGTAAATTAAGTTGTTGGTAATAACGAATTAATAATCTCATAATTTATTTTCGTTGACAATTATTGTAAGTAATCTGATTAATCATAATAAATTAGTTTTATTTACGGGAAAAACGTTCGCAAAAGTCATCAACTTAACTCTTATCAAGTTAATAAAGACTATATTAATTATTTTGTTCAGATTATTCAACTACTATTCCAATTGTTTATTCAAAGAACTATAATCTTTATCAACCGGGTTTTAGGTTTATACCGCAACTGATAGATCATATAATACCCTTGGTTAATATAAAGTCGCGATATAATTATTATAACCGCGTTAATCTGAATACTTTTAAGCCCTTATAACATTAATCTTATTCATGTTAGCTAGACCAATACCTTACTCTTTCTAACGAAAATTAAGGTATTTAGAACTAGTATCGTTAATACTATGTATATGGATTAACGATCCATTAAAGTCTAAGGGTTATGCTGGCTATGGAGTCAGTGAAAGGATGCTTGCAAGTATTCCAGGTGGTATGTGCGTATTGTACATATTTAGTCTTTCTTGTTTGTTTTGCTCTACAGGCTCAACTTGAACTTTTCTCCTACGCTTTTTACTTTAATTTAACACTGAAATACTGTTGGTAGGGTTTAATAAGTTAACGTAAAGGTAATATTAGAAGATTAATCATAAATATTGGTAGTGTATATTGAAGTAGATAGTAAGATCATAAGGGAGAAGAGGCATCCGAAGAGTTCACGCCTCAAGTAGGAGCTTATAAGCTCTCATCTGGGCAGTGTCATGTAATGATCACACTAAATACCCGTGAGTAAATAGAAGGTGTTAGGGGGTTTATGTTAGCAGTAAGGTAGCAGAGGTAACAAAGGTACAATATCAAGAAGATGTTTGTTCGTGCTGTAGGATGATCATTAGCCGTTAGGCTATTCAGATATGTAGACTGAATACTTAGATTGACAACTGAAGAGCTATGAAGGAAATACTATCTATGTGGTGATGACCGTGTCCTTATATCCTATGGCCTTCATACCATCTTCAGTACTGGACCGCTGAAGTCGATGGTCGCTTCCTGCGGTCCAATATAGTATCGACTGGACCGCTCTTCTGTCCTTGCGGTCCCAACCCTAACCCTGGATCCTTACATAAGAGAAATCCCTGGCTTGATGTGTTGGACATCAGGCTTCTGATAGCGCAGCGGACCGCTGGCCTATTCCATGACCTGCAGTTGGTCCTTGGGTTATAACATGTCACTCAACCATGCACTCTGCTAATCTCCCTTCTGGGCAGTGGCACTCTACCATGCACTCTGTCAATGCCCCTTCTAGGCAGTGGCACGCTATCATGTACTCTGCAGGAATGCACCTTGCAGAGTGGCACGTTACCGTACACTCTGCAAAGTTGCAACCTGCAGCGTGGCCGCTTACTAACTATAGAGACATAAGATAATATCCACAAATACCAACTCCTTAGCTTGAACCTACGCACTACCTAATAAATTGTGACTGTAAACTTTTCATGTTGTTCTTGGCACCAGAAAGCTTTTTCCTTTTAACTTTCACTAGGCCATAAGTTACCAGTAGTAGCAAAACCAAAAACAGTAACTACAGTATTACTATAACAATAAGCTTTCCATTATTAATAATTACCTTTTTCTTCCCAGCTCACTTTGAACCACTATTTCTTTCCCCTTAACTACATATCGTAGCGCGAGTTCAAGGCACTCCTTGGGTAAAACGTTAACTTTTCTCAGCTTAACCGTCGCCGCCGTTACTAATTCACTGCAGCCATATAAGTTGATTCAGTTTTTTTTAGCCATAGCTCCTATCCCTACCGGTACCTCTGCACCTGCAACTTTTCTCCCACTTACACTCGAATGCCGTTCTTTAAAAATGCTATTATTATTAAGTTTTGCCAGTTTTCGAATTTATACCCTAGTTATAACTATTTTCTAACCATATTTTCGATGTTTTCGTGTAGAAATTAGACGTTAATATTTTAGAATTTAATGTAATTTAACAAGTCGAATTGACCTAATTAGCCTTAATTTCAGGGAACTGAAAAGTCATAGTTAACTATCGTTTCTCCCTTGTAAGTTTTCGCCTCCTCCTTATAAGCTCTCGCCCCACCCTCGCGGATACAAATAGTTCCTTCACCCTTATGAGCGTTATACTTAAGACAGAGATATAAGGGGCGCCTCGGTACCACTTTTACAATGTTTAGCAGATGTACGGCGCTTTAAGTGCGAAGGGATGAGCTTTTTCAACCCAGAATACCCTAACCTAAGTAATTTTGGTATCGTTATTATTGGTAAGGACGTTGCTTCTAGAGACGTTTGGAGTTTTTAGCAATGCTTTGATATATTAATGGATGCAGATGTAAGAAATGTATCTTAGTGTCTTAAAATGTTCTCTATCTTACTACAAGGGTTTACAGTATATTATGCAAACACTAAGTTGAATCTAATTGTTTGTCACAGTATATATGGTCGAAACCTTAATGTTATATTAGAGATTGTGATTATTCGTCTCGCTATAGATGTAAGCGAAGTTATAAAAATGTTTGGTATGGTTTTGTTTGGTATCCAGAATTTGTTTCATGAAAAATTTATGTTGAAGAAATAAATATAAGACAAAACACGTTATGTTGGAGTTATGAGTATATTTGAGGCGGATCATGTTAATTAGCGAATCGTAACTATTGATATTTGGCCGGAGTTGCATTTTGATATTTAGTAATTCCTTCCTTTATTTTAGTAGGGCGAGATCATGGAATATTATATAAATAAGGTTATGGAAAAGAAAAGTGTACTACACGTTATAATGGATTGGAATCATTTCTACTATCGTTTTGTATTACGAACTAAATTTTGAAATAATTATGATAATTGTAAAGAACCTTAGAAGTATATATCATGATACTCTTGAAACTTTGGCGCAAATTATAGGTATGTCTAAACTAATAACCGTTACTTTAATTTTTAACGCAATAATAGATAATGTAAATGCGATTACCATCGTGATTGTTATGTTAAAGACCTTTGTCATAAGGACGTACGTCGTTGTCGCGATGATTTTTGCGGTAATAAACGTCACAACGATCGCGGAGCACTTCGCGAAGACTGCAACATACTTTGCGATTATGGTCGTCACAAGAACCATTATGAGAACCTCCATACCACCAATGAAGTGTATGATAATCAATCTGGGTTTAACGAAAATGATTTACAAGTTTTATCATTCCCCTTTTCAAAAACGTTATCAGCTTCACCTACAAGATTTATATATTTCCTAAACATATAAACCAAATCTATCGGATATATAACCGTTTTCATTATCGTCAAATATATTTGAATTTATAGCTTATATGAAATTCCTTTCGAACTGAAAAATTGATCATTTATTTACCCCAAGATTACTCTATCAAACTATTCATGAGTTTATATGAAAGAAAAATATGGTTGTTGCATGTTTGTGGTTATTATTGTATAATCTTATGAAAATTAATAAACTAGCAATTATCGTAATTCAATAAGTCAATAGCAAAAGTAATTTTCTTTGGAAATAGATATAGGTAATTTGACATTGTTTTTGGAGTATTTTATATCAGTTCAAACGTTTGAAATTATCTTAATATTAGCCCCAAAAAGAATTTTTTGGTAAAATTTCGAAGGCTAATATTTCCTATTTTATTGGGACTAATATTAAGAAACCGGAAGTTATTATTAAAGTTATAGCATGACTAGTTCAACTTTAAATTGGTTCGAAAAAGAACTTTCACGTTCCTTAATATAAGGTAAACGGTATATTAGGTTTGTTATTGGAGTTTACTAAGCCATTACTGGTTGTAAAGTTCAATGTTGATTTTTTTAATACTAATAGTGAGTTGATTCTAAGGAATAATAAAGTGTTTATGTTGTGTTTAGTTATTGAGTTGCGCGATATCACATTCCATGTGTCTTTCACTATTTATAGGATGGTAAAAAGTTAGCTACATGTAAGGTCACCTTAGATTATGTTATATGAATAGAGCCAGGCTAAATTACCAAAGTTCATGTTTATTTTATAAACCGTTTCAAAGGTCGCGTAATTATATTTATGTCATAATATATTATTAAATTCAACGCTATATTTAAACAACGATTCTGTATAAATTTTCATTTGACATTTTACTCAAATTCTTTGAATATTATTCGGGGAACTAGTATAAATATAATCGTGAATAGAAGAACTTAATATACTTTAAGCCTCATAGTTTGAAATTCTTCCACATTTAGAGTAAGTTAATAAAGTAAGCAAATTGATTCTTTATTTGCTAAATTTACGGAAATAGCCGTCAGCGGCTGTTAAATGAATTTTAAGTTGATTAATGTTTTGTATATAACTTTATTATTTCCAGCCATCGGAGTAATACTTAAGTTCAAATTTATATATTTCGGATTACAGTTTCAACAAGGTGTAAAACTTCTTTATATCAAATACCTATTAGCTTCAATTCCAGAATTACTTTTACTAACGCTATCATTTATATATTTCCAATTTCAATACGGAAAAGATTCCTATTTCAGAGGTTTTTAAGGTTTTTATAGTTAATTATGGGATCTTTCATGCGTCTTATACGCGTGATTTTTATTTGGTTTTAATACTATTGAAAACGTTCGAATCATTATTACTGTTTAAAATATGAATCTTAATCTTATTAATAATGCTTATCTTTTATGAATTCAATGAGTATATAAATGTCACCCGTAACATTAGATGGATATAAGCATTGTTGATATCCCTATGGCATAAATAATAATTGTTTCACTTCAAAATCACTGATAATATACTAACTTTACGTAATATTTTTACTTGGTGTTGGAATAATATTGACTACTATATTTAGCAGGTCAATTTCAGTGTAGTTAAGTCAATTATTGTACATCAAAGTTGATTATACTAACTCCAAGTAGAGTGCCTGATACAGACTAGTGCATGGGACAAGCAATTGACCATTCAAATTAGTATGCAGACCAGCTAGCGGTCTGCCAAACCTAGAACAATACATCTACCATTTGTCCACGCAATATTTCTGTTACTTCGACCAATCGAATCGACAACATTGTAACGTCTGAAGCTATACTAACACTGATCAGTGCTTATTAGGTGAATTATAGATAAGTTAAGTATATGAAAAAGCTACTTTGCGGTTGTTACGCTTTGTTTTAGTAGGGTAGAGGATAGATTGTTACGAAAGGTTTTTACTATTGTGTCAGTCTTTATGGCAGTAAATAAAGAAGACATTTGAGTTGTGTCAATTTTTTACGGTAGACTAGAGGTAGCGACGGTATCGTTATTAAAAACACCAAGAAATTTTCACGGATCCTTTTTTAAAAGCATTGAGATTGACCGTTAAAAGTCTTAAATCAAAAAGTTGGAAAATGGCTAAGTCAGTACTATTAAGGTTGCTACTATTATAAAAACAACTAAGTCACATGTTATTCAACTACTAATGATAAATAAGTTTCGACTTTACCCTTTACATTAAAGGTTTACTCTACACACCAATTTTTTTCCCTTTACTTCATCCCCCTTCCTCCCTCCCCTATGCTAATTTAATCGTTAAGATTGTTTTTCCGAGTAAAAACACCAAGAACCGTCAAGTCGTGCCAAGAAAGCCACGTCACTTGATTTTACGTCAAATCACCAAGTTTTACGTTCTGCGCTAGCCAAAACATCAAAATGGCTACCGCAAACACTCACCTTAAAGCCATCGTCGACCCTGTCAAGAAAGAAGGCAATCAAAGCCCTCGGAACCCTTTTTTTCCAAGGAATATGATTAAGATCATTGGGGACGACATGTCTATGAAAATTCAACTGAAAGGTACTTAAGTAACTTAGTTAACTATTATATCTCCAATCAAAATAATAGCGAGTTCGACCGTAACAGAAACTCTCTTTAAATCTTTCGTAAGTTTTTTGATAATTGTAATTTTAACATATAAAAGGGAATCTATAAAGGGGTTAAGAACAAATTGAAGTCAAAGTTTATTCGTCGAGAAGTATACTTGCTAGACAAAAACTCCACCAAACTAATAAACACTCTCTTTTAGTTGGTTCAACTTAAAAAATGCCCTTTAAATTTAAACCCTAAGGGAAAGGTCGTTAAAGACCTTTAACGCCCTTATATAAATTTAAGGAGACTTCCCCTCAATCTTCAGTTAAATTAAATATCTTTACATGTTAACGATGAAAACCCTGTTAATTTACCCGATAGCATAGCAACTTTATATGATAATGTAGAGTACGCTTTTAGCGATAGCAGAACGCGTAAAACAGCGGTTGCTAATATGGTAAGAGGTATCGATGTTAGTGTTATTTACCGGTTAATTTAAAAAATAATCAAATCATATAACATCTTCCTTATGGCTAAGTCCTATTTACCCCTCAATCTTTCCCTTAAAACCACCAAGTCCCTTAAAATCGCCAAATCTCCTAAGGTAAAGCTTTCTACGGAAAGTACGCCTATACACGCAAGCCTACTACAAATATTATCACAGGACTTTACCCCTCTGGCCAGTCAATTGGCAGCTACCCTTATTATTGGGACTTGTGAGTTCTACAGTTTAAGCCAACAACAGGAAACACTATCGACAACTAGGACAATTATCGCAACCTTTCCCCTAAACCTGTCAAAAAGGTCAATATTAACTACAAACTTGGCAAGAACTTCACTAAAATCTAAAATAACGTAGGAATTATGACGGAAAAGTTTACAACCTTTTTTACAAGAATATAATACCCTTTTTAAATATTTGTAAGTAAATAGAAATCCTTTCTTTTGGTTTTCACTCACTATTTCCTAAAATCCTTATAAGTTACCACAAGAACTACTACCTAACATTTCTAATTCGAGAAGGAACCTTTCGCAAAATTTATAATGTTATGAAAATCTATTTCGAATACAACTTCTATTTTACGCAATATTATACGGATTGGCTTACGACAAAGTGGAAGACGATGATAACTAAGATAAAAAAGGAGGAGATAACAATGGATGTACTTAACCAAATATTTGATAAGTTAATATTATGTTAATAAGTTATAGTATAAGCCTATGTTGAGGAAGCTATGTTTTTCAAACAGAAAAGAACAGTAATTACAGATGTAAGTGAATTTGAATACTCTCTATAATGCTAGAAACTATTTGTGAAGGACTTTTAAGCTAATTACTGTTCTCTTTCACAACTTTAATATCACGTACACTAAACTTGTTTAGTATGTACCCCCAAGTCAATAACTTTCGTGATGTGAATGAAGAAAATCGCGTAATTATATATTGTACCAATTACAGGAACGCGTGAACTTAGCGCTTGAAATCTGGTTCACGACCTTTGAGTTAGAAGCTATAATTACACTAACAGTAAAGAGGGCAAGGCTCAATTGGACCTGATGATTGTAGAAACTATCGTCGTAATAGTGGCAAGAGGTATTGAATTTATAACTAGTCTAGCTATTGGTTGACTCGTTACCTTTCAGCTAAACGTAACAATGAATAGGTAATATATTATATTGAGTATTATACTGATTACGGGTAAGACTATTCGAACTATATCGCTGACTTAAAAGGTAAAAAAAACTGTTAACAGAGATGATCTACTTAAGTAAATCATGTGGTATGAAGACGGTACTCCTGAAACGGTCCAGTAACTAGCCGACCACGCCTTTCTATACCGTTTAAGTAGTAAAGACCACTATCTTTACCCTAATCAAGTCTCTAACCCATTATATACCTTTAACTTTCGGGATAGTTATATGGACCATATATTAACAAATATTATATTGAACATATGGACAATAAGGTACATAAGAAGAGGATATTTGTAGTTCAAGGTATTACGGCATAAAAATACTATTGTTACGGAAATTAAGCGTTAAAATACCGACAAAGCTAAAGTTGGCTTCAGCCTAGGCAAATAACTATTATTACTAAAGATAACAGTTGTTTAAACTATTATTAAGTAAATTACGTTCCATATTGTCAAATACCCTACCACTTGTCATCTTTACTTAGAAAATTTAAAGATCCTCGACGTTGACTTTGACGTTAACACTAATAAACTGGTTAAAAACGTCTAGAGCTTTCCTTTCACCTCTAAATGGAGATATCTATAGTTTTATTTTTAATGCCTATAAGTAATGGTATTCAACCTGAAGGAGTCAGAAATGCTTTAACTACACCGGCGATTCAACTATCCAACCGTAGACAAACTATAAAACGTTAAGTCCGTAAGGCATAAAAATATGGAATATTTGACTCCAAATGCTATTGAAAAGCTCAGCCACTATTGACGAACATATACCTAAGCCCCACCAAAATTTAAATTTACATTAGAACAGATAAATACTTTAATCACAAAAGTTTTGTCGATTTATTCTACTTAGATAACAAGCATATTCCTCATGTTGTTAACTCCGCAACCTCTTTTTACGAAGCCAAGTTTTTAAAGTCTCTATTGTATTCAAAATAATACATAGGAAGATATTGTGTAGCCTAATAGATTCAAGTATTCTAGAATCTACATATAGGACTTGATATATAATCAAGTGTATCCTCATAGAGATTTCAATCAAAAGTTAGGACTTCATACCAGTCAATACTAGTGTATACTAGTAAGTATTAGTTCCTCTATACCAGTAAGTAATAGCCCAAAAAGCATCTCTGTACTGATCCTACGTACTAGTCAATACTAGTACTTGTACTAGTAAATACTAGTACCCCTTGATGATATATACATCTTCGGTGAATTCCTCATTCTTGGTATTGAGAGGTTCAGTACTTGAAGTTGTACCAAGTACTGACTGACCCTTTTGTGGCACTGTTTTTGAGTGAATTGAGTGATTGTATCTGTTGTATTTCCAATACATCGGCAAAGGATACATGGGAAACGTTAAGGATTCTATGGATTAATACGAACTTGGGTCTATATAATGTCGTCATCTACGATACTAGTACCAACTTTATGATGACGAAGTTCCAAAAGAATGTCCAAATAATAGGAATCCAGTGCAAACAGTTGCCTATTAAAACCCACTAAATCATTGAAAAGGTCCGTTTTATTATACAAAACATACGACATCCTTATATTGGAAATCAGAAGTTTAACGAATTAAAAGACACGCTTGTAAATGGAAGTAAAGAGCTCAATAATACTGTGGACCCTAGTGGCCTAATATCAATATTACTGGTCTTTAAAATATACAAACGACCAACAAGTGAATATTCACCAGTAATAAATACACAAAAGAATAATAAGGCCTATAATAAATTACTAAAAGAACTACGAAAAGAATCGACACGAAGTACAGTCAATAATGCCCTTAACACGAGAAACGGCCTAACGACGATCGACGTACTTACCCTGCCGTTGTGGAGTAAGGTCCTCGTATAATGGGATCTAGATAAATGAAATAGCACATATAAGATCTGAAGTATAGCCAACCCTAAAGTAATTGTTAAAACTGCTAACAATCTCACGATTTTTTGCATAACCCAAATCAAACTCTTTATCGAAGAGATTGACAATAATAATTAAACCCTTCAAATCAAACGAATAAGCTAATACGAGTGTCCTCCTCCTGTCATCGACAAGCCAATAGAACGCCACCGATACAGATAACGACCAAAAACCAAAAATACACACCGAGTCGGGTCTATAATACTGCTTAGATTAATAGGAAATATGAAATCTATTAAAACATATATGTAATACTTTGGAAACAAGGTATTATGAAACCTTTCCGCAAACATTTTTAAAAAACAATGAAATGATAATCTATAGATTCCTAATTGGAAGATTCATACAATGTATACTTGAAGCCTACTTCAATCTTAAAAATTCGAATATAACGATTTCTAGGTCAAAAAGATACATGAGGTTAAGAGCAAAATTACAAGGTGACTTTTCAACAAATTACGTTGAATTGTTTCAAAATACGGTAATAAAGGAAAAACCTGAATCTTTACACAATCGCAAAATATTTGAAAAACAAGTCAATGTTTAATAGAAGCTTTAACAACAAGTTTATTAACCAATATTAAAAAAAGTTAACCCTTAATAACCGCGATATAATACAAGCCTATACATAATTAGTAACCAATATACAGAGGATCATATTACTCGAACTATCACAGAAACTGCGTAACGAATACCTTACTAGAACGGCAATACGATATATCAAACCATTATACTAACTAGCTAAAGCAGTCATCTATTATTTCCTAACCTATTAATTGAATTTGAAGTTAAAATAAATATAAAGACTTGAACCTACAACCCGTATTTATCAGCAACGTAAAAAAAGCTTTTGTTTTAATAGATATACAAACTAATTATATTCTTTCTATTAGAATCATGATGTTGATAGCATCGGAGCAGCAAAAGATTAGAAACTTAAAATTCTGGAATTATAAGCCGGTTATAATTTTGTTAAAAAGCAATCAACCTAACTTTAACGAATTATCAATCCGCATACTTAATATGAATACTTATCTTAATTGACACAACATAATCTAATTCGTTGACTTGACTATCACTAATAAAACTAACGTGGTTAAGGTTTAATAATACTTGGAATAACGCGCATATGGAAACTATATTGCCACCCTATGCTATCTGAAACACTTTTACAACCTATAAATTACAATACAAACATGAAACTCAATGAACGAAGACTTCAACCGGCTAAATGGACGGTCATTGTATCAGATATGAAATATAAACCGGGGGATTGATATGGTCCAGATTAGCCTATCAAAAACTAGGTTAATAATCGTTATGAACCACTTCTTTATGAACAACACAAACCTATCGTTAAAAATCGGCTTTCTAATAACGCTCGTTACTAGAAACAAATAGGAAAACCAATTCAATATTATTGAAATCCTTATTCATTAAACCTTTGTTATATACAAAAGGATTATACAAAATGTGTTAGCTTTAAAGATCTACGATATAATAGCCGGCTTCGATATAGGTATAACATTTTAGAAAACACTTAACTTCGTCATCAAGCAACAGAAAATTTCCTCTATACTGGTAATAATCTATACCTACTCGAAAAGACCATTTAGGTATCTTTCGAAGCTTAGTATCACGAGCGAAAAAAGTTTGAAAATTGATATAATAACACTATGTAAAATGTATAAAAACAGAATCATTTAGGACTTCTGATAAATTAATAGCAAAGACAATTCCGTTAATATTATGATATAAACTTCTTTAAATCAAACCTTAAAAAAAGTTTGTAATAATAAATTAACTATACGTATCAAGTACTACTTTAACAAGCTACTTGGTAAGATCAAGTCACGTGCTAGCGAACAATGATGCCTTAGCAAACTAAAGCACTGCCAGGGAATTAAAGTCGGCGACTTATTCAATGAATACCGTGAAATTAGAGGTTTACATAAGTCTATAGCGAAAAACATATTTGTAGGGATTAATAAAGTTGGAACTCGGATCCGTAAGGCAAATAAAAGTAATTAGGGTCAATTTGGCTGTAGAATTAGTAAGGATCAGGCCAGTCAACAAGTGTTTAATTCAATGTAGCCTGAAGAAATTATTCGAATAGACTAGCGTACACGTACAAAAAAAAAAGCCGCCAGTGTTGGAAGAATAGTAATTATAATATAGTAAATCAAATTTACTTATAGTAAATTTAACTATACTGACTGAAAGTTAAGTGTATTGTTTTATGGGCCTACTGTATGAACCACAAGTCAAGTACAGTATACGACCACTTCACATTAAGGCACGGGCTAAGCAATTGGTAATATATATTACTATATAGACTGGCAAGCGGTCGGCCAAACCTAGAACAATACATCTACAATTTGACCTTTACAATACTAATGTTACTTCGAGCAGTCGAATCGAAAACTTTTCAACGTTTAAAGCACTACCAGTAATGTTTTTAAAATAAAAATTCATTACAATTGATTTAAACAACAAGTTGATTATATAATATAGATATATAAGATTTTATGCGCCACACTTATCACTAATTCTCATCTATCCATAATTCTAATAAATTGGGAATATAAGAATGATATTATTCACTCAATTTCTCTAAATACTATATTTATGAATCGTGTCAATAAAATGCTTATTGATACGTCAATTCCTTTTGATAGTAAGGACATAAATTCAATATATTATCTTAGTCGGCTACACCTTTCATGAGACGCTCTGTTTTGGTTTTAAATATCATATGATACCAAAACAAGGAAAAAAACCAACTCAATTATATTAAATCAAATTTTCGACGAATCAATATTTATATTTGGCGATAATATAACAAATTTAACCATAATCAACGCTTAAGTAAAACATAATTTGAAATTGAAATCCAAGACTACATATTTTTATCATTGAACACAGAATTAGATATTCAAGGTTTTTCTAAATAATGAAAATGTTATAAATATATTGAAAATCGGATAGTTATTGTAACTTATCAATCAATTACTTTATAATAACGATTATATACATTAGAAACAATCATTTATTTCGGAGAAATAGTATTTTGGTTGAATTGTACAACGATCGCCATCATTTTTGCTGTAAGTATAAAGCAATTACCTATGAAACTAATATTTTCGCGTTGAATGTAAATGAATCAAGATTAATTATAAAAACCTTTTTATTTATACTTAAATACAGACCAAAAATATAAAATCATTTTGTAGGTTACGACTAATTTAAACTTGGGGGAAACCGATACACGCTATATATGCAAAATTCATCAATATAATTACTTCGGTTTAAATCGACGAAACTCTATATAGTATATTAGATTCCGAAACTTTGGACTTAATTCTACCGGTTACTCGCAAAGTATGTGACAAAACTTTCTTATAACTAGAATATATAGCATATATTGCGGAGAAATATTTTATTGATTCTTAGGCAATATTTCTGAAGTAATTCGTTTTATCTTCGCTGGATTATCTTACGTCAAGATGTAAATTTGCTTCGAACGTTTTAGAAAAAAATTTAAAAGAGTTTTGATATAAGGTGAATGATAACTACCATATACCACTCAAAAGTCAAATGGGAATGTTAAATGAAAAAAATGGTCGATAAGATTAAACTTAATATATTATATTATAAAGTATCCTGGATCCGTGAAAAAGGATATTATAACATATTTGTTTAAATAGTAGTAATTTCAGTGCAGTAAGTAAATTCTATTTATAGTAACGTTGACTATACTCACTGCAAGTTGAGTATATTGTTTCTTTGGGTCTACTGTAAGTTCAAGTACATTATTCAATTATAGGCTGATGCCTGAGTTAATGGTAACCAAGGATCTAACCCTGGTAGTTGATATTCATACTTCTATGGTGCTCTAGAGTCGTTTGGAAACCGTATGGGAGCATTCCCCCACCCGTTACATGATTGGGCCACTCCTCTTTTTACAGATCTGTAGTAGTTTTGTAGCAGAGGTTTATCTTTTCCTCTTTATCGAGGATTATAGATAGTATTCGATCACCTTAAGCGAAATCTCCGGCATTGGTTCTTTTATATACAATCTTCGATTTTTCGCCCGAATGTGTTACAGCTATTTACATGCGGTTATAGCTTAAAGTTATTTTTTCCGATCTTTTGAATTTGGACCCCCAAGCCTTAAAGTAGTTGCTTGACGTATGCATTAGAGAGTAGCTTCCAAGCGCTTTGACGGCTTAATACGACTTTTTTACTATTTAATAAAAATGTTTTACCGATATTTTACGTGTAAACCTAGTTAAGCGAAACCAAGTTGTTCGCGAGTATAATTAATATTTGAAATAACGAAATATTAATGTATTAAATACGGTTGAGAATATAATTCGGTAATTTAAAGCTACCAATACATTTATAGTTTAGAAATGAACCCTCATTCAAGCAGGTTTACGATGTTACCTATAAATAACGTTATTACTACATCGCTTTTTAACGAGGATCGCGTTAATTTTTCAGACGAGTCTGATTTGAATATGTTCATTCCGATGACAATATCGGCGCCCTATTTAATAGGTGGTCACAATTTAAAAACAAGCTTTTTCATTAGCCGTTTAAGTTATCCGACGTTAACTTAGGCTTTCCGGCAAAAAAAAAAAGATACGATATTAGATGAAATACGTAAAAACTAGAAATTTATCATTATTGAAAAGATTATTTTTACTTTATTCTTTGATGATTAAAAGGTCTCATGAAAACTGTAATAAAAATTTATTACGTCTGCGGTAGCAAAGGCGATATTAACTACTCTAGTACCTTTATAATAATACTTTGCGTTTATTATTATGTCCATAACGCGGTTGAAACCATTATTGTTCGGCGGACGAGTATAGAATAAGGAGCCCGCGAACGGTTTAACATCTTTTTTAGAGTTTGTGAGGCCTTATTTGCAATGGTTTGCGGCATAGCCTGAAATTCCGTCGCCAAACTTATCATTTTGAAAGGAGTATTAACGACATATTGGCTAATACGATACTTCCCTGCAACATACCCGCGAATTATAAAAAGTAGGTCTCCCACCTCCAATTTATTAATATATGTTTTTATAACCTTTATATTAGATACTGTAACGCCAGTTAAATTAATGCTATGAGTACCGGGGGTATTACACGTAACGGAAGTAATAGTAGTGACGTACCCGCCCGCAATGACTAGAAAAACGTCATTATAACTGATGTAAACGCTTTTCAAACAGCTTTTGAATGACGTGTTACTTGGGTTAACTACTCGGAACTTTCCCATCGTAGTACCCTTGATTTATACTTACGGTATGATACGCACAGTTATTGTATTTATACCTGCCTACTAAATTTAACGTAATGCTCGAGTGGCACCGTTATTAAGGATACTATATGTATCAATCTTACTTCGGCCGAAAATTTTATTAACTTTTAAGAGTGAAAAGTGTAATTTGTGTATATAGTCGCATATAGAAGTAAAAAGTACTTTAATTCGACCCAATAACTTCATCCTAGCTTATAAATAGCCTTTCGTCTATAATACATTTACTTTATAATATCATTCAATTTATTCAAGTTTTGGTAAATATAAGTTATCAATATTATTGCGCTTCGAAAAAGTGATTTATCAACTGACTAAAGTTATCTCATATTTTTATTTCCCTCTGATAAGTCAGCGAATCTACGCGATACCTATTTAATTTCAATTTACGGCTCACGTTTTTTATTCTGTTTCGATATATTAACGTCAACAAATACTGGTATCAGATATTAGCCTATAATATTCCTCATTTACAAAAGGGTAACCATTATAATTAGGAACGAGGATTTTCCCCAATATAAAGAACACTTAAACGGGTTGGTGTCTCTACTTTTTAAGTTATCCTTCGAAAATTCCGGAGGGACTAAATCGTTATTACGCAACTTGTCGCCGTTTCCCTCAGAAATATTAACAAAACTCTCGCCCTGAGGCCACTCATTTTTATTAACAATAAGCTTTTCGATACCTTCAAGAAATTTGCCTATTAATTGATAAAGTCTTGAGGAATAAATTGTTTGCATACTGCTCCGAATCCCATAAAGAAATCGTCTTCTAAAATGTTAATTTTCAATAACCTTTACAAGTCTTGTAAGGCTTATTATGAGGTATATAGCGAGGAAAGGATTTATATTAAGAATGATATTAACCAAGTTATAAGATTATAGTTATATATACGCGAATAGCATTTCAACAAGTACTCCGGTGTTTTATTGGGGAAGATCCCGTGGTGGCTTGAGCTTTTATATCGATTATTGTAACTTTTATATAATTATGAAAACAATGATTATATTTCCTCCCTTATTAAGGAAATGTTTACGAGTATTTTTCGAGTTAAATAATCTAATGAATTGGATTTTAAAACATTTTTTTTCAAAACTTTTTACTAAGGAGAGAAATAAGTGAAAAATTGCGTTTCATAAACATTTTAGACTTTTTTAATATTAAGTTACACCTTTCGGCTTTTTTAGTATACTGGATGCCTTTGAACAATATATTAATAATTTATGATCCCCATTTTTGCACATTTTTCATTTCGCTTACTTTGCCAACGTTTTGTTGTATTCAAATAATATTCAACAATTATAATGTTAAGGTTAATCATGTATTAAACGATTTAAACGTTACGGATTTTGGTTTCGATATATTTAAAATCGAACTAGATGTTCAAAAGATTCAATATTTAAGATTTGTTATTATAATTAAGTTCGACGTATGTATGAACCAGGTGAAGAACAATGCTGGCTAGAGTAAAGGAAAGATTCTTGCGAAGGGCTTCCATCATTACTGCGCTAGTCCATAATATCAGGAAAATATAGAAGATTTTTAGGTTGCGCCAGTCTTCAACGGCAATTAGGAAGTAAAAGACGGTATCGCTACTTAAAACACCAAGTAATCGTTACGGATCTTTCTTAAAGACGTTAAGATTAATTGTCAAATGTTTTAAAATTCAGCAAGTTGACAACGATCAAGTTAGTACTACTATGAGTACTGTTATTACTGTAAAAAAACAACTAAGATTTACAGCCAAATAACTACAATAAGTAACCTTTGACCTTACCTTTTATACTAAACCTTTACCTAAACACAAAGTTTTCTCTCTATCCTACTCTTTCCATTTCTACTATACCAATATAATCGCCAAGTTCGCAGCCCTAAACGAAAATTCACAGATTCGCTAAGTTACGTTGAGAAAACCACATCACGCGACCCAACGCCAGGTCTCCAAGTTTTCAGGTGACTTTACGCCAAAATACTAAGTCTCTACGCTCCTAAATCTCCAAGCTTACTTCAAGCCACGCTATTAAATCTTACATAAGCTAAAGCCTTAAAATGGCTTTAAAACGCGCTAGATTTGACACTATTGCCAACTCTGTCAGAAAGGAGATAATCAAATCCTTTGAACTAATCTTTTTAAAGTACTACGATGAAAAGCTTTGGGTGTACAATATCGACGAAAATTTCACAGAGTAACAACTAGTTAATTTCGTCGGCAGCTATATCGTTAATTAAGACGACGACGAAGACTTTGACTACAGTAACCGCTCTTTTTATAAGTATCGCGATTCCATTAATAATTATATTGTTAATATGTAGAAAGCAATTTAAAAAGTGGTTAAAACGAGGCTTAGGTTTAAACTTGAAAGACAAGGGGTTTACGTGATAGTATAAGATAATATAAATCTAACGAAAATTAATTTCGAATTCTTCCAACTTAAGAAGTGCCCTAAAAATTTACGCCTTAAAGGGAAGAGTATTAAGGAATCTTATCGCCCCTATACACGTTTTAGGGGATCTCCTCTTTAACCCCAGTTAATTTGAGCCTCTTTACGCATTGTTGATAAGGAACCTGTTAACCTGTTTGGCAGCCTAGCATCTTTACTTAATAGTAAGAAGTATGCTTTGAGTAGAGATAGATCGCACAAAGTATCGGCTGCCAACGCAGCAAGAGGTATTAACGTTAACACCCTTTACCAGTTAATTAAACAAGATAGTTAAGTACCTTGAAACCTTTAAGTTCTTATTATCCTCTAGCTATTTAATAATAATCGCCAAGTCTCTTAGAAGCCCTTTTACGGAAGGTTTGTCTATACGCACGAGCCTATTACAGGTCTTATCTCAGGACTTTACCCCTTACGCTAAGCGACTATCAATTACCCCTAACACCATTTTTTGGAGGCTTCAAAACTTGAATTACCAGGAAATACCAATTAAGACTGGGATAACAATCGCGACCTGCTCTTAAGATCTATTAAAATGATTAATATTAACTATAAACTTTTCATGGATTTCGCTAAAATTTAGAATGATGTAGAAAATTATAACGGAAAGCCTTATCACTTTCTTGACACGAAAATATTACCCTTTTTAAATATTTGTGAGTAGATAAAGGTTTCCGCTTCTCGTGTTTACTCACTATTTCCCGGAATCCTTACAGGGCACGCTAGAGATTACTACCTAACCTTCCTAACTAGAGTAACTACCTCTTGCTAAGTTTAATATAACATAAAAAGCCACTTCGAACACGACCTTCACCTTATCTAATACCCTACGAACTGGGCTACTATAAGATAGATTACGATAATTTCGAAGAGGAAAACAAGGAAATACCGATAAATATATTCAACCGGATATTTGATAAGTTGGTATTATATTAATCAGTAATAGAGAAAGCATAAGTTAGTGAAGCCACACTTTGCGAACAGGTACAGGCAGTTGTTACGGGTATTAGCAAGTTTAAATAATCCTCATAACGGCTAAATACCACTTACGAAAGCTTTTTTAACTAGTTACGCTTCTCGTTTGGAACCGTGATAGCGTGTATACCAAACTCTCTCGGTATTTATTCCCAAACCGGCAATTTCCACAATGTAAATGAAGAAGACTATATTGTAGTTTACTATATCAACCTTAAGTACGGTTACAAACGCTTTTAACGCCTAAAATCTGTCCTATAAACCTTAGACTAAAGGTAAAAGCTAATTTGGTGTTAATAAGGTTAAGATTTAAAGGGATCTATTCACCGTAAAAACTATCGTCGTAATAACGGCAGGAAATATTAAATTTGTAGCA
Source organism: Anisogramma anomala (assembly GCA_038502455.1). Taxonomy (NCBI): domain Eukaryota; kingdom Fungi; phylum Ascomycota; class Sordariomycetes; order Diaporthales; family Gnomoniaceae; genus Anisogramma; species Anisogramma anomala. The sequence continues at coordinate 3,859,393 of JASMMZ010000013.1, read as the reverse complement.
AGTCGAGCTATCAGTCAACTCGTCACCCCCGCGCCGACCGAGATAACAAAAAAAAATACATTTAGTATCATATTGCGTTTAAATAAGACAATTTGAGTTAAATAGAAAACTTCAAAAACGACGAGCTAATTAACGGTAACAATAATCTTAAGTAAATCAAATAGTATAAAGATATAGCTCTTAACACGGTCTATTAACTAGCCGACTACGCCTTTCTATACCGCCTAGGTAGTGAAAACCTTTACCTATGCCCTAATTAAGTCTCTAACCCCTTATACACCTTTAGGTTTCGCGATCGTTACGCGGGTTATACGTTTTATAGTATAATACCAAACACAGGAGTCATAAGGTACTTAATTAGAGGCTATTCGTAATACGTTATACTACATAAGGAAAGTATTACGGTTACTAAAATTAATCTTTACAATACTAATAAAGTCAAAGTAAACTTTAAACTAGGCGAATAACTATTGGTACTAGGGATAATGGTAGTTCAAACTATTATCGGATCGATTACGTTCCACATACTCAAGTTTACTACCCCTCTTCTCTTCTAATTGGAAGATATAAAGACCTTAGGGATTAAAGTTAACGTTACCGTCGATGAGCTGGTTCAAAAAGGTTAAAATTTTATCCTCGCCTTTAAGTAGCGGCACTTATAGTTTTATCTTTAAGACTTGAAATCAGTAGTGTTAAACCTAACGAAACTGGAAATACGTTAACTATATCGATGGTTTAACCACCCAGTTATTAATAACCTGTATAAAGACCTAAAATTCGTATAGTATAAAGATGTAGAATAGTTTGTATTAAAAACTATGGAAAAGCTTTGTTACTACTGCTAAATATATACCTAAACCCCTCGAAAATTTAATTTTACACTCAAAGACGATAAGAACTTTAACTTTAAGGATTTTATCAATGTATTTTACCTGGGTAATAATCCTTTTCTTTACGTCGTTAACTCCGCAACCTCTGTTTACGGAGCTAAGTTTCTAAAGTCCCTTTTGGTAAAGGATACGTAAAAAACTTGAGGGATATTATAGATTAACACGTACTTGAGCCCACCTAACGTTATTATCTACGATACCAGTAATAACTTTGCAACAGCGGAATTTCAAAAAGATACTAAGATAATGGCTATCTGTTATTAATAGATGTTAGTAAAAGCCTATTAAAGCATTGAGAAGGTTAAAAAGGTATACGTACTATTTCTTCAAATGTATAATATCCTTACGCTGGAAATTAAAGGTTTATGGATTCGGAGGCATGCTTTTAAATGGTGATAAAAGTCCTGGAAGATATTGTAAACTCTGATGGCTTAGTACCGAAGCTATTGGTATTTAAAAAGTACCCACGTCTAACGAGTAAATCTCTGCTATTAGCAAGTACCTAAAAATAAGCTGTAACTTATGGGAAAACACTAAAGGAACTGCGGAAGGAATCAGCACGCCGCTAAGTCAACGACGCCCTTAACACCAGAAATAACACTACAATTATAGATATATTTGCTTTATTATTGCAAAGTAAAGTCGTGGAAGGGAAGCCAAGCAAATGAGAGGGCCTATACAAGACCTTAAGTATCGCCAAAGTTGATGTAGTTATTAAAAATATTGACAGCCCTATAACGTTTCGTAATACCCAGGTTAAGCCATATATTAGGGCTATTAACAATAAAGACCCTAAAGCTAAGAGATCGAGATAATATAAACCTCTATCTGTTATCAACAAGCTAATAAAATATTGCCGGTACAGACGACTCATAAGGAAAAAGAATATTAAAGAGAAGTAATATATACCGGATCTATCTACAATATTACTTAAGTAGGTAGAAAAAAGAAGGATAATAAAGACTAAGCACTGAAACTTCGAGTAGAAGGTATTATTAAAACCTCTGGCAAACCTTCTAAGGAAAGCAATAAGGTCTAAATTAACAGCCTACTAATTCAAAAAGTCATATAATTCGTACCAAAGACTAATCTTAACCTTTAAACCCCAAATATTAATATTTCTAAGTAGATGATTAACTATGAGGTTAAAGTTAAAACAACGGAGCGGCCATATGAAAAATCGCGTTTAATCGCTTGAAAATACGGTAATAATAGTAAAAGCTAAATTTTTACATAGTCTCTAACGATCAAAAAAATTAACTAAAGCTTATTAATCTCTTTAATAGTAAGTTTTCTAATCAATATTAAAGGCAAGTTTGAATTTTATGGTCGAGATATAACGTAAATATACAAATAATTAGTAATCAATTTACATCGGATCGTTTTGCTATATTTACTACATGAATTAAGTGTTATTTACCCTTTAGATACAATAATATGATGTATTGAGCCACTATATAGACTGGCTGAAGCAGGTGTCTATTAGTTTCTAAGTTATTTATCGCACTTTAAATCACGGCTAGGCATAAAGTCTTTAATATACGACCCTTATTTACTAGTAACGTAAGGGAAAGATTTCGGCCTAATGGGTATAAAAATTAACGATAACTTCTTCGTCAAAATGGCTAGCTTTATGGCACCAGAATGACAGGCGATTAAGGACTCTAAATTCAAATTTGTTAGCAGGTTACGACATTGGCATAAGGTCAATAACTTAACTTTAAAAAATTGTTTATTTACATATTTGGTATTAATACCGGCCTTAACTTTCGCTAAAAAGATTAAGGCGCTAACCTAACCACATTCGACAAAACTAATATATCTAAGGTCTAACGGTACCTAAAACAGCGTGCTTATGAAAGTAAAATTACTAACTTATATTACTTGAAGGCCTCCTAAAACAATTTATCACGACTTAAGTATAGGATCTAATAAATTAATACTTTTACCGGCTAAATAAAAGGCTTGAATAAATAAAATAAAAACCTAAACCAGGGGATTAATATGATTCCAATCGATCTGTTGAAGGCCAAGTTAATAATATTTACAAACGAGTCCTATACAAATAATACTAACCTATCATTAAAATTCAGCTTCCTAATAACCCTCGTTATTAAAGACTAGCGGAAGGACAAGTTTAGCATTACCGGCTAAATAATTCATTAAAATTTTGTCAAATATAAAAGGATTACGTGAAACGTATTAGTTTTAAAGGTTCACGATACAATAATAGACTTCAATGTAGGCATAACACTATGGGAAACTCTTAATGTTATCACCATATAACGAAAGATTCTTCTTATTCCGGTAGTAATTTGTACCAACTCGAAAAGCTTGTTCGAATGACTTTCGAAACTCGGAACCACCAACGAAAAACGTCTGCTAATTAATGTAATGGTACTTCACGAAGCCTACAAAGGGAGGAAAATTAAATAGTTCCGGTAAATTAACGGGAAAGACAATCCTGCTAACGATATAACGATATATCACCAAATAGGGCCCTTATAAGGTTTATAAACAGCAATAGGCTAACCATACGTATCGAAGGCTACGTTAATAAGCTGCCCAGCAAGGCCAAATCACATAACGGCGGTTAAGGATATGCTAACGAATTGGAAGACTTCGAAATAACTAACGATGGCGATTTATTTAATTGGCACAATTAAGGAGTTTATATAAGCTTATAAAGGGAAATTTTTTAATAGGAATCGATAGAGTCAAGACTTAGAGCTTTAAATCAGTCGACGTTAATTAGGGTTAATTTAAATGTAAATGTGTACAATTCCATGTAGAGGTTAATTAAAATTAGCAAGGGTTTAGCCAATTAACGAGGTTACAGTTTAGCGCTTACCGGAAAAGATTGATCAACCACAATAGTGTGTGCGCACAAACTAAAAAGCTGCTAGTATTGGAATAATAATATTTGAAATGCAGTAAGTTAACTTCACTCATAATAAAGTTAACTATACTGAATATAAATTAATTGTATTGTTTTGTATATACCTACTTTACACTAGGGCACAGGCTAATCAATTTACCCTAAAAATGACTGCGTAGACCGGCTAGCGGTCTGCCAAACCTAAAATAATTCATCTACCACTTGACCACGCAATACTACTATTACTTCGACCAATCGAATCGACAATATTGTAACGTCAAAAGCCATACCAACAGGCAGGGAATTACATATTCGCTAATAAGGACTTAACAGCTTTAAAATAGATATATTTACATCCCTAATCACTTGATCGACTGCAACAATACGTTATAGATCATTTTCCATAACCATTAATGATAATAAAAAAAGATTTTCCTAACGAATGAAACGGGGCGCGAAAACACTATTTGTAGGAATGGTAATAACACTAGTCGTATAGAAGGGTGATTATAAGAGCGAAAGTTTTTCTTGTGGGAAAAAGTGGACTTACAAAACTCCTTATAAGGAGGGTGGTAACGACGCTTTTCATACGATGCTAAACCGTTCGACAGCTGGAACCTTTTATATAACGTCACGACGTTATAAACCGTTTCGGAGCGGTTATTTCATACCTACCATACCTCTTAATTCGCTAACACATTTTACCACCTTTTATAGCACACCGTGTAGGGAATTAGGGGGGTAATCCGGGAGGTAATGTTACAGGCTAGTGCCTTGGTTAATAGTTACCAGGGATTTAGCCTTGGTTGTTGCCATCCATACTCCTACAGTGCTTTGGAGCCGCTTGGAAGCCATAGAGGAGCGTTCTCTCAACCGTCACGTGACCGGATCACTCCTCTTTCTACAGATCCATAGCAACTCCATAGCGGGGTTTCTTCTTTCTTCTTCATTGAGGGTTATAGACAGTATTCGACCACCTTGAGTGATAGCTCCAGCCTCAGTCCTTTTACATATGCGCTTACTTCAGATTAGGGCATGCGACAAGTAATTGGCCATACAAATTATTGTGAAAACCAGCTAGCTGTCTTCTAAACCTATAATAATGCATCTGACACTTAACCACGCAATACTACTATTATTTCGATCAATCGAATCGACAACTCACAATATCTAAGGCCCTTCCAACACTGATCAATGTTTATTAGGTCAGGTACAAGTAAGCTAAGTAAAAGAAAAATTTCCTTTACAATTAAACTTTATGAAAACCTAGGGTAAAGGAAAGATTTTTGCAAAAAGCCTCTACTATTGCATCGATTTTTTACGTTAGTAAGTAGAGAAGACCTCCAGATTGCGTCGGGTTTTTACGGTAATCTATAGGTAACTACGGTATCGTTATTCGAAAAAACTTGAGATTATTTACCATATCTTTTGGAAAAAACGTTGAAATTAACCGTTAAAAGTCTTAAATATTGTTTTGTTAGAAAACGGCTAAGTTTATACTATTATGGGTACTACTACTACTACTACTACAGGCACTATTATTACAAAAACGACGAATTACCACGCCAAATAACCACAACAAATAACCTTCAACCTTATCCTTTACATAATCTTTGCCTAAAACATCTAACTTTCTCCTTACACTATTTTTTCCCCTTTCTTTACGTTACAATCGCCAATTGTTAAGATCGCGACACCCAACTAAAATACGGAAAATCGCCAAGTTGCGCTAAAAGCGCTACGTTTCGCAACTCAAAGCTAATTCACCAAATCCCAAGGCGAATTTAAGTTAAAACACTTAATTCTCACATTTCCAAATCGGTAAGTTCCCCCCCAAATCCCTTTAACCTTAATATGGTTTTCGATGGAAAACGAATAAAGAATATCCAAAACTTCGAATCCTTTTTTTTCACTAACTTTTGCCATAAACTTTAGGGAAGAAATACTGATGAAACATCTTTTGAAGAATACCTAACCAATTATATCGACTGGTACATCGTAGAATTAAACACTAGCGAAGAGTTTGGTGATGGTACCTACACCATTGAAACAAATTTATAAAATATTTTAACCACTATATAATTAATATGTAAAAGATATTTTAAAAGGGTCTTAAAGTTAAGTTGAAGAAAAAGGACATTCTCCATAATATTTATATTTTTTTAAAAAACCCTATTGAAATTAGTAAAAATCTTGATCAAGTTGGCTTCAAGTAACAACCCCTTTTAAAATACAAATTTTAAAAGGCCTTAAGGTAAAAGAAAAAGCATTATAAATCCTCAACGCCTTTACATAGGTTATAGGGAACTTCCCTTCAATTTTCAATTAAATTAGGTCGTTAAATTTTCCATCAGTATTGATTTTTATATAACGACGATAAAAAAACTGTTCATTCGTTTGGTAATATAGTACTTTTACATAATAAAGCGAAATACTCTTTTAATAATAGTTAATAACGTAAAAGAACGACTACTTACGCGGCAAGAATAATTGACTTCGGCGCTATTCAGTTGATGAAATAAAATCGTTAAATCCCTCAAAATCTTTCTTACGGCTAAGCTCGCCTTACCACTTAATTTTCCCCCCAAATCATCAAACCCCTCAAGACGAAGATTTCACCAGAAGATACGCCTAAACGTGTGAACTTACCACAGGTTTTACTACAGTATTTTACCCCTTGGGCTAAGCAACTGGCAATTACCCTTGAAACCGTGATTTGAAAATACTATGAAATATTATCGACGATTGGAACGACTATCGCCACCTTTCCTTTAAACCTGTGAAAATGGTCAATATTAATTACAAACTTTTTACGGACTTGACGAAAATATGGAATAACGTAGAAAAGCATGACGGGAGACTCTATAATTTTATTAATATAAGTATAATATCCTTTTTTTCAATATTTTCAAGTAGATAGAGGTCTTTCTTTCTGGTTTTCACTTATGATTTCCTGTAATACTTACAGGTTACGATAGGGATTACTACCTGATCTTTCTGACAGGACTAAAAAACTTCCACGAGATTTTTTTAACGGTATAAAAATCTACTTCAAACACGATATCCACTTTGCATAATATCCCACGAATTGGGTTACAACGAGGTGGATAAAGATAATAGCTAAGAAGAAAGAGGAGGAAATTCCGATGGATGTCTTCAATTATATACTTAATAAGCTGATGTTATGCCAATAAGTAATGGAAAAGGTTTATATTAGCGTAGCTATATTATACAAATAAGAACGAGGAGTAGTTACTGGTGTTAACGAATTTTAATATACTCTACAACACCTAAATACCACCTGTCAAGTCTGTTTTAGCAATTTATAGTCTTCTTTTGCGATCGCAATAGTATGTACACTGAACTCGTCTGATATAAACCCCCAAGCTCATAACTTTTGCGATATAGATAAAAAAGATTGCGCGATAGTATACTATATCAAACGTAAGTATGAGCGGCCTCAGCGTTTAAAATCTGGTTCAGAGCCTTCGAATTAGAAGCCACAGTTATATTATCGTTAACAAGGGCAAGATTTTAGCAGACTTATTAATTAAGAAAATTATTGTTGTGACAGTAGTAAGAGGTATTAGATTTGTAGCAAGTTCTGTTATGTACTAATTCTTTACCCTTTAGCTAAGCGTTATGAACAATAGGTGATGTATTACACCTAGTACTCCACTATTTCTGGGTATGACCACTTTGATTAGAGTGTAGATTACAAGGGTGAAAAAGATGTTAACAATAACTATATTCCTAAGACAATTATATGATATCAAGATCTTACTTTTAGCGCGTCCTAGTTATTAGCCGACTACGTCTTCCTGTATCGTTCAAGTGGATAAAACCCTTATTTTTGCTTTGATCAAACCCTTAACCCATTACATACCTTAAACTTCCGCGACCGTTACGTGGAATATACGTTTTATGGTATTAGTTCAAACATAGGGGTAATGAGATAATTGATAGGAGGCCATGCGTAATACGTAGTATTACAAAGGAAAAGTACTATTATTATAAATATTAATCGTTAAAATGTTGATAAAGCTAAAGTTGACTTTCGGCTGCATGAAAAATTATCTTTACTAGAGATAACGACTATTCAAACTATTGTTGGGCCGATTACGTTTCACATCCTCAAGTCTCTTACCCCTTTTCTCTTTTTTTTTGGAAGATATAAAGATACTCGAAATTAAATTCAAAGTTAATGCTAAAAAACTGGTTAAAAATAGCTAGAGGTTCCCTCTTGCCTCTAAGTGGGGATATCTCTAGTTTCAGCTTCAAGGCCTAGAGGCAACGGTGTTGAACCTGATGGAGTCAGAAATACATTAATTACGCCGGCATTTTAATTACCTAGCTGTTTATCGGCTATATAAAATCCTCAAGTCCACGGAGTATGAAAATGTGGAATACGTTGCCCTGAAAACTATTCAAAAGTTTTGTTACTATTACCAAAAGTATACCAAAATCCCTGGAAAATTTGAGTTTACATTATAAGATAACAAAGAGTTAAATGAGAATTTTTTTTTAATGTGTTTTGCTTGGATAATAATTTTTTCACGTTATTGACTCTAAACCCTTTTTCCACAGAGTCAAGTTAATGAACTCTCCACTGGTAAAAGATATTGAGAAGACTTTAAGGATATTAAAAATTAATACGTATTTCGCTTTTCAGAACGTCTTCATCTATAGTACAGGTAATAAATTTGCATCGGAGGAGTTGTAAATATATATTGAATAATAAGGATTTACTGTAAACATGTATTAGTTAAAGCCTATTAAAGTATTAGAAAAATCGAAAGGATATACGAAATACTAAGTAAAGCGTATAATATCTTTACTTTAGATATTAAAAGCTTTATAGACCAGGACAAACTCCTTTAAATAAAGGTAAAGGGTCTAAATAATATTATGTGCTTTAAAGGTCTATTATAAACGATATTAGTCTTTGGAGTATATTTTCGTCTGATGAATGAATCTATACCATAAATTAGCATTTATAAGAGGTTTGTGGCATATATCAAAACCCTCAAGGAATTATAGAAAGAATTGGTAAGAATTTAAATTAATAATGCTTTTAATATTAAAAACGGTTTTATGAGAATTTAAATGCTGTTTTTTCTAGTGCAAATTAAAGTTTTTATATAGTGGAAGCTACATAAATGAGATTGTTTATATAAAATCTTGAGTATCATTAACCCTGAAGTAGTTAATGAGACTATCACTGTTTTATTACGTTTCACACAACCTAGGTTTAACAATTGATTATTGAGATTAAAGATAATGATAGCGATGAATATCCCTAAACCAAAGGAACCAGTGAATAGAACCCCCTTCCTCCAGTGACCGACAAGCTAATAAAACTCCACCGGCATAGCCAACTAACAAAGACAAAAAAAATTAAGGACAAGGAATAAATACCGGGTCGGATTTACAATACTATTTAAGTTAGCAAAAAAAAGAAGAAAGATCAAGAGTTAACTGTAAAACTTGAGGTATAAGACGTTATCAAAACTTTCAGTAAGTCTTTTAAAAAAACAAAAAAGGTCGAAACTAATGGAATCTTTATATGAAAAATTGCACAATTTGTTCCCGGACATTAATTTAGCCTTTAAAACTTAAATATCATAATCTTGAAGTCAGGAATTATCCACAAAGGTACATGTACAGCTATGGGTCGGCTGTACGAAAATTTACGCCTAGTCGCTTGAAAATTTGGTGATAAAGGCAAAGATGAAATCCTTACACAATGGTTTGTTATTAATGAATTCAACTGACATTTACTAATCACTTTAATGAAACAATTGATAGTATAACATAATAGGAAGTTGAATTTAAATTATAATGATATAACATAAATATATACGTAATTGATAACTAATTCATAACGGATTATCTTATTAAAATTACTATGAGACTTCTTCATGTCAGCCTTTCACGGACGGTTGTATAATATATTAATAGTATTTTAAGTAAAAATTAAGCATAAAATCTCTTACCTACGATTCTTACTTAGTAATCACATAAGATAAAATATTTGGCTTAATGGGTTGACAAATTAAAGATAACCTATCTGTTAAAACTATTGGCTTTGTGGCATCAGAATTATAAATGAGTAAAGACTCAAAATTCTTGAATTGCAAACCAGTCGTAACTCCAATGAAGGGTAACTAACTCAATTTCGACGGATCTTCAATCTGCATACATGATAATAATAATACTTGCCTCAATTTCCGTCAAAAGGGCCAAAACACTAAATTAGCTATAATTGACAAAAGTGACATGGACAGTGCTTGATGGTACTCTAAACAACGTACCTGTGACAACTATATAGCCACCCTACACTAACCTAAAGCCTGCTAAGATATATTAAATACGATAAAAACATTAAACCCGGCGGATAAAAGCTTTAAACGACTAACTAAAAATCTAGAATGATAAATAAAGAAGATGGACATGGGTATCAATAAAGTCTCAATTAACTTGTCAAAATCCCAGTTAATAATATTTTCAGATGTATTTTTCGCGAAAAATATAGAATTTTCGTTGCTAATTGAATTCCTTATGACCCTTATTAATAAAAATAGGCCAGAGGATCAATTGAGTATTATTAGAAACCTTATACACTACACCTTTGTCGATTTGAAAAGGTTTATTCCAAACGTACTAGCTTTAAAGGTTTACGACATAATAAACGGCTTTAATTTAGGTATAACGATATGTAAAACGTTCAACATCGTTATCAGGAGGTTAGGGATTTCTCTTATCCTGGTAGTAATTTATACTGACTCGAAAAACCTATTCGAATTCCTGTCGAAACTTGGAATTATTGGAGAAAAACGCTTAATAATCGATATAACAGTAATTTGTAAAGATTACAAAAATAGGTAGATTAGGGAATTCTGATAAAGTAATAGTTAAAACAAACCTAAAAACTCTGTAACAAATTGTTACCTAATAAGGCCTTCAGAAAATTTATGGACAATAATAAGCTACCTGGAAAGGTTAAACTATATACCAGCGAATAGAAGTATTTTATCAAACTTCAAAACTATCAGGGGAATAACTCTGGAGAAGGTAATTTGTTCGATTGGCACGGTTAAGTTGGATGTTTACACAAGCTTTTTTTCAAAAAAAAAAAAACTTATTTTTGAAAATTGATAGAGCTGGAACTCAGAACTGGGGTAAAAATGAAGACAATTGGAGTGAACTCTGTTTCAAAATTAAAAGGGATCTCATTAGTTGACAAAAGGATATTTTAGTTGTAACCGAAAATGATTGCTCTATCACACTGGCGTGCGCGTATAAAACAAAAAGCTTTCAGTGTTGAAATAGTACTAATTTCAATATAGTAAGTCAACTGTACTTACAGTAAAGTTGACTATATTGACTACAAGTTAAGTATATATTTTTTGCAGCTCTACCGTAAGTTCAATTACAGTATACTCCTACTTCATACTAGGGCATGGGCCAAGCAATTGGCCATAGAAATGAGTGTGCAGACCGGCCAGCAGTCTGCCAAACCTTGAACAATAGATTCACCACTTGACCACACAATACAACTATAACTTCGACCAATCGAATCGACAAAGTTGCAACTTCTAAAGCCATAACAACAATATTAATAAACGAATTTAAGTAACGAATAATTGAGGACTATTCATTTTAATCTTGAGAAATATTTAACGAGTTTCAAAATAAACACATCAGTTGATTATTTCAAATCAATCATTTATAAATAACCAAAAGAAATGAAGTCTACATGGAAATATTTATATCTAAATATACAGTTTATTATAAATGTCGTTACAATAAAATACAAGACGATGTAATTATAATTATCATTAAAATAAATTCAAAGTTAACGATAGAGTTTAGATCAGAATTGGAAGGGATTATAAGATATTGTATTACTAAGGTAAATTAACGTGATGGAAATCAGGTCTTGATATAAATTTCGTTGTTATCAGGGACTTAACTTATATGTTAGATGTTTTACGAACTTTTTGGGTATATTTTACTACTGTAGATAGGTCTTTGTCGTTGCAATATAGTCAATTCGAATTACTGTGGTCGAAGTAACTAGTGTTGCATTAAAATTGATTGTTGTTGAGTTGAAATTTCTAAGTTCGGTAGACTGCTAGGCGGTCTTCACGCTAATTTTTATGGCCAAATGCTTAGGCCTGTGCCTCACTTCGAAGTGGGTACCTATTGCATTACACTTGCAGTGCAGTCCTACAAACTGTAGTCAATTTGCAATCATTATAATCAACTAAATGAACAGTTTAGTTGACTTGAATTTACTGTATTTGACTTCTATTCCAACACTACCGACTTTTTGTTTTGTGCTTACATGCCAACGTCGCCTGCCATCAATTTGTAGCAAACTCTGAAATATCTCTTTAATCAATAAGCTGAACCTCTGTAATTTCCGATCGATATATACTGAAATTAACATTAATTACGGCCCTTTATGACCCTTTTATTCCCTCCCTCCCAGACTTTCGTTCTTTAACTCCTGTGTATATATCTTTCGCTACAAAACTAAACGTATTACGTACTTCACCACTTACGTAAATTTTGCCAGTAATTCAATTTACTGGCATTACTATTGCCACCTTTACCATCGTTACCATTAATATCACTACCTTGGTAATCTTTAAGTTTGCTAGGGTAACCTTGTTACTTTACATTAGTTCCTAGGCAGTCCACGTAATCCTCAATTCTTACGGTCAGTATATTACTATTCACAAACCTGTTTGGGGCTCTATTAGTTGTAGCCTCAATTATAACGTCGGCATAGTTATTTTTACCATTGATATATTGGAACTTATTAATTTCCTAGGTATTATTTATTTGTTTTAAAGCCATTAAGTCCATTATCAAACGTTTTCAATTAATTTTATCCAACTTTAATGGCTATTTATAAAGGCTTCGAGAATCTATATATAACACTATAGGTATCGGAGGGGATCACAACTATTTAGTAATAATCCTTAACGTATTGTCAATTACTATACCGATACTAAAGCCCGCTATTATATTATGAACCTTTAAGGCTAATACGTTTCGTATTACACGTTTATATTTAACGAATATTTGGTATACGTGGTTCCAGGTAATTGTTAATTTTTTTAGATCTTTTCTCGTTAACAAATATTATTGAAAACCAGATTTACGATGTAAAGATAGTATTATAAGCGAATAATGCATGTGTAAATATTATTTCAACCGCTTTCGTAAAATATATCGAAATTATGTTAATTCCTCTTTCGAAATGGTTCAATTGCCACTTAATTTTTTTATTGAACCTATCAAAGTCCTCGTCTTATAATTTCTATTCTTATACCGTAACAGATAGATTGTACAATACACCTGGTGAACATAACGTCGCGATATAGGTCGTACGTGCCCTTGGCTTTAGGTATCCTTATAATGGTACGTCGTCGGTTTTGTCAATAGTCGTCAGGCTCGTAATTTTCCTTTTTTGGTGTAAACTAATATAAGTTCCTTTTTTAGCCTCAATACTATAAATACAGATTGACTATCCATTAAAGTTGAGTTATATGCTTTTAATTAACGTTTCAATCAACTTACATTTTTAATGGCTTAACTTTTCGATAACACCTTATTTTGCCATTACAAACCTAATGTCTTTGAGGAAAAGGGTATTATTAGTTTATATACCCATGATACCAAAGTTTTTACCCTTCGTAATTACTAGGTATGGGTTAAACATTGATTCTTTTTATATTTAATTTATTGTTAAAATGCCCCTGATACGTTAAGAACCAACAAAAATTGTTTTGGCCAATCCGTATAACATTTTGATATCGCATATCACTATACCGGCCGGAAACTCATCCCTTTTTTTTTGGTAGTTTCAGGAGTATAATCCGCTAAAAATCGGTGGCAGATTACATCTACGTTTCCGTTTTACTCCGGCTATTAAATATAAACTGACCTTTTATGCCAGTAGTCAAACTGATAGCAATTTCGACGATTAAACGTTAGCTGATTTTCTAAATTATGGGCATTTAAGTGAGGATTTAGTTCTAACCTTTATTAACGTATCCTCAAACAATTAACCGTAATGTTTTTTACAGTCGGCCCGTAATTTTGCCCTTCACTTCGTACATTATCTTCGGCTTAAAAATAGCAAAGTCTTAGATTTTTAATTACTCAAACGGAAAACTCATATAATCTCTCGTAAGAAAAAACATTTAATCTCCACTTCATTACTTTCATTAAAAGACTTATCCGGCATACTAATAATTCCTTTTACACCTAATTTAAAGTTAATATTTCTGTTAACCTGTTTCTTTCACAATACTTACGTAGTTGTATATATCCTGCTAAGCCTATAGTCCTTATCTCCATCATTTTTTTTAATTTATATCTTTCTTTTAAATGGTATTTTATGCTGTCGATATTTTATTAGCTTGTTAACGATAAGCTCGAGAGGATCATGTTAACTGATATTCTCGAGTTGAAGGTTATCGACTTTAAAATCTTCATCAAATTCAAAAGGTCTTTGAAAAGGCCTAAATTGTATAATTTGGAAAATAATAGGGCCGGTAGCAGTTTTAACGATTACATTTGAGTTAGTAGTACTTAAGATTTTATACGGTCTATTCAATTAACCTAACTTTCGTTAGGTAAGGACTTTACTTTAAAAATTGAAAGATAACACGTTTATTATTAAAGGTTCGTTTCTGGAATTAAAGGCTTCGTTAATCTAGCGGCGTACCAATTTCTTTATCAATTCCTTTAGGACTTTGCTATATATTATAACACGGTTTTATCTATTTAGCGATCGTAGCAACTGAATTATTATATATAAGTTAACCCTTAATACTAATAAAATTGGTATAAAATCGTTAGGGTTTATAATATTATCAAGGCCTTTTACTACTATTTAAAGTCCTACCTTTTAATTTGTAAAGCTTTCGATTTCCAGGGTCAAAATATTGTAGGTTTTTCGTAAAAAAAAAGTGTAAGCTCTTTCGACCTTATCAATAGCCTAATAAGACTTAATGGAAACTTATTTACATTAAATTCCTATCTATTTAATATCGAATAAATAAAAAAACGCTGTAAAATTGGTAAGTTTAGTAACCTAAGGTACGTGTCAATTGACAAAATACGTAATAAAGTTTATCTTTCTTTCGCTGTTATAGTTTTAAGGAAATTAATTTCGTAAAAATCCGTAACAGCATCTATATCGTAAAATATTTATTTAACATCCAATTAAAATACGTTTAAAAAACCTTAAAATTAAAGTTTTCATCTCTCTTTAACGTAAACTTAAACCTTAGGGGGGTTTAGGAGTGTGTTTGGTAATAGTAGCAAAACAGTTTGATTATCTTTAATGTTAACAAGTCTATATCTTTGTAACTAGTCAACTTTCAAACCTTTTAAACCTTATGAATAGCCGGGAAATTGAACCTACGATATAGGTAAAGAAATTCCAACTTTATTAACTTCAATAGCATTAAATTTAGCCATTAAAAGAGAAATTAAAAGTACCTGTACTTAAAGTTAATTAAAAACTTTTTACTGCTCTTAACTTATACCAGCTTATTAATCGAAGCGTTGACGTTAACGCCAAGGTTTTTCATATTTTTAAGGTAAAGAAAAAAAGAGGTAGGGGATTCCAAAATGTAAAAAACAACGGAGCCAACAATAGAAGTAACAGTTTTCGATCCCAGTAAAAAAAGCTCTTTTCTAAAGCTGAAGCCGACTATAGACTTACTAATATCCATGTAGTCAAGTTCCGTAGCTGTATTAGGATCCCTTAGTAACATGACGTATTATAAATAACCTTCTATTAAGTACTATGATACTCTTATATTTTTAAACAATCTGCTTCGCGTAGATATTTTAAATGATAAAAAGGTGTGCAAATCCAGGGGTTTTATTTTTATATTGATAGTAAGGGTGTTTACCTATTAGACGGTATAGAAAAAAGTGGTTGGCGAGTTATTACGTTACTTTTAGGCCGGTGTCAATATCTTTATACCAGTTAATAGCCTTAGGCTTTTTTTCATTTTCTTTAACCCTATTACCTTTGAATTCTATAACGTATAGTACGTATTACCAGTTAGATATAAGTAGGAAGTGTATGTTATATTCTACCTACTTTAATTCGCCTTCGGTGACAAAAGGACAGGTCGACTAATAGCCTTATTTTCCTTAAATTCAACGTGTTTTCAAGTTGGAATTCAAAATAAACTTTCCTAGATAATTGAAAAACCTTGAGAGGAAAAATACCCTTTTTTGTAGGTGGCTTAGTTACGTCCTTAAATTCGAGCCTTTCGTCAACCGTATTAGCTGGGATTTTCGTACTTACGTTCGACGTAATACGCGTAAAAAAGGTTTTCTTCATTGTCGTTAAACTTTGGAGCTTAGGAGTATATACTAGTTGGATTTAAAATTAGAACCGTTACAATCGTTAACGAGAAACTTAACTGGCTAAAAAGCCCTTTACAGGTGGTATTAGGGCACTGTAAAACGTATTTAAACTTTTTATAGCGCGTAATAGCTTGGTAGACCTATTTATGTAGGGTGCCTTTGCTAGCTTCTACGTTCTTTATTACTTATTGTCAAATAATTAGCTTATTCAACATTGAATTACGAACATTTATCTTGATTTTGGTCTTGTTTTTGTAATTTAATATATATGAATATTTAATAATGTTCTAATCAGTACGGTACTACGTAAGATTAATATCGTAATCGAAGTAGCTTTTAAAACCATCGTGAATTTCGCGGGAAGAGGAGTAATTTATCAAGTACCAGAGGTCCTCAGTTGAGCCGGTAAAGATACTGGGAAATAATAAGTAAAAGCCTGGTAATTTAACCTCTGTCTAGATGAAGATATAGAAAAATGAGCGTAAATTAACGTTAAAGAGATAAAACGGCTTATCGTTATACTTAACCTTTTCTTTTCAGATCTTAACGAACGTGTAATTTACGTATAATCCGTATTTACTATAAGGACGTACCGAGCGGAATGAATAATATACTGGTTTTAGGGACCCTTCGAATCCCTCGTTCGGTATTGGGGTTAGTGTTAGTGGGTGGGATAATTACCTTTAGCTAAGTTTAAAGGGAAAAGGTCAATAGTAGTACATATAATAAGCTCGCGTATAAAGCTATTCCTTCTTTTATTTGGCTGCAAAACCTGGACGTATTAAAAAGCTTGGAGAAAAGGAATTGAAAGGGTTTAGCCGCAAAAAACTTAATAATAATCTTCTTAGTATTAAGGGGTATATTAAATTTCATGTTTAATCAACTGGTAAACTTAAAGTCTTACGGTATATAGGATAATTGATTTCTTATGGACAGTGATATTCAACCGTTAATCTTAGGTAAAAGGTTTTGAAACTTCTTTTAAGCTTTGTTAGGTCTTTATTAACGTGTATAAGGGTATTAGGAGATATTTTTACCAACGATACGTTTACCTTTAGCTTTCATCTATTATGGGTTTTTATCAGTAGCGTATTCGTAGAGTATATTAACTAAGTTATCTTCTTTTTCTTTTTCAATAGATAAGTTTAACCCTTGGTTAACGAGTTTAATTTTTAGTTTAAATTTAACGTGATTATTTTTGATTTTTTTCTATATTTTTCAATGTTATTCCCTAAAGTATTTTAACAGTCATCGTACCCTTATAGATCTCAAATGGTTTTGATATGGTTTAAGTCGAAAATATAGGAGACGATTACATTATTAAGATATTAAGTTAAGGGGTATTCGTTAGGTTTAGTAAACCAGATGTCTTTATCGTAGTTTTTTCAAAAGTAATGCCGAGGGTTATAATCGTTTTTATCCTTGGAAGCGTTGGTAACGGTATTAATTCCATCGCTTTTCAAAGCTATCGTAATAAAGATCAAGGGGTATAGTGGGGAAAATTTTAATGTAAAGTGGTAAGTCGTAGGTTTGTTGTTAAAATTAATATAGTTAAAGGTCATAGGACTTAGTCGTTTTTACGATTTAGAATTTGCAGTAGTAATATCTGTAATAGTAATAGTCGTAATAGTACTGGCTTGACCGTTTGCCAACTTGCCAACTTGGTAATCTTTATAACTTTTAGGCGGCTGATTTTAACTCCTTTAAAAAGGATTAATAAATATTGCTTAGTATTTTTAATAGCGATACCGTCGTGTAATTTAATACTGCCGCGAACAACTAACACAACTGATAAGAACCTTCCGCAAAAACCTTTCCTTTACCCTTAGCCGCCGTTTAACGTAAATCGTAACCAGGAGGTAGCTCTTTATTTTACCTAGCTTATCTGTGCTTAATATAATAAGTACTTATTAATATTGGTCAACTATTATTATTTCAACGTAGTCGATTCGAATGACTGTGGTCCAAGTAACTAGTGCTGCATTGAAATTGGTTGTTGTTAAGTTGCAAGTTCTTAGTTCGGCAGACTGCTAGCCGGTCTGCACGCTAATTTGAACATCCAAATGCTTTGTCCTGTACTCTATTTTGAAGTGGGCACCTACTAAACTGCACTTGCAGTGAAGTTTTACAAACTATAGTGAATTTGCAATCAGTACAATCAACTAAACTAACAGTTTAGTTGACTTGAGTTTACTGAATTTGACTGCTATTCCAACAACTACAAATATTCAATTTTTTTTACCTGTTTGCGATGTGTATGAGGATCTATTTTATTGTTTAGTTTTATCCTTAAAAGTTACGCAATAATAAAATAATAAGTTGAATATGGAAAATTAGAAGATGAAATGAATCCTCAATAAACGCCTAGATGGTAGGCTTCGAATTAGTTATTAAATACAATATTTGGTAAGGTGTAAAGAATTTATTAGTAATGATAATGAATAGAAGATTTTGGAGGACTTGAAAAAGTGTATAGAGTTTCCGAATGAATATGAGATATAATTAATGCATTTTCATGAGAATATTTTCTTATAAGAACTTATTCTTCAAAGAAAGATTTCTCATAATGCTTATAATGAAGACATTGTCGTTTTTATTGGATCTGAATTTATTGTAATGGATAAGGGTCAATGTTAATATTCCTGTGTTGAAGGTACTACGTAAGGACATATTGTGTAGACTTATAGATTAAAGTATTCTAGAATCTACATATAGAACTTAATATATGATCAAGCATATCTTCATAAGGATCTCGATCAGAATCTAGACTCCTTTACTAGTCAATACTAGTGTATACTAGTAAATTCTAGTTCCTCCATACTAGTAAATACTAGACCAGGCAGCATCTTCGTGTTGTTCCTCTGTTCTAGTTAATACTAGTACTCGTACTAGTAAAACACTAGTGCTAGTGGAGATATTTACAACTCCGGTAAGTTCCTCATCTTTTGGTGTTAAGGTATTTGGTATTTGAAGTTTGTACTAAACATGGACTGGCCTTATTAGCCCTGTTGGCCCTATTAGCTCTGTTAGCCTTACTGTCGATTTGTATATTGTGTTACTGTATCTATTGTATATTTTTCAACAGCCTGTAAATATTATATGTAGTCTGTTCGTATCGTACACACTTAGTCTTTCTTATTTGTTTGGCTTTGCAGGCTAAACTTGGAATTCTTGTCTTATTCTTTCTACTTCAATTGAACACTATAATACCAATTTTTTTTGGCTAGATACTACAAACTACCCAACACTAAGTGTCTACCTTAAATTAAATTCGTAATCTGCTTGTAATTTTATAGCTTCTAATGTGTAATTGCAGGTTACTCTATTGTTTTATATCCAATGATTTTGAAGATAAATACATTATCAATTCATATACCCACAATGCCTAAATTATCATTTGCTTTCGCAATTAACAGGTATAAGTTGTCAGTTCATAATTTCATACCTATTTTAAACTTAAGGTATACCGAATAAGCTAAAAACTATTGAACAACTGTTTCGACTCATATGTATGATGATTCAATGTTTCGCATAACTATTTTTAATATGTACTTACCACGAAACTTTTAAGGTAACTCCAGGAATACAATCCTTTACAAATTAGTAAAAAGCTGCATTTATGCTAAAATAATATCACAGATATCAATGGTAAACTTTCTATCAATATTTTCTATCAAACTTGTTACCAATACAACCACTAAAAAATAGTGGATATTTTAAATCGTCAGCTATTGAATAGGAATTCAATACTTACCTTTATACTGACATCTTTAAATAATCTAACGTATTTTTTATATTACTTATCAAAAATACTTCCTTCAAGTTCGTCAATGATTATTTACTTGAAATTGTGTTTTGATACAAATTATAAAAATCCTCGTAAAAAGAGTCCATGGATTTCAACCATATAGTCTTTCTCAAAAATTCTACCTGTGATTTTAATGATTGTTTGAGTACAAATCTTAATTGCGTAGTCCTAATTGTTTTTTTATTTCCTGCTAACCCACGAAATTATATATGTATACCCCAATTTATATTACTTGTAGTTATCTTTCTTATTCTTCTTTTTAGAAGTCAGCCGCGACGTCATTATATCATCAGCTTATTCATCATTAATAGAGGTAGGTTTGTATGGATAATTAGTTTCTCATAAATTTTTCATTGGTAATAGCTTTAATAGAGGGTTTAATCTAGATTATGCGAAATATTACAGGACCGTTAGCAATTTTAACAACTACTTTGAGGTTAATGATAATTAGAATCTTAAATTGGTCATTGTATTTTCCTGGCTTTCGTTATACGAAGACTTTGCTTCCAACGGCAAATTTATTAATTAATTTTCGATAAGCCGTTTCTGATATGAAAGGTATTATGAACTTAATGCCTTATGAATTTCCTCCGCAATTTCCACAAATATTTACCATACATTTCAACCCATTTTCAAATGTTTTATAATGGCAGAAATTAAATCGTAAAATTAGAATATACTCCAAAAACAAATAGGGTTAGCATTAGACCGTTAGGTCACAAGGTATTATTCTAACCTTTCACCACTATTTCAAAATATGCCCTCTAATCTATACAGCTTCCAATTTACAATATAAAAATATTATACGACCTTCGAAATAACGCTTACATCCTCTTAATCTTTCCAATGATCTATTGTACTTTAATAAGTACCTATTTACATTAAATGTCCATTATTTTAATATCAACTTGAAGCTTTACAGCCGCAAAGTTAATACTATCATCATAAACAAAAACTTCAGGTAGTTCTAAGTATATATCAATCCATAACGTAATTATTATCAACCGGATATCCTTATCTACCAGAAACTTAAAAAACCTATCATCATGGAAAGGGTTTACCGAATCTATTATATAAAGAATATGTTTTTTATCTAACTAAAAAACGCGAGCCAAAATATTACAATTGAAATATTAACAGTCTCTCACAATAAACATAAAATTTTAGAAGCCTAAATATAGGTTTAAAAATAATGGCAGAGATTTTCAATATCCGAAAATACAAATTATTTTCTATACTCATACTTCACAAACTTCATAACTTTTTATAGTTTGTGCATAATGATATGATTAAAGCGCCGATATAGTTCATATATCTCTCACTCTATCAAATTCATCACTGTTACCATGAATCTTTCAAGATAAAACTATAAGTATTCCTTGTATAGGCGAAACAAAACTTCCGGTCGTGTTTAAACAATTCATCAACGTTGATATCAACGTTAATGATAAAATTCTTCATATTTCACAAGCTAAAAAGGGGGTTAAAGTGCTTAAAATATAAAAGATTATTGGTTTAACAACTATTTATATAATTGTTAATCCGAATGGAGATAGTTCCCTACCAAAGATAAAGCTAACTTTTAATTTAACGGGGTTTTAAGAACTGATTTTTGTAAAGGTAATGTTTTCCTGTCGCAATTCAATACACTATGAATACCCTCTTATTAAGTACCTTACTACTCCCGTATCTAACATGATTCCTTGAAACGTGTGATACGAATAAAAATCACGAAGATTAAATATTCATAAGGGGTTAAAGATCTAATTATTATTACAAAAGTAAAGGTCTTCGCTTATCAAGTAGTACAAAAAAGCATAGTTTCCTAATTATTGGATTTCTTCAAAAGCAGTATTTATATGCCACGTAATTTTCTTTAACACGATATTTTTATTGTATAACACGTTGTCGCCCTGGTCATTAGCGGCGTAATATATATGATTTCTTTTTCAAAAAACAGTAAAATATTTGGCGTCATACATAACCTACTGTTTGTGACGTTTATCAATAGGATATCAACTGAACTAGCAGCTTAATTTACTACATATCCAATACCTTTTGTTATCATTACGACGATATTTCTTACGTTCACTATATCCGTTCAAGCTTTAGCCACGTAACTCTTGCTAATATGATTCTTAGTATATGAACTTGTGACCAGGTTTTAAATAATTCAACATATTGTATTTACAATTGATATAATAATCGATCGAAAGGGTTTAATTGTTTTAGTTACAGAAACTGTTAATTTGGGGAAATATGCTAACTAAATTTAATGTATATGCTATTATAACCGTAAAAAAAACCGTAACAGGCTAAAAATACCTTCACAGATAGCATATGAGCGTTATGGAGCGTATTTAAACTCGTCAACATTTTTAATAGCTATCCAAACCTACTTACGAAATATAGATTCATCAATGTATATATTTCTCATTACGTATTAACATATAATCAACTTATCAAATATCTTGTCAAGAGTATCTATAGGTATTTCCTTCGCTTTTTCCTATCTATCATTGTTATTTAACGTATTATAACCCCATACATATAATATCATGTAAAGTAGATATTATAATCAAAGTAAGATTTTATTATGTCATAAATTTCATAAAAGGTATTCGCTTCAGTAAGGAATATCAATTTATAGTATTTAGAGTACCTCGTAAGAATTTCTGTGAATAATAAGTGGGAATCAAAAGGTTGAATATCTAACTACTTATAAATGTTTAGAAACGGCATTATATACATGTCAAACAAATTGGAAAGTTTCTCGTTATAATTCTCTATATGATTTTAAATTTTGGTAAAATTCATGAAAAGTTTATAATTGATGTTAACTATCTTAACCAGGTTGAAAGGTAGGTCGGAATAATTGTCTCAGTCTTTCACAATGTTTCCTACAGTTAACTTCAATTTTAAGCTTTTAAACTATATGTAGTAAGGGAAATTACTAGTAACTTAATTCAAGGAATAACATTCTATTGTAAAACCTATAGTGAGCTTCCGGGTATAAGCTTACCTTTCTTGAAAGTAGTAATGTTAATCTGATTATTTTGTATTCATGCTCTGTACGGTTTTATTACCTTAATAACCTTAAAGATTATCCTAATTATAATCTTAATGATCTTTATTAACCAAGGATCAAATCGCGCCAACGTTAATTCCTCGTGCCACGTTAATAATAGATGCTTTACATACTCTTTATTTAACTAATACGTAGTTCGCATTGCTATGAACAGGGGTTAAACTTCCTTGAAATCAACAGGGTTTTCAAATTGTATATTAAAAGTTTAACTCATTTGGAGATTAGCGGCTGGTCCGCCGAAACGTGTATAATAATAGTCATCAGCATTAATCTTTCCTTTCATTTCAAAGTTTTAGGCTTAAGGATATTAAAAGCATTTATCCATATAGGTCAAGTCAAAAATATTTAAAAGGTTCGCCTTTTTACTTAGAACGAAGATTATATAGTCGCAAAGATCTATAAACAACTTGCACTTAGCTATTTCAGTATTCTAGTCTACATTTAAATTATCTATTCATCAAATTATTCGCAAAAGCCCTAGAAAATCTATATGTTTTGATTGATTTTCTTGAGGTTTAAATCGCGTATAAATTAGCTAATGAAGTTGGTTAGACGATTTTCAATTGAAGTAGTAGTAATGTTCTTAATATAGAGATTTTCTAGTAAAGTATTTGGCGAAAAAAAATTCAAGTTCGTCAATAGTTTTTATTCTTAAGTTTTTCTATATCATTTTAATGTTTTAGGAAAATAAATTAACATCAGTTTTAATAGGGTAGAGATTATGCGATTAGTAAACAGTATAATATGGTCGTTTATTACAACTTGAAAATTCGCCGTATAGAATTAACGTGTTTGTGTACCTACAAATGAACGATCTTGGTGTTTGCTAGCACTCTCAATTAATGATCTTATGGTAGAGAGGAAAAAAGATTGGTGTGAAAAGTGTAGTTAAAGGTTATTTGCAGTTAAAATCGTTGTTTAATGTAAATGTCTTCGACATAGCGATTGAAAATTGTAATAGTTGTTGGTAGGGCTTTAGACGTTGCAACGTTGTCGATTCGATTGGTCAAAGTAACAGTAGTATTGCGTGGTCAAGTGGTGGATGTATTGTTCTAGGTTTGGCAGACCACTAGCCGGTCTACACACTAATTTGTATGGTCAATTGCTTGGCCCGTGCCCTAGTCTGAAGTGGGCACTCCACAATCAATGGATTTGCAGTCAGTACAGTCAACTTTACTGTAAAGTCAACTTTACTTACAGTAAAGTTGACTGACTGTATTGTTATTGACTTGCTAAAAATAGCAGTCAATATTATTCCAACATTAACGGCTGCTTTTTGTTTTGTGCGCGCACGTCAGTGTGGTCGACCATTTATTTCCGGTAGTCTCTGAAGTCCCTCGTCATCTGCCAGCCAGACCCCTGTCAATTCCATTGTGTTCCGCACCCAAATTGACTCCAATTACCTCCCTTTGCCCCACGGTTCCGAGTTCCGGCTTCACCAACTCCCGTGTATAAGTCTTTCGTCACAAACTTGTGCAAGCTTCCAACTCAACCGTATCAGTCAATCTCGCTGGCTTTAATTCCCCAGTAGTCTTCCAATTTGCTAAGGTGCCCCTGTTTCCCTCCATGCTCGTCGCTCACGTGGCCTAACCTTGCCTGGTAACCTTTCCACGTAACATTTCAATCAACCAATGCCTTTAGAATATACATCTCGATCTTAACGGGCTTGCCGGGTCTGCCGGCCTGACTGGTTTTGCCAAGCCTATTGGGTTTGCTAGGCTTACCGGGCCTGTTGCGCCTGTACCTCAGCCTTTTAGACTTGTTGAGCCTGTGGCATTTATTGCGCCTGTAGCTAAGCCTTTTGGACTTGCTGGACCTGTAACGCCTATTGCGCCTGTGCCTCAGCCTCTTAAACTTACTGGGCTTACCGGGCCTGCCGGGCCTGTCAGGCTCGCTAAACTTGCCGTATATGTTAGGCCTATGACCCCTATAGATCAACCTTTTGGACTTGTTGGGCATGCCGGGCCTATTACACTTTAGCCTCTTAAAAATCTTTCGGGGGCAGATTTTAAGGATTTTAAGGGTCTTCAACTTGAGGAGGGTTTTCGCAATAAAAAGGTTCGTCGTTTAATAGTATTGTTCATTATAGCTCGAGTAATGAAGAAGTCTGCCAAGTAATTGTACTAATTGGCTTAGTTCAGAGGTCTTGGTATTGATAATAGTGGTGGTGCGATTCTTTTCCTAAGGGATATCGCCCAGTACTAAATAACGAAAGTTGATGACGTTAATAACGTCCTCTTTTTGCTGTTTGTACCACTTAAAGAGTTGATTTATAGATTGCTTATACCATTCATAGTCTGTTTGGTAAAGGTTTGAACCTTTTCCTTGATGTTACTAACAACATTTCTAAATTGTTTGCGCCGTTCCGAAAGTTAATTTGAAAAAAATGTTTCCTCTATTTTAGTATTGCATAAAGAGTAAAGTAAAAGTAGCCTTTTCTTCTACTTACACAATCCGTACTTTATCTAATAAGTACTAATCAGTATTGGTAGTGCTTTAAACATTGCAATGTTATTGATTCAATTGATCGAAATAATAGTAGTATTGGTTAGTTAAGTAGTAGATATAATGTTCTAGGTTTAGCAGACTGCTAGCTGGTTTGCACACTAATTTGTATAGCTAATTACTTGGCCCGTACCCTAGTATGAAGTGGGTGCATATTTGACTTGACTTGCAGTCAATACAGTAGACCCATAAAACAATACACTCAATTTGTAGTTAGTATAGTCAACTTTACTGTAAGTAAAATTGACTTACTGCACTACAATAACTATTATTTCAAGAGTAGCTATGGGCGTTAGTGACTTGTTTGTAATATAAGTGTTAACTGCTACCTTAATAACTTTGAAGTCTTTATTAGTCTATTCTCAGTTACTAATGCTATTAACTGTATTCGATAATATAATAAGTACGATTATATAGTTACCAAAAGCTATAAAAGTAAATATAAGGGAAGAAAAGAGCCGAAAGTATCCCCTATAAGAAGCTAAACTTTCGACGTTAAAATAATAGCCAAAAGGGTTTTGAAAATAATGTATTTGTTGGAATAGCAGTCTAATACAGTACATCCAAGTCAAATTTACTTGCAGTAAAGTTGATTGTACTGACTGCTAAATTGAGTGCAGTTTGTGGGACTGCACTACAAATGCTATGCAGTAGGTACCCACTCCAAAATAGGGCACAAGCCAAAGAGTTTGGCCATACAAATTAGTGTGCAGACCAGCTAGCGGTCTACCAAACTTAGAACCAACACATTTTAATCAACAATATCAACGCAAAACTAGTTACTTCGACTACAGTGATTCTAATCGACTATATTTCAACGATAAAAGCCTACCAACACTTATCATTATTTATTAGATTAAGCACAGATTGGCTAAGTAGAAAAAGAAGCTGTTTTCCTATTGTTACGCTTTGTTTCAGTAAGGTAAAGTAAAGGTTTTTGCGAAGGGCTCCTATACTTTGTGTAGTTGTTTGCGATATCAAGTAGCGAAGACTTATAGGATACGTAGTTATTCGTGGTAGTCTATAAGTAAACGATAGTATCGTTACTGAAAACACTAAGAAATCTTCATGAATCCTTTTTGAAAGCGTTGAAATTAACCATCTAAAAGTCTTAAAGATGACTAAGCCGGCAATCTAGCAAACGGTTAAGTCAGTACTATTACGGCTATTACTATATTTACTACTACTACAAATCACGAAAAACGACTAAATTCTACGAACTTTAACGAATACCAACTTTAACCGTAAACCTACGACTTATTACCCTATACCACTATTTTTTCCTTTTTCAATTTTCAATTTTTGTTACTATAGCTTTAAAGCGTACTAGAATTGATATCGTTATCGATCCCGCTAAAAGGGAAGCAATTACAACCTTTGGAGTTATATTCGTTAAAAACTACGACGAAGACCTATAGTTTACTTAAACCGCTAAAGATTTAACCCACGAATACCTTATTAATGCTATTAGCTATTATATCCTAGATTTAGACTTTACCGTACGTTATACCAGTCTTATAGCTTTTAACGACTTTTACGAATGGTTGAACGAATGGATTTTAGACATATATAAGGAAATAAATAAATAAGTTAAGACAAGGCTAAGGAGTAAACTGGTCAATAAAGGGGTCGACCGCCCCGTTAGGAGGGAGAAATATAATACTTTAGCTAACCTATTATACTAATACGTAAAAGATAAAGACCCTTAATTGGTTAGAGTAAAAGGCAAAGAGATTGCTAGCGATAATAACCCTTAACGTTCTTATATAAGTTTGTAGGGACTTCTTTAAGTATAAATAAGTTATGAAACCCTATTATACGAAACTTTTAACGTGTTAGTATTACAGGCTGTAAAGAATTAATTAAATTACGCGCCATAAGCCCTTATATCCACCAGTAAATTAAATAGGAACCTCGATAGACCCCTTACTATTAAGAGGATTATTACTAAGTTCCCCGCGACAAAAACCCTTAAATCCCTTTTCTTCAAGTTTTTTAACACGTTTAGTTTTAGTAACTAAACCAGGAACGAACTGGATTTACACGTGAGCCTATTATAGGTACGACTAACGGCTTTTTTTCCCTTTAAACTTCGCTAAAGATAATTATCCTATATACCAGTACTAGTAACTTTAACCTTTTCCCTAGTTAAAAGATTCAAAAAGCCCTTAAGATCAATATATTACCCTTTCTTTTCGATGCGTTCCTATGGTAGATATGGATTTTACGGCAATTGCCACGTTGGTTAAAATTTGGGGGGGGAAGGAAAAGTATAACGATAAGCCGTATAATCTTCTTGAAGTCAATTTGCACCCATTTTTTAACATTTCCCGCAAAATAAGAGTTAAATTGACAGGTTTTTACTTATTATTTCCCAGTATTCTTGCCGGCTAAGCTGAGGATTACTGCCTCCGGTACCTAACGAATTACTCCTCTTTCCGCAAAATCTATAATAGCCTCAAGGTTTATTTCGAGTACAATGTTAATTTTTCCTAGTATCATACCGACTGGAATATTATCAAGTGGTGTTATATTCTGGATTAAAAAAAGGAATTTAAAAGAAAACTAACCCTCCTTAATTAGATGCTTAACAGGCTGATTCTTTGCTAACAAGTAATGGGGAACGTGAGAGTTGGCGAAGGCACCCTACGCCAGTAGGTATGACAAGCCGTTACGGGTTACAAGGAGTTTGAATACGTCTTCCAATACCTAAATGCTACCTACGATGGGTTTTTTTTAGCTAATTGCGTTTCTCATTAACTATTATAACAATTCGAGTTTCAGGCTCGACTAGTATATACTCTTAAGCCCTAGATTTTACCGACGATAATAAAGGTTCCCTTAAAACGTACTATATTGATTGTAAATACGGAAGGCCCAGCTAGTATGGCTAACGAAAAGTCCAGACTTGAGGAAGAGACTACAGCGAAGGGTATTTCTCTTTATCAAGGTCTTTCAATTGGTTAAACCAATTTATTTCGAATACTAAGACATATTGGATTTACGGAAAATAAGGCTGTTGGTTTATACGCTATATTACCGCAGAGTATTAAAATAAGCGAGTAAGGTATTATATATAATTCCCCCACAAATCTATTTATAACTAGTTTAATACCATCGAAAACCGTAAAAATATTAAAGTCAAATAGAAGGAAAATAATCTCAAGGCTATTAACTGGTATGAAAATAATGGTACCGGCCCGGAAGCAATATAATGGCTCGCTGGCTATGCCTTTTTATACCGCTTTATAGGTAAAACCCCTTACCGCCGATATAACGATAAAAACTCTGGCCTTAAAAACCTCTTTACTATTTGAAATCGTTACTCGGAGCAGGTTTCTCAAGGGATTATACCGGATATGGGGGCAACATAGTACTAAATAAAAGGCTATTCGCAATATGTCGCGTTATAAAATGATTCTAATATTATTACGAAACTTTATTATACGGATGCTGGCAAAGCTAAAGTTAGCTTTAACCTTGGAAAAAGATTATCTTTACTAGGATTATTGACGGTTAAATCTATTGTTAACCCTATTATTTTCTATATCTTAAAATCCCCTACTTCTTTCCTCCTTTACCTTAGGAATATAAAAATCCTCAGCGTTAACTTTAATATTCAAACTAACGAATGAAAATTAGTTAAGGCTAGTAAAAGTTTTTCTTTTAATCTTAAATAGAGGTATCTCTGGTTTTATTTTAAGGGCTAAAGATAGTGGTATTAAACCTAACGAAGGCGGAACTTCCTTAATTTTATTGTAAGTTTGACCACCCGGTAACTAATAGGTTTTACAAAGTTTTAGAGGCAATTAGTCACGAAAATATTAACTTACTAGCGATAAATGCAATAAAATGGCTTTGCCACCACTTCCAAATACATTCTCAAGCCCCCTTAAGGTTTCAATTTACGTTAAATGAAGATTAAGACTTTAATTCGGAAATTTTTGTAAACAAGTATTATATGGATGGCAAGCTAATACTACACATTATGAATTCCGCTACGGCTTTTTATGGCGCTAAGTTCCTTAAGACTATTATAGCGAAAGAAACGTAAAAGGAATTACGCGTTTTGTGAATTAATACGTACCCTAGGCTACGAAACATGCTAGTCCATAACGCCGGCATTAACTTTACTACAATGGAATTTTAAATTAACGTTAGGTTAATGGGAATTTAGTGTAACCAGATCCCCGTTAAATTTTACTAGGGTATTGACAATATCGAAAGGGCATAAGCCCTTTTACGAAGGGCCTAAAATATTTTTATATTAGAAATCGGAAGCTTTATAAGTTAAGAAGTACCACTTCAAATATTGGTTAAAGGTTTTAATAATACTGTTTGCCCTAATGGACTTATATTAACTTTACTAGTATTTAGAGCCTACCCACAGATGATAAATGAGTTTCTATCCTTTCTTAACACTCAAAAACGTATTTTAACATATAGTAAAGCCCTAAAAAAACAAAAAAAAAAAAAAAAAAAAAAAAAAAAAAACGGTACGCCAGCAGGTTATTAATACTTTTAATATTAAGAAAGAATTATTAATGATACACCCGCTATTTATTCCTGTTCAAAATGAAGTCCTTATATGACGCGAGCCTCGTAAATAAGATAGGCCTTACAAGATTTTAAATATTATTAACTTAAACGTAATAGTTGAAACTATTAACAGCCTTGTAATTTTCCAAGCTATATAGGTCAAGTTATACCAAAAACCCTTTAAGTTAAATGAAGATTTTGACGTTGATGACTTCCAAGCCGAGCGGATTAATTAATATACCCCTTTCAAACCGATTGTTAATAAGCTGAAAAAACGTCGACGGCGTGAACGAAGACCTAAAAGGAGAATATATATTAAAAAAGAGGACGTAGATAAGGACTATAGGCCTAGCAAAACGTATATTATGACGTAAGTGTTTTAAAAGGAAAATTTTAACGGAGATTTTTCCTTTAAGCTACGCGATAAAGACCTTATTAACATACTAGGAATTGTTTTAAGGAAAGCGATTAAGTGGAGATTAATGGCCCTTTTTCACGGAGGTTATATGATTTGTGCCGTCAATGTAATTTAAAGGCTAAAATATTACTATTTTCAAGTCGAAGATAATTTATGAGGTCAAGGGTAAAACTACGAACCGGCTGTACAAAAAGTTATAGTTAATCGTTTAATGATAATGTAATCAAGGTAATAACTTAATTATTACTCAATCGCCTATAAACTAGAGGATTATGTAGCGTTTAATTGTTATAATTATTACTAGTTTAACTGCTAACATAAAAGGTTTGTTTAGACTTAACAACCGGAATATAACGTAAGTGTATATATAGTTAGCTAACAATATTTAGCGGATGATATTATTAAAATCATTAAAAGAACTAAGGAACAAGTTTCCGGCCAGCATAATAATACGTCGTATTAAGCTTTTATATGGATTAGACGAGACAGGCGTTCACTAATTCTTGACGCATCAAGAGTACTTCAGAAATAGGATAAGTATATAAGCTTTAACATTTAACACATGCCTATTAATTACAAAGGATAAAGACTTTGGTATTGTAGGTAAAAAAATTAACGATACCCTTTTTTCGAAAATTCTAGATTTATAGCGGCGGAATAGTGTGTTATCGAGAAGTAAGGCTTTTGGAAGTATTAGATAATCTAGATGTTAGCCGAAAGTATACAACTTGACTTTAATAAATCGTTAATACGTATCCAAAGTATTAAAGCTAAAAATGAAACTTAAATTATCCTAGGCTAAAGGGGGCAAACTATAAGCCTAACGATTATCGATAAGACCGAAGAAGTAAGATTATAAAAGTATTTAGGTAAAGGGCCCATACGACTTACATCGTTACTTTATACTAACCGGAAGTATGGTACGATCTTTCCATTATAGTATAGGCATAAAATCGATAAAACGAGAGCTTTAATAGGTTAAATAGGTGGACTTAATACAAAATGGACTATATGAATAAAAAAGAATCAATATAGGTTTTGTAAATTTGATGAAAGCGAAGCTAATAATTTTTACAGGCGGGTTATTTACTAATAATACTAACCTTACATCGTAAATCAGCTTCCTCATAATATTCGTTAACGAGGAAAAGTTTAAAGGGTAATTTACAACTGACGGAAACCTCATATACTAGACATCCGTGAAGTGTTAACGTGTAACGCGGAGCTTATTAGCTTTAGAAGTTTATGACATAATAATAGGCTTTCACATTAATATAGTAACTAACGGAATAATAAATATTATTATCAAATAACTAGAATTGTTTTCGATACCTATAGTAGTGTATACTAATTCTCAAATTTTTTACAAATTTCTATTAAAGTTGGGTAGGACTAATCAAAAACGCCGAATAATAAACTTAATAGATTTAAGTGAGGAATACGAAGCCCAGAAAATCGATAAATTTAAGTAAATCAACGGTAAAAATAATCCTATTAACGCTATAACTAAGGCCACACCTAATAATGCCCTGAAAAGGTTTTTGTATAGCAATACGTTGACTATACGAATTGAGGGCGACGTAAACTACCTGACACGTGGCGCGAAGGAACAGGGTGGCTCTAGCAAACTAAAAGATTGCCAGGGAAGTGACTTTAATGGAAACGGTGGCAATAGAAATAATTTAAACTACTAGTAAAAGGTACGTAATTGATAGTGTATTTAATTTGCATAAGTCTATAACGAAAGATCTGTACACGGGAATTAAGGAATGAAAATCTCAGAGAGGTCGAGTAAAAGGGCTACAAAGGGCCATAATTAAGGTTGATTTCAGTATAAATTAATTGGAATTGATAGTGATATGGATTGTTGTTGGCTTACGGATTGAAAATGGATTTCAGAGGTTTTCATCAATGAATGGAAAGCCACGCTAGTGTACAGGTACAAGATAAAAAGCCGCTAGTGTTGGAATAACAGTCAAATACAGTACAGTCAAGTCAACTTTTTTTGTAGTAAAGTTGATTGTACTAACTGCAAAATTGGCTGCAGTTTGTGGGACTGTACTGTAAGTGCAGTACAGTAGGTGCCCATTTTAAAGTGGGGCACAGGCCAAAGCGATTGGCCATACAAATTAGTATGCAGACCGGCAAGCAGTCTACCACACTTAGAACCAACACATCTAAATCAACAATATCAATGCAGCACCAGTTACTTCGACCACAGTGATTCTAATCGACTATGTTGCAACGATAAAGGCCTATCAACAGTATTAGCAAATACTTATACGGTTCAAAAAAGGGTTATTATCCAGGCTCCATTTAATTAGGCGGGTATTTACCGTAACTAATGTGACCGTTGCAGCCTTTTGAACTAAGACCTTCATTGCCACCGAAATTTTAAATCGATTCTTATTAATAACATGATTTTTTGAATCTTTATTCAAAGAAAAAATATTAATTTACATCCTTTTCATCGTAAAACTCCAGGGTAATCTACGTATTTTCAAGGGAAAAGCTTATAATAGTAAAAATATTAGATTATTGTTTTATATAATTCAAAACTTCGATCATTTTGAAATATTAAACAATGAAGGAAATGAATCGGGCGGGTATAACACTAAATCTAACATTACTTTAAATAGAACTATATAAAATTGGATTTTATAAGTTTTCTCAAATACCTTAACTTCATTATATACACTAAATAAGCGAAACTATTTTGTAAGTCTCAAAACGAAAATTACCTAAGTCATTAAACCCGTATGAATATATTATCCGTTTGTTGATAAATTAACTTTAACCAGGGTAGTTCCCATCTAAGTAATAATTTTATCTCTCATAATCCTAAGAAACTTAATTTATGTCCTTAAAAATGGTAGGTAACTTACCTAAACTACTCTTTTTATTATAAAAGCATACAACAACAAATGTATTGTAACTGAAAAAACGCTAAAAGTCTAAAGAAATATAGGTAGCGTTCCCCTAACAAAGAATTTACTTTTCATAGTATTATTGTTGGTAGGGCTTTAGACATTGCAACGTTGTCGATTTAATTGGTCGAAATAATAGAAGTATTTTATGGTCGAGTGGTTTACGTATTGTTCTAAGTTCAGTAAACCTCTAGCCGGTATGCGTAATAATTTGTATAGCTAATTACTTGTTCTATGCCATAGTTCAATGTGGATATTATCATATATATTTATAGTTAGTCAGTAGCCACGCTGCCAGATGCACTCTTATAGAATGCACAGTAACGTGCTACGTTGCAAGGTGCATTCTCACAGAGTGCATGATAGCGTGTCACTGCCCAGAAGGAATATTAGCAGAATGCATAGTAAAGTATCTTTGCATAAGAGAGAGAATGAAAAAGTGTATGGTAAAGTATTACTGCTTGGGTGAGAGCTTATAAGCACTTATCTAAGGAATTTACTCTCTGGATACCTCTTTTCCCTTCGTTTAATTTATTTATTTGTAATTATTAATATGAAACCATTTTTTAATTTACCTTTACGTTAGAATACCCGATATCAACTTTACCCGTACTAATTAATAACCAATTCGGTTGATTAAAAATAGCTTAGGAGAAGAGACGAGCTTAGTTAACTACTTATAGCGAAATGCTATAATAGTTCCAATTTTCGTGATTTAATACTACGTTTTACAAAAAAAACATGGGAATGTGAATTTTTTTTATAACGAAATAACTTTAACAATGACAACTTTAATATGATATTATGAATTCGGTTAGTACCTTATCTACTAATAGCACCGTTACGTTACTATTAGCTCGGTTAGCGTTTTGGACCTATTTCGTTATTTTTGGGGAGCGATTTATTACGTATCACGCTAAGTAAGCCAAAACTACCCTGTTTCGAAACCCTTTGTTAAACCTTATCCCACCTAAACACAATATCCGAACCGTTTAAATATACTTCTAAAGCGATCAAAGCTACCTTTAAGGCGCTCTTATAATTACTTTACGTTCTAAAATCAATATCCGAACCGCTTACCAAGTACTTATCACGCGCCTAAAGTATATTTTGAAAGTCTTCGACATGTTTTGCAAGCGCTGAATATATCATTTGAAGCGTTTACCACACCAAGCCTTATATATTATCTCAAAACTGTCAAACATGCCCTTTATGTTTTTCTCCTCGTTTACACTACCTTGTTTTTTTTTCCTTATTTGCTTGATATTACATGGTTTGTTTAAATTATTATTTGCGACATTTGATTTTATAAGTTACTTGGCTATAGTAGAATTTTCGAAACGTTAAATAACTAGTTTGAACGCCTACCTGATTTGTAGTTATATCTTATTTATATTTCGTTGAAAGTAGCTAATGCTGAAGCTATGATGTAAACCGCTTAAATATATTATATTTATGTTTCATTCATGTATTATACGATTTTATTTACTGTTCTATTTTAAAACCACGCTTAAATATATAAACGCAAGCGTACAATTAACTCTATTGCCTCGCTTTTATTATATTGCCACTGTTATATTACAATCTCACT
This sequence comes from Anisogramma anomala, assembly GCA_038502455.1. Classification (NCBI taxonomy): domain Eukaryota; kingdom Fungi; phylum Ascomycota; class Sordariomycetes; order Diaporthales; family Gnomoniaceae; genus Anisogramma; species Anisogramma anomala. Next base: position 3,824,338 of record JASMMZ010000013.1, on the reverse strand, counting down.
CTTATGAAATAATTTGTAATGAGCTTAGCTGAAGCTAAAAAATATATGGACCTCCTATTCCAGTATACAACGTTCCAAAGAAACATTTTAAGACTTATTAATTGAAATATATAAGATAATTCTGTTAAAACTTCGGCGGAAAACTTAAACCCTTAGACGGCGAATACATATGTAATAAATATGATTTTTGGTTATTAGAAAGAAAAGGTTCAAGGGTTCAATATATTCGATAATTTCCAAAAAAAAAAAAAAAATATTCTTAAAGTGAACGTTAGAAATGTGATATACGATATAAAACTCGATTTACAAAGTATTACGGGTAAAATTACAAAGTGAAAGAATAAATACCCCACGTATAAAAAAACGGCTGCATTATGTGAGTCTTGTTTATTATAGCCTAACTCAACGAAATACCAAATTTCAAAAAAAAAAAAGTGTTATAGGCGGATTTCGTAAAAGAGTACTTCTTAACAGAACGTGAAAAATAAATTATTAAAGAAATGCAGAAATTTCCCCGAAAGACTTCACCTACACAAAGTGTAAAATGCTCGGACAGACTAACGGCGCCTCGCGAAAGGCATATGGAGCTTAAAAAATCAAGAGAAAAAGAGGAAATAGCATAAGGATTGTTCACCAATCGAAACAAACACGGTTTCTTTTCAAAACGCACTTTTGAGAAGAAATACATGCCAAAAATTTCCCTAAAAATAATTAACGCCCTTTTTAATCGCAGTAAAAGCGACCATAATAAGCAAAACGAAACTTCCGAAAATAGAATAAACGGCGCCAAACGACAATACAAGCCTTATGGATCAATACCTACCCATTATAGCCCATATAGCAACCACCGACCATATTGGTTCTCTACTAATAAAAGTAACCCTACAGAGATTACGAACTTTTCCTAGCTATAAGATTAAACCGAAAATTATAATAGCGAATCTGATGAAGTTTTCGATCATAAAATCCGTATAATATTAAACACTTGTATAAAAACCTATATATTAAACATTTACAATTCTATGTGACCATACCTAATATATTAGCTAGGTAAGCCAAAAATTGATATAAACATTACATTATATAAGTGAATGTATTTACGAAATATTATAATCCTATAAAAATATATTTCAATACGGAAATAAACTATAAGCTTTTCGAAAGAAATTGTATGGGTACCACTTCGAAGTCGGTAAAGAATCCACGTAAAAATGAAGATAAAACTATATAAGATATACTTACTGCCTCATTAACAAATTTCTAGAAATTTCAAGCGGACTTTCAACCAAAAAATGAAAAAGACAAATTATTTATCTAAACGGTTGCAAATTTGCCGTAATAACCCAAACTTTAAAATTATGTAATTAAAACTGAAAATAGACGTAGAAACCTTTTATACTAGTTTAAAAAAGTTGATAAAAACTTCTATACGCTGATAAACGAGTTTCGGATTACTATTTGTAACCGGGAAGGTTAACAACGAAAGCTTGTGAATTACCAAAGTAAACCTCGTTAAAACGATTTATTACCTTTTAAATCGACTATTTGAAATGTATTTAAATTTTAAAAGATGTAAACGCTCTCTATACGGCTATAAAAGCAAAAAGAACCAAAAAAGAAAACCTATAAACCGAAAAAAAAAACTACTAGTGATAATACCCCTACATTTAGATATGAAACTAAAAATATGTACTAATATACCTATACAAAAGTATATGAAGTTTTAGTTGTTTCTAAAAACGATATATTATATATATTAAGGTCGGCTATTCGTTAACCAATTATTTGGTACATAAGTAAACTCGAGCTAAATAATAATTTTAAACCTATTACCCACCTGAATACTAGATGAAGGCAATTTTTCAACGTATACAGCTGATAATTAAAGGTTCACAAAGGATTTAGACGTTTTTCCTGACTATTACACCTTTAACAAGACAATTAGGAAGAAACGAAACTTAAGTGACGATTTGAGATAAGTAAACGGACCATCTTGTACTTATAAATCTATAAAATATTTTAATTTTACATGATAGAGGCCTAAAAATCGAAAACAGCGTATCAAAATGCTATATAACGTCGTAATTTATTCTTTTTAATAGGTAAGTTAACCGGTTTCAAAACATTGCACCAAACATAAGCGTAATGAAAATCTCGACCGTCGAAAAACGATAATTCAACGCTTTTACAGCGAAATTCCCCAAATTCTAACTCGACAAAATAAGGAAACACCGAAACATTTTATTTGTTAAAGGTTATGCATCGTTACTCGATACAATCGTTGTAAATACATGATTCGAACCGGTAACATTTTATGTAATAAACTTCAAAACATCATTTTTACTCATATTAATTAATATAGATGAACTGGGAATTTGAATTCTTAATACGACCAACCAATTCGTTCGCGCTTCCATTCATATATCCGTATCTCTCCGTTTAAAATTTAGATATTTGTAGTTTCTCATAAGGGTACATATTATTAAAACCGTGTACCTGATGTAGCCGAAACTGAAAATATTACACTACCGATTTTGATACCCGGTAAAAAAACACCATTTACGTCTGTTTATAGAACAGGCTACATAAATATAGATAAAAGTACTAAAATCCATCAAAAGATTCTGTTAGAAATGATAATTATACTCGTAAGTTTTACAACAGTTTCAATTCCACCTTTAAAATGATTTAAACCCTAATTACGAGGTTATTGTGGATATAATATACCTTGATACTTAACTTATATTATATGCCGTTGAGGTAGCAAAATTATTTCCAACCACAAAATTTACAGAAACGCTTTCGCTACGAATTACCAGGATACCTTGGTAGATTTTTGGAAAAACGTCTATTGAGGCCTTCTAGACTGGATTACCTACGATATAGATACAGCTTTCGACTCGACTAAATAGCCAACGAAAGCTAAGATGACCAGAAATAAATATAGGAAAATACTATTAAAGACGCCTTAAGGTATTGAAAAGTATAAACCGTATTACAAACTAATGAAAAAAGAGTATATGATACTGTTCTACGAATTACAAGGTATTAGTATAAAAAAATTTAATCTTACAAATAGTAGTAATCGTCGTAAACAACACTTTCAACCCGAATAGTATAATTCCAACATTCCTTGTCTTTGGTGTTTACCCCAGGGTTTATACATATTCGGCACTATTACTAGCTATAGTACAAAGAGAAAATTGTATGGCGAAAGATATAGTATTATTGCGTTCTTTACAAACCATGAATAATATTTCGAAAGAATTAGCTACAAGAAACGGCCTACGTAAAACTAAAGTTTTGGACTAATCATTAATATTTAAAGTCCTAGTTTGGAAAATGAAAGACGGATAGACTGGCTCTTGGAGAATTCACTGGTCAAGAGGCCACAATATACTTATAAACTTAATAAATAAAACAAATTCATTTTTCTACAAGATAATATAAAAATACAAAAAGGAAAAGGTAGCCGATAACAGGCCTAAAATCGTAATCTAACAAGTAATGCTAACCAAACTACTCTAATAATAACGAATTCGAACCATTATCAAAACCTATATATCCTTCGGATACACTTTTACAACTTCCACCACTTCATAAAACCGGCTAATATATATAAAAGAATATAGCACTACGTTTTCGAAGGCTTTCTTTGAGTTTCAAAAATAAAAAACGCTCTGAAGCCTTTATCGAAAATTCTTTTATCATATGAAAAAAAAGGCGAACCATAAATGAAGTATGAAAATTCGTAACGAAGGTATTTTTACAACCCCGGAAAATCTTGTTGAATAATTAATGTGTAAAGAAATCTCTGCTTCAATCAAATAGAGTTTTTCACTTTCAAAGGTTTAACCTAATAATTTACGACGCCCACAAAACTTTTCCCACTCGCTTAATTCACGAAGTCAAAAACAAAACCAGAAAGTCTTATTGAAAAACCGTCTTATAATTTAGGGGTACGATAACGTTAGTGAAAATGATATTATAACCTAATTGGCTACTTTACAACAAACGAGCTTTATTTTTAATTTAGCGTTTGCAGCCTCACTATGTACCCCTTACAACCTTCTTATTAAACTTCGCATTATTGCATAAGCTTATACGTAATTAAAACACCATCTAAGATATATATTTACGCATATATATCTGTAAAACTCTGAAAACACTGTTTATCTGATAAGATCCAACGTATCTTTAAATTACTTTACGAATTCGTTAATACTAAGGTGTACTATTATAATACCTAACCAAAGCATTATAAGGAGCGGTTCGAAATAGCTAACTCGACTATCGACCTATATATATTAATCTGAATATTACGTTTTAAAGGATTTTTGTTCATCAGATTACAAACAGACGATATACTTTTGTTATATAATACGTTGTTCACAGTAATACAAGAGAGGAAACTTTAAAATGCTGGTTTCAAAGCGAAACCCAAAGTGTACTTGGCAAAAACCCGCCTGATTAATTTTAACGATATAACAATTACGCTCCGAAACAACATTTTTAACCTTATTCAAAAGAAGAAACTGGATAAAATGGCATTTATGAACCTAACCAATATAAAACGAGCTGACAAATACGGATATTAATATGTACATAAAGTTTAAGTTATATCAGTTATACAACAAAACGACGTGTTTAATATTTCTATTATTACATAATACTAAACAAACCAGTCGGATGATACATACAAAACGCTTAATAAAAGTTTAACGTGGAAAATAAGTAATCCGAAATACGACCTACACTTTATAATACTCGAAATATATATAGTAAAACTTTTTATTTTTACTAATGAATCTTTTGCGAACAATACCGATTACAGCTCGCAAATAATATATATACTTGGTTTTGGTAATGAAATACCGACTCGAAATGGATTTAAGTTATATAGTAACGTTATCCATTGAAACTTGACCAAATATAAACGGGTTATTCGACCCGTCTTAGTCTTTGAAATTTGTAATATAGTTGGAAAATTCGACTTCGAAATATTATAGCGATAACGGTCCGGATAATTATTTTAAACATTAGTTTCAAACCCCTTCTTCTTATAATTCATATGAACGTTTTTTTTCTTTATGAATACTACATTAAAGTACTACTACAAAAGAAAATCGTCTTATACTCGATATTATAGCTTTATGCGAATGGTATGAACACCGCAAAATTAAGTAAATAAAGTGGATTAATAGAAGTTAAACCCAACGAATATAAAAATTTAAGGTTCTTCGAATATGGTATTAAAGGTGCTTATGTATATAAATACATTTTTCGTGAACTTTATTAAAAAAAAGTTTCACAATCGTCCTTTAGTTAAATATTTTTACACATTACATTTATTACTTTCCGTCTGTATTACCTTTTTGCATCGCTTCCGACATTTAATTGCTTTTTGAATATACTATTCGCGCCGCTTTCAATATATCATTTGCTTTGGTATTTACCATTTACGCCACTTTCAACATATTATTAGTTTTTTTTTCAATATTTATCATTTTACTAAACCATTTTTACTTTTTATCTTTAGCATTTATTACTAATAGTACGATTTTTTTTTAAAAAAAAACATTTCATTACCAAGGGGGAAACTATACTAAATCTGGATAACCCGGAAAATGTAAAAGCAGGCAACTAATTGCTACCAAATAATGAAGTGGAAAAAATAGCCACATCTTCTTTTTCTTTTTCTTCTTCTTTTTCGCCCTCATCCTCGTTATTCTTGCCTCCGTTACTACTAACTCTATCGCTACAACCACTATTGACACCGCCGTCGACATCGCCGCCGGGAGAAGAGCCTCATGCCTTAGGCTAAATACCCTTGGAAAAATGGCGCGGGGAATCTTTAAACTCCTTATACCGACGCTAAATAATGTCGTCGAACTAGCCTATGTAATATATACCTTGACCCGTCTTCCAGGTGTTCATAGCGATTACTATTTCCCTAAACCTCCGATTAAAGTTTATTATCAATCAATATTAACTTTTTTTAGGTATTACAAAAGTGGTTATTTTGAAAAGCGTCTCGAATAAGGTATTAAAATAGTAGTGAATAATGAGTTGCTGTTGAAATTACGAATTGAAGGAGTAGATAAATTACCATAGAGACGGCGAGCATGTAACAGAGTTTTAGCTAACGGCCCTAAAACCACCGAAATAGGTGTGTGTCCATTTTGAATCCGTTTGTAACGATAAAAACGAGCCTAACGACCCCCGCTTTAAGGTTAATCGTTAATAAACTTACCCGCAGCCGCGGACAAAATACACTACACGTAATGTGTATTTATTAACGACCTGAGAACACGAGCTCGGGTACGCCTCTTTAATGTTTTATACTCTAAACCGGCCTCGCGATGCACCCGCGTAAGCCGTAATTTAAGGTGAAGGACGCTTTCAGCTATTTTAACCTCGTTTATAAATAAATTAGTATGATATAAGTTGAAGGAGAAATAAGTAATATGAACCGCGTTACAACTCAACGATATTACGTTAATAGCGACGAAATGTCACCGTGAATAATAAGGTTTTTACTTACGGCGAAAAAGTAAGATTAATAAACTTAGAAATTCTTTTTTCCACAAAGAAGTGGAGAAAGGAGGTAAAGAAAAAAAATTAAGAGGAAAAGGAGGGGTAAAGGTTTAGTTAGAAATGGTGACAACGAAAAGCCTAAATATAAAAACTGTTATCAACGACATATTACCCGAATTAACAGGGCTAAAGCTGGACTAACGGCCGCAGGCAGCAGTGATAATTTCTTTACTCTTACGCTAACGCGTTAAATAACGTTATTAAAACTTATTTTTACGTGTTATCTGTTTTAAGAAGCGATTAGAACGTGGTATTAATAAGATAACCAACTTAAACAAACGGTTTGCATAGCTTTTTAAGATAGTAATTTAGGTGTATATACTCCGATTAATTAATTAGGTACTTATCTTATGTGAATATTATCATATATCTCTATAGTTAGTAAGTGGCTACGCTGCAAGTTGCATTCTTACAGAGTGCATAATAATGTGCCACTACCAAAAAGGGGCATAAGTAGAGTTTATGGTAGGATGCCACTGCTTAGAAGAAAGATTGTGGATATTATTATATACCTTCATAGATAGTATATTTAGGTGGAAGTATATTACGCTGCAAGGTACAATCCTATAGCATGTACGATAACCTGTTATGTTAAAGTTTGTACTCTTGTAGAGTATATGATAATATGAAATTCTGCAGATTACACTTTCAGAGTGTATCATGTATAGAGTGGTCTAGAAGAAGGTATTTCAGAGTGGTACGCTCTAAGCGAGGGCTTATAAGCTCCCACTTGTGGCGTACACCTCTGGATACTTCTTCTTGGATTATCATCTTTTTATACTACAATACCAATCATTCTGATTACCCTTTAAAGACCTTAGTTCATATGAACCTTATAATCTTGAGACCTTACCGACAGAGATTGATATAGTGTATGGTAAAGTGACACTATCCGAGTAAAAGCTTATAAGCTCTCACCTAAGGCGTGTACTTTCCTAATACCTCTTTTACTAACGATTTACCTTGCATATACATTACAACTTTTTCCATATTACCTTTACGTTAACGTACCCGATAAAGTAAGCTTTACCGACACTAATTAGTAGCCGACTCGGTCCATTACAAATAGCTTAGGAAAGAAGAGACGAACTTAAGTTAAATACCTATAGAGAGATATAATAGCGGTCTCAACTTACCTTGTTCCAATACTACGCTTTACAAAAAAATACGGAAGTGTAAAAAGACTGTAAAAACAAAGTGACTTCAAAGAGAATAACTTTAATATGATATTATCAATTAGGTTAGTTCCCTGTTTATTTAAATCTACATTACGCTACTATTAACTCGATTAACGTTTTAGACGTGTCCAGAAATTTTTAAAAGAGCGTTATATTACGTATGAAGCCACATAAGTCAAATCAACAAGTTTCGAAACCCTTCGTTGAAACCTATCAGATTTGAAAGCAATATCTAAATTGCTTACAAACGTAGGCAACGGTTTAAATATAAATTTCAAGGCGACCCTACAATCGTTCCACGCTCTGAAAGCAACATTTAAGTCACTTACCAAATATGAACCACACTCCTAAAACATATTTCGAAACGCTCCAGCATATTTCCCGAACACTCAATATAGCATTGGAAACACTTACTATATTAAAACCCATACCCACCTTTAAATATATTTCTTCCTATTCCCACTACCCTGTTCACTCTTCATTATACCACTTCTTTAAATTTGTTACTTTTGATGTTTGACCTATATTAATTACATAATTAGTATCACGTTTATCAAATACTAAGCGAACAATTTAAAACGAATAATTAGCTTGTTATCAATCCTTATTTAAACCTTATTTTTATTAAGAAGAGTTAAAAGCCTTAAACGTTTTATAATTTTTCATTGGCTATTCATTTATATGTTATACGCTTTTATTCAGGTCGTTTTATCCAAAACTCCTTTAAATACATTATTTGAAACGCAAATAAATCTCAATCACCGCGCTATATTAACTTTGGCACCGCTCCAGCAATGCTAGTAAACGTCTATACCAACCTCCTAAACTCTCTAAAACACGTCGCACTCCCGTAAACATAGATCCACTCAAAATAACCCTCGATAAAGCTAACTAATACATGGATCTCCTATTTCATCATATAACTTTTCGAAGAAACGTTTTACAACTTATTAACCTAAAAATGTAGGATAATTACATTAAAGAGTCAGCGGAAATCTTAAACCCTTAGGAGTTAAATACGTATGTTATCAATATGATTTTTCGTTTTTAGGAAAATACTAAATTGAGAAATCATAATATTCGATGATTTTCGAAATTAATTCTCAAAATGAACGTTGGAAATGTAACATACAGTATAAAACTTGATTTTTAAAGTACTAAGGACTTAATTACAAAACGGAAAGATAAATACCCCAGGTGAAAAAAACGAACATGTTACAAAAGACTAATTTATTATAGCCTGCCTCGATAAAATACCAAATTTGGAAAATAAAAAAGTATTATAAGTGAACTTTATAAAAGGATATTAGCTGGAGAAACGTAAGAAAAAGAAATGCTGAAAAATCCTTAAACCATTCTATGTATACAAAGTTTAAAACGTTCCTAAATACTAAACGCGCCCCGTAAAAGGAATACAGAGCTTAAGGAATTAATGAAAGAGGAGGAAGAGCTAGGAAGATTATTTACTATTTGGGTAGAATATGGTTACTCTTTTAATTGTATTTTTAAAGACTGATATAAATTAAACCACTCCCAGAATATAATTAATATGCTTTTCGACTGTAGTGAAAGAGGCCCAAAGAAGGAAAACTATACTTCCAAAAATAGAATAAACGGTATTAAACGATAAAACTAACCTTATAGACTAATGTTTACCAACTACGACTCCTACCGTAACCTGCTTCCATATCAGTTTCCTACTAATAAAATCGATCCTACGAAACTTACCAACTTTGCTAGGTTATAAAATAAAAACGAACACTATAGTGAGAGGCCTTACGATATTCTCTAGAATAAAATCTGTGAAATACTAAATATTAACAAAATACTAGATATTAAAGTTTTACAGTTTTATTTAATTTTACCCAATATACTAACTAGGTATTCTAGAGAGTGGTACATATGTTACTTTACGTAAAGATATATATTTCCGAAGTATTATGACCGTTTAAAAATACACTTCGATACATAAATGAATTACGAGCTTTATAATAGGGATTAGACAGGTATTATTTTGAAATCCGTGGGAAATTAGCGTATAATTGTTAACGAAACCCCATAGAAGGCATTTATCATTTTATTAGCGAAGTTCCGGAATTAACAGGCCGCTTTAAGTTAAAATTACAGAGGAAACAAATTATTTATCCGAGTAATTACAAAGACGTACCGTGGAAACCCAAACTCTAACTTCACACTATTTAAACCTAAAAAAAATGAAAGATTTTTGGCACGAATTAAAAAATATCAATTGAAACCTTAACGCGCCGATAAGCGAATCTCAAATCAACATCTGTATCTGGAAAGGCTAAGGATGAGGGCCAAATTACAAAAGCGGACCTTGCAAAGATAATTTACTACGTTTCAAATCGACGATTCAAAGTGTACCCAAAGTATAAGTAATATAACAACTCTAAATACGGGTATACAGGTAATGAATCTTATAAAGAAAGCCTCCAAAACCGAAATTCAAGTAATTGTTAACGACGATGACCTTACAGCCAAACACGAAACTTACTACATATATTGTAATTGTCGGTAATGTCTAAAACTTTTTCTTTATATGAAGTTGGTAAGTAGAAGAGTAATCGAAGATTGGTATTGTAGTAAAAGATAGATAGATATCTAGAAGAAGTATTCCACAGAGGGCACGCCACGGACAGGAGGTTATATACCTTCCATCTGGGCAGTAACCATTTTGCCGTACGCTCTGGAATACCCATTCCAGACCGCTCCATGTATGATGCACTTTGCGTCTTATAAGAGTGCAGCCTGCTGCGTGACACGTTATCGTGCACTCTGCAGGAGTTCACCCTACAATACAGTGCACTGACACTAGCTCTATGTATAATATCTATGAGGGTATATAGTGATATCCACAGTAATACACACTGAAAAGCATAAGAAATTTTCCATATTCTTAAAAACGATATATTACATATGATAAGGTTCGTAATTAATTCATTCATCATTTGTTATACGAGTAAATTTGGGCTTAAAGACAATCTTAAGCCGATTACTCACCTAAATACCAGACGAAAAGCAATTTTATAACATAGATAGATAATAACAAATAGATGAAAAGGAATTTGGACGCTTATTATTACCAATACACTTTAAAAAGACGACTCGGAGAAAGATAAGACATATGTAATGATCCAAAATAGGAAAACAAATCAGAAAGTATTTACAATCTTACAAAATACCTTATTCTTATACAACGCAGGCCTAAATAGCGAAAGAGACGTATTAAACGCCCATATAACGTCGTAATTAAGACTTTTTGACAAATACAGCAACTGGTTTTAGGGTATTATGTCAAGTATTGGTGTAGTAGAAATTTCGACCGCCGGAAAACAACAATTTGACGCTTTCGCGCCGAAATTTCCCAAATTCCAACTCGACCGAATAAAAAAAACACCGGGAAATTCTATTCGAAAAAGGTAGGGCGTTATTATTCAATACACTCGTTATAAACACTAGATCCAAATAAGTTAAATATTATGTAATAAACTTCAAAACGTCATTTTTACTATTATTAACCAATATAAATAAACTTGTAGGTAACGTCCGAAATACGATGAACCAACTTGTTCTCGTTTCGGATAATGTATCCATATCTTTTCGTTTCAAGTTTAGACATGTATAGTTTTTCCTAAAAGCGTATACAATTAAAGCCTTTTAGCTAACGTAACTGGAACTTAAAACATTACACCTTCGGTTTAGATATCTGATTGCGGAGCGTCTTTTACAAATTCTTTACGCGACGGGATATATATATATGGGAAAAGAAAAACTAAACGTTATGGAGAAGTTTCGCCAAGAGTGACAATAATATTTGTAAGCTTCAGGGCGGTTCAAATTTCGCCTCTAAAACAACGTGAAATTTAAATTAAAGGTTACTATAAATATAATATACTTTAAAGACTAGCCCGTATTACACGTCGCCGATGTAATAATAGTATTTAAAACTGCGGAATTCACGCGAAGCGCTTTTGCTACCAATTATAAGGATATTTTAGTAAATTATTAAACGAATTTTTTTTTCTGGTTTTGGAACTGGTTTACTTTCGATACAGGTATGGCTTTTGATTCGACTAAATAACATATTGAGGCTCAAACTACCGGTAGTAAATATTGAAGAATACCGATAGAAGTATTATAAGGCATCGAAAAATACAAATGGTATTACAAACCATATGAAAAAACGTATACGATATTATCTGAAAAGCTAAAAAGTGCTAATTTTAAAAATCTAATCCTACAATTAGCAGTTAACTCCGTAAATAATACTTTTAACCTGAGTAGGTTAATTTTAACCCTCCTCATTTCCAGTACTTACCCCAAAGTCTATATATATTTAACTTTATTACTACTCACGGTGTAAAGGGAAATTGTTGTGGCTACAGCTATGATAATATTACTTTTTTGCGGATCAAAAATAATGTTTCGAATACATTAGATACAAGAAATGGCCCGTATGAAACTAGCGTTTTAAACCCACTATTATAATTTAAAGTTCTTGTTTAAAGAATGAAAAACAGGTAAATTAGCCTTTAGAAAATCAACTGTTTTAAAAGCTATAATATGACTATAAATTTGCCAAATAATACGAATTCAATTAGTTAAATGATAATAAGAAAATTGTTGGTAAGGCTTTAAACGTTTCAACGTTATCGATTCGATTGGTCGAAATAAAAGTAGTATTATGTGATCAAGTGGTGGAGATATTGTTTTAGGTTTGGCAGACCGCTAGCTAGTCTGCACAGTAATTTTTATGCCGAATTACTTGCTCGTGCCCTATTATAAAGTAGTCATATATTGTACTTGACTTGCAGATAATACAGTAAGCCCATACAAAACAATACACTTAACTTTCAGTTAATATTGTCAACTTTACTGTAAGTAAAGTTGATCTACTGCATTGCAAATACTATTATTCCAACACTGACGGCTTTTTAGTTTACGCGAGTATGCCAGTATAGTTAACCAATCTTTTCCGGTAAACGTTAAACCGTGACCTCGTTAACTAACCAAACCCCTATTAATTCCAACTGACTTTTACATAGAATTACACCTATTTTGTACTTAAATTGACTTCAATTGCTATTAACTGCCCTATGGCTTCGAGGTTCAACTCTATCGACTCCTACAAAAGGTTATTTCGCTACAGGTCTATATAAGCCTCCACCTTAGCAGTATTAATCAAAAAAGTCGCCATTGTTAGTCTTCCAACAATTTTCTAGTTCGCTAATACATTACTAACCACTATCACATAATTCAGGATTGCCGGGTGACCTATTAACGTCGCCTTCGATAGGTATAGTTATTCTATTGCTATATACAAAACTTTACGGGCGTTATTTGGCTATAAATTTGTCTTAACGATAATAGGATTATCTTACCCGTTAATTCACCGAAGTTCCTTCTTTTTCCCTCCTTTGTAGGCATCTTGAAGTGCTATTGCATTGGTTATCAGGCGTTCTTCGCTGGAAATTCCGAACTTGAAAAGGCATTTACATAGGCTTCTTCAATCTATTCAAATTATTACTGGAATAGGAGAAAGCTTTTGTTACCTAGTAATAACGTTAAGGGGTTTTCATAAAGCTATACCTATATAAAAGCTTACTATTATACCTTAAACCTTTTAAGCTAATACGTTTTTGATAATCCTTTTGCATTTAAAAAAAAGTTACTAAATCAAGCTATCGATAATATTAAACTAGTCCTTTTGTCTTTCATCATTAACTAGGGTTATCAGGAAGATGATTGGTAAAGATACGTATGTGATATTTATGAAGGATGCGTCTGTAAAAATATTAACTTAGACTTCAATATATCGATTGAAATTATATCAATCCTTTGGTCCAGGTTCCGTATCTACTACTTAAACTTCTTATTTAACCGGTCAAAGTCGTCACTTCTTGGGTTTTGGGTTTATAAAGCGATTAATAGGTTATAAAAAGCCTTCGGTTAACATATGATAATAATATAGATATTATAGGTATATTATTTTAGGTACCGTTAAGTCTTGACCACGTTATTCTTGTCAATAATAGCTAAGTTAGTACCTTATCCCTTTTAACTAAAGCTAAGTCTAGTATTAATACTAAGGATACGGATTAACGATCCGTTAAAGTTAAGTTGGTTACCCTTCGTTAACGACGTAACCGTCTTATAGTTCTAGAATTTGTAATCCTTAATAGCTTGTTATTCCGATGCTAAAAAGCCAGCCGTTTTAACAAAAAGGGTACCGTGAATTTATATAACTATTGAGTCTAGGTTTTCCTTTTACATCACTAGTAAATATAGGTTGTATATTAAAGACTTTATACCTAGCCATAATTTAAAGTGTAATTGACAAGTTAGAAATGAATAGACACCTATTTTAGTTAGCCTGTATCGAGGTTGAATTTATTGTATTACAGTTTATAAATGGTAAACAAACCGTAGTTCTTATAACAATTTAAACATTATAATCCGTTGTAAATCTGTTACTAATTACGTATAAGTGTACCTTATATCTCCGCCATTAACTATAAACTTACCTTTAGCTTTGATTGGTAAACTTACTGCAAAAACAACCACCAAGCGCTAGCTAATCCTCTAAATCTTTAGCGATTACTTTAGGGTTTACTTTTTACCTTCATTACTGTATATTAAGCGATTAGGAATTATTTTTAATACGGACGCCTCGTAGTGTTACCCTTAACCTCGTCGATAATTTTCGTTTTAAAACCCGTAATATTTGGGTCGTTAAGTTTAAAGTCGGCTTTCGGTACGAATTAAACGATTTCTCGAATTAGTAGGCTATTAATTTTAACTTTATCGCTTTCCTTCAAGGGTTTACCTAAGACTTTAATAATACTTCATACTTGAAACTTTAATATTAAGTTTTCTTCTTATTTTTTTTTCCACAACTTATCTAAGTAATATTGTAGATACGGCCCGGGGTATTTTCTTCTTTTTTAACATTCCTCTTTTCCAGGTGGCGTCTATATTGGTGACGTTTTATCGGCTTATCGATTCTACGTCAAAGAGGTTTCTATTCATTTGTTCGTTTGGTTTCAAGGTATTTATTATGAATTACATTAATATAAGGTTTGACCTAATTGATACGAAAGATTATACGGCCGTTAACAGTTTTAACAACCACTTTAGAGTTAGCAATACTTAAGGTTTTTTATAGGCTTTTCTATTTGACCGGATCCCGCTACACTAAGATCTTATTTTGTAACTATAAAGAAAGTACGTCGATGATCGTAAGGCCGTTTCTAATATCAAAGGTATTATTAATTTAGTAGCGTGCCGATTTCTTACGCAATTCTTTTAGTACTTTAACGTAACCTACCGCTCATTTATGGGTACTTGTTAATAGCAGAAATTTACTCGTCAGATATAGGTATGCTCCAAAGATCAATGGTGTTAGTACTAGGCCGTTAAGGCCTATAATATCATTTAGGCTGTCTACTGCTATTTAAATGCGTGCTTCTGGATTTGTAAGGTTTCCAATATCCAGTGTAAGGATATTATACGTTTAGAAAAGTAATGCGTATTCAATTTTAACTTTTCTAATACTTTAGGCCTTTATAAAAGCCTATTTACACTAAATGCTTATTATCTTGATATTTTCTGAAATTTCGCCATTGCAAAGTTGGTATAGATATCTTAAACGATGATATCAGGTGGGCTAAAATACCTGTCAATCTATAGCATCCTTAATTTTTCCTACGTATCCTTTGCCGAAAGGGACTTTGACAACTTGGCTTCGTAGAAAAAGGTTACGAAGTTAATGACGTGAAAAACGGGCTTATCATATAAGTAAAATACATTAAAAAAGACTTTGTGATTGAATTTCTTGTCCTTTTTTAATGTAAAATTAAATCTTCAAGGGGCTTAGGCATATGTTTAGCAATAGTAATAAAGCTTTTCCATCGCTTTTAAGGTAAATTATTCCATGTCTTTATACTTTACAGACTTTGAAACTTTGTGTAGCTTATTACCGATTAGGTAATCAAAGCTCTAGTATAATTGACTTATCTTAGACTCCGTTAAGTTTAATACCATTACCCTTAAGCCTTAAAGTTAAAACTATAGGTACCCCCACCTAAAAGCGAGAGGAAAATTTTGGTCATTTTTAATCAATTAGTTAATGTTAACAGTAAAGTTGACGCCGATTGTCTTTAAATCCTTTAAGTAAAGAAAGAAAGTTGTAGGAGATTTAAGGATGTAAAACTTAATCGGCCTAATAACAGTTTAAATTACTGTTATCTCTAGTAATAATAGTTATTCGCCTAATACGATGTTAACTTTAACTTTACCAATATCTTAACGATTAATTTTAGTAGCCGTAATACATTCCCTTTACAGTACCACATATTAAAAATAACCTCCAATTAATGACATTATTGCCACTGTATTTTATATAATACCTTGAAACGTGTGGTCTGCGAAATGATCGCGAAGATTAAAAGTTTGTAAAGGGTTAGGAGCTTGGTTGAAATAAAGGTAAAGGTCCTCGCCGTCTAAGCAGTATAGGAAGGATTAGTCTGCTAATTACTGAGTTACGTTAAAAGCTGTATCTTTGTGTTACTTGATTTATTTAGTGGTATTATAGTCGTTAATTAGTTCGTAGCCCTTAATGTCTACGATTTGATTTAAATGATTCTATTGAAAAGTGGTAGGGTATTAAATATAGTATATTATATTTTTATTATTTTGTTCAACTGCGGGATAACGAATCATTGAACAGCCAAACTTACTATAAATTCAATATGTTTTGCTACTATTACGACGATAATTTTTACGGTTAATAAGTTCTTATAAATTTTAACTTCATTAGCATTATCATGGCTATTACTTTTGGTTTAGGATCGATAGGCAAAACCTTAAGCGTTAAAGATTCACATAGCTGTACTTACGATTGATGTAATTAACTATTATGAAGTTTACCTTATTTACGTTAGGGAAGTTGCCGGCTTAGGGATATATATTAAGCGATTTTGGTGTACGCATCATTACTGTTGTAAACAAGGAACTTAATTAGTTAAAAAATCTTTTACAACTGGAATTTGGACGTTATAAGGCGTATTAACACTCACTAACACCCATAGCGGCTATCAGTACCTATTTGCGAAGTATGGTTTCGCCAGCGTAAGCTTTTCCTATTACTTGCTAGCATAATATTAACTTATTAAGCATTTAGTTTAATACATTCATCAGTATTTCCTCCCCTTCTCCTTCCCTATTATCGTAGTTTACCTTATAGTAGCCTATTTTGTATAATATCAAGTAAGGTAGACGTTATATTCGAAGTAACTTTCTATATTATCGTAGATTTTGCGAAAGGTTGTTGCTAGGATTAGGAAGTTTAGGTAGGAATCCTTTGCGTATCCTATAAGTATTTTGGGAAATAGTAAGTAAAAATTAGAAGAGGGAACATTTATTTATTTAAAAATGTTTAAAAATGGTATTATGTTCGTGTTGAAAATGTTATAAGGCTTTCTGTTATATCTTTTTACATCGTTTTATATTTTAAAGAAGTTCTTGAAGAGATTATAGTTAATTTTAATTATTTTAATAGGTTTTAGGAGTAAGTTGCAATAATTATCCTAATTTTCATTCGTGGTATTTCTTAGTATTTTAATTCTTAAAGCCTTCGAAGTACAGTGTTAATAGTAATTACTCATCCCCTGGCTTAATGGGTAAAGTTCTCTTGTAAGACTTGTGGTGTGTTCGCATATATAGGTAAACCTGCCATGGAAAAACTTTTAAGGGGTTGAACGATTTTAATTAAAGTTTTAAGGAGTAATAGGAGCGTAAAAACTTTAAAGAACTTGGTGATACTGCCTAATTAACTGGTATAAAGCGTTAACATTAATAAATTTCACCGCATTGTCAGCTGTTACTTTACGCGTTTTACCACCGCTAAGGCTATACTCTGCGCTGTTACGTAGGGGTGTTAGGTTGTCGAACAAGTTAATAGGTTCTGTATCACTAGCACGTAAAAAGAATCAACTTAGCTAAGGGTAAAGGGAAGGATTCCTATATCATGTATAAAAGCGTTAAGGGTTTTTAATACCCTTTCCCTTGGGGCGCAGATCCTAAGGGTATTTTTTAAGTTAAGCCAGTTTGAAAACGGTTTTTACCAGCTTGGTAAACCTTTTTTTTTAATACTTAAATCTTTTGTCGTTTAAGTTTCGACTTCAACTTGTATTTAACTGTCTTTTAGACTATCTTCCATATATTAATTATTCAGTCGTTAAAAAACTCGGGATACTTACGGAAAGGGTTGTTAAAATCTTTACTATCATCAAATTCGACGATAAAGTGTTTATTGAAATTAACCAAAAGTTTTTTCCTTAATTCTTCGTCGATATTCTTGCCTTGCATATCTTTATCGTATTGTTTAAAGAAAATAAATACGAATACTTCAATCGCCTTTAGTAAGTTTTTAAAAGGTGTTATTTTAATATTTTGAATGATGTAAAACTTAGTAGGCGAGGGATTCGGAATTTTACTGTGAAGTTGCGTTGGAACTTAGCAACTTGGCGTTAGATCGCGCGAAGTAGCTTTTTCAGCGAAACTCATTGTTTTAGCTTAGAGTAGCGATCTTAGCGATTAAATTGACGTAGGAGAAAAGAAAATAAGTGAAGAAGAAGCAATGATTTAGTGCGAGTGGTAAGGTCGAAATTCGTTTGCTATAGGTAAGGGTTCAAAATTAAAATTTATAAGCTGTAATAATTAGTAGTTTTTGCAATAATAGTATACTTAGTAGTATTAACTAAGCCGTTTTCTCATTTGCCGAACTTTAAGACTTTTATCAATCAATTTAAACGTTTTAAAGAAATATTTGTAAAGATGTTTTGGTATTTTAAATAGAGATACCGTCGTTGTATTAAAGCTGATGTAAAAACCGCCTCAATTTGTCAAAGACTTTCGCAAGAATTATTTCTTTATTTTAGCCTCCATTATTAACATAAAGCGTATCCGGAAAATAGTTTCTTCTTTTATTTAGCTAACCTATACTTAACCCAATAAAAACTGATCAGTGTTGATAGGGCTTTAGACGTTACAACGTTGTCGATTCGATTGGTCGAAGTAACAGAAGTATTGCGTGGTCAAGTGGTAGATGTATTGTTCTAGGTTTGGCAGACTGTTAGCCGGTCTGCACAGTAATTTGTATGTCTAATTTCTTGTCCTGCGCCCTAGGGTAAAGTGGGTGAAAGCTATACTTGACTTTTAGCAAATACGGTAGGCACACACAAAACTATAAACTCAACTTGCAGTCAATATGGTCAACTTTACTGTAAGTCTAGTTGACTTACTTAACTGCAAATACTGGTATTCCAACAAAAATATAAAAGAGAAAAGGTAAACGATAACAGCCTAAAAGCAGAATCCAAAAAGTAACATTTACCAAATTCCTTACATAATAACGAATCCGAAACGCCCTTGAAACCTATATATCCTTCGAATTTATCATTACAACCTTCGTTACTTTACAACGCCGGTGAATTTATATAACCGAAACCGGTACCATATAGTTAAGTCGTTCACCTAGATTAAAAAAAAACTCTTCAAAACCTTTGTCGAAAACTTCTATATCACCTAAAAAGAAACGGAGAACCGTAGGTTAAATATAAAACTCCGTAAAAAAGGCAATATTACAACCCCGGGTAACACTTTTAAACAGTTGACATACAAGTAAATTTCAACTTTCATCGAATAAAGCGTTCTTCGCTTTAAAAGATTAACCTAGCAATTTACAATCCCTACAAAAGTTTCACCACCTGTTTAATTTACGAGGTAAATGATAACACTGTAAACTCCTATAAAAATCGCTTTATAGTGATGGGTTACAATAAAGTTTGTAAAAAGTATATTATAATTCAATATCCTACTTTACAACAAACAATCCCCTATTTAATTTTAACACTTGTCGCCTTTTTAAGTAGCCCTAACAACTTTTGTATTAAACTTTGTAATATTACACAAGTTTACATATAATTATAAAAACATCTTGAACGATATATTTATGTCTATATACCTATAAAACTCCGAAAAAATTGTTCACTTGAAACAATGCTACATATCTTATGACTACTCTGTAGATTCGTTAAAGTTTGGGTATACTAATATAATAACAACCAAAGAAGTTATAAAAAGCAACTCGAAATATCCAACTTGACCTTCGACTTATTCTTATTAATTTTAATATCACGTTTTACAGGATATTTACTTATTTCAATATTAACAAACGATACTCTTATATTATATAATGCTTCGTTTTATGACATTCAAGAGAAGAACCTTCAAGAGTCCAGCTAAAAGATAAAACCAAAAATGTACCTAAGAAAGGACCACCTAATTAATTTTAACGATATAACTATAACATGTCGGAAATATATTAAAAGTTTTATATAAAAATTGTACTTAAGCAAATTTACTGTTATTGACTTAACCAGCGTAAAACAAACTAACGAATATAGATGTTAACGTCTATAAGGAGCTTGTTTCATATTAGTTGTATAATTATAAGTCGCATTTAATCTTTCTATTACTATACAATATCAGACGGACCATTCGGATAACGTATACAAAGTGTTTAGCAAGCGTCTTATGTAATAAATAAGCAATCTAAAACGCGGCCTACGATTTATACCACTCGATATACGTATAGCAAAGATTTTATTTTTACTAATAAATCCTTCGCAAACAAAACCAATTATAACTAAAAAAAATTAATTTATACTTATTCTTAATAACTAATTACCAGCTTAAAAAATTTACGCTTTATAATAAAGTTATTGATTGAAGCTTTATTAAGTATAAACGGATTACGCATAACGTTTTCGTTTTCAGAATCTATACTATGATTGGAGAATTTGACTCCGGTATTGTTATAACAACAACGGTCCGGATAATAATTTGAAACTTGATTTATAATATCTAATTTTAATAATTCATACGAACTATATTCCCCTTTACTAATAGCTTGTTAAACTCGGTACTACGGAGGAAAAACGCATTATAATCGAAATTATTGTCTTACAAGAATTTTAATAACTCCGTGAAATTGAAAAGATAGGATAAATTAGCGAAATGTTAAACCCGACGAATAAAATAATTGGGGGCGGCCCGAATAAAGTATCAGAAGTGATTATATACATAATCACTTTTTTCTTTAGCGTTATTAAAAAGGTTCCATAACACTACCCTAATTAAATATTTTGCACCTCGCAATTATCGCATCCCCTTTAAATTATATATTTCTACCGTTATTAACATGTTATTATTTTTTAAATTTATTCTTTATGCCGCTCCTAATATATTATCACTTTTTATATTTACTATTTACGACGTTTTTAAAACATAATAACACTTTTTTTCACTATTTGAATTTACTAGATTTATTTTTACTTCTTAATTTTAATATTCATTACTGAAAATACGATATTTTCGAAATGAATGATATAACTTCAAAATGAAATATACTATAACTAGACTAACCGGAAACATGTAAAAACAAGGCAACTAGTCGCTTCCAACTGGAGAAGGGGAAGGATAGGCTACGTCATTATCGTCATCCTCGTCCTCGTTTTTCTCTTCGTCGCTCTCGCCACCACCGTTGCTGCTATTACCACCGCTATCACCGTCATCGATGCCACTGTTGGCGCTGCTGGGGGGAGGGCCCCGCTCCTTAGGATATATACCCTTAGGCAAAGGTCGCGAGGGGTATTCATCCTCCATATGACGACGTATGATAACGTCGTCCAACTGGCCAACGTAATATATAAGTAAACCCGCTTTTCAGGTGAAGATATCGGTTTTCGTTTCCTTAGACTACCGGTTAACGCTTACTATTAATTAGTATCGCTTTATTTTGGCTATTATAAAAATTATTGTTTTTAAAAATTCCCTAGAAGGGGTATTGTAATAATAGGTGATTATTAATCGAGACAAGAATTGTAAATGAAAAGAAAACTTACTGTAAAAATGGCTAGCGTATAATAGGACCTCGGCTTACGGCTCTAAGACCACCAAAACAGAGGCGTATTCGTTATCAATCCGTTTGTAACGGTGACAGAGAGCCGGCTAACCCCCGATTTAACGGTAATGACTGATAAACTTTCCTGCGAACGTAAACATAATATATAGCACGTAAAACGTATTTATTAGCTGCCTAGAAACGTAAACTCGTA
This sequence comes from Anisogramma anomala, assembly GCA_038502455.1. Classification (NCBI taxonomy): domain Eukaryota; kingdom Fungi; phylum Ascomycota; class Sordariomycetes; order Diaporthales; family Gnomoniaceae; genus Anisogramma; species Anisogramma anomala. The sequence goes on along the minus strand of JASMMZ010000013.1, from coordinate 3,802,362 downwards.
TACGCCGTTTTAATTCTTTATGCGTAAAAAAGGCTTTTTAGCTAACCCTCACAAGCTGTAACTCGAGGCGATAAACGAATTCGACCGCCTTAGCTTCGTTAATAAGGACATTAATATAATATAAATCAAAGGGGAAATTAATAATACGAACTGCGTTATATTTCGATAAAGTTATACTTTTGATGACTAAAAGGTGGCCGCTACTGGTAAAATAGTTTTTGCCCGTAACGAAAAGGTAAAGTTAATAATTTCAAAAGCTCCCTGCCTCTCCCCTTAAGGGGTAAAAGGAAAAATGGAGGGGAAGAAAAAAAAAGAAAGGGATAGGAACTTTATCGGTGGCAGCGGCGAGGGGCAAGTCGAAAAAAAGTGCAATAAAAATGATATGGAGCTGGAGTTAGCGAGGCTAGGGTTAAATCTAGGCTGGCGGGCAGCAACAGCGGCTGCTTCTTTGCTTTTACGTTGCTGCGCCAAACGGCGCTAGAGAAAACGATTTGTACAAGTTATCTATTTTCAAGGGCGGTCAAAACATGGAATTGATTATATGGCCTATCCATATAAGCGGTTCGAATAATTAATTAAGACAATAGTTTAGGGGTGTATACGCCGATCAATTAATTAAAAACTTACGTTATAAGTAAAGGCGCGTCATTAAAGGGGAAAAAGTGGTTTTACCTTAATCGATAATGATACATCTTTTTATACTAACCCCAAAACAAGTAATACCGATAAGTACACCTTTACAATCACATCCCAATAAGAATTGACAACTATACCTCCACCAATTACCCCATACCACCACCAATTACATAAACTAATTGAGGTCTATACTATAACCACTACTGTTATCAAAACTACTAATTGGAACCTTATTGGTAAAACTGCTAATTAGAATTTTGAAAAAACTATACTTCAAATACTATTACTACTGCACGATTAATTGGAACTCGGATAAATTAAATTATCACTACTAAATTACGGATACGAACCGCACCGACGAAAGAAAATGTTACCTATATAGATATTATTATATATCTCTATCATTACTAAGCGGCTATATTACAAGTTACATCCTTATAACATATACAATAACATGCTACGCTAAAAGATACATTCTTACAAAGTGTATAATAGTGTGATAATACCCAAAAAAGCATTGGAAAAGTATATCGTAGGATGCCACTGTCCACAAAGAAAATTGTCAGAGTGTAAAATAAAGTGGCACTGCTCGGGTGAGAGTTTATAGGCTCTCACCTAAGGCGTAAACTTTCCGGATGCCTCTTCTCCTAACAATCTATCTTTAATATATACTACAACTCTTCTACTATTATCTTTACGTTAACGTACCCGGTAAAACGAACCTTACCAATACCTTATAAGTAAAGTTAAGTTGTAAAAAGAGAAAAAAAAAAGTTCTACTTAGATCGATAACAATATATCTTTTTATATTAACCTTGAACCACGTAATACCGATCATTTTACACTTATAGTTACACCATTAAAATTACACCCTTACGAAAATTAATAACCTCTCCGACTAATATCGTTACTAATTACCTAAATTTACTAGGGCTTATATTATAACTACTATCGTTACCAGAATTGGTTATTAAAACTTTAAACCAATTACACCAAGCATTATTAAAACTAAATAATTAATTGGGGTTCTGATAAATCAAATTGTCACTACTGGATTACGGATACAAAATGTATGGAAAAAAGAAAAAAAATATGAATGGATATTATCATATATATTTATAGTTAATAAGCAGGCGCGTTTTAAGATACACTCTTACAAACTGCATGGTAACGTGTCATGCTATATGGTGTATTTTTGCAAAGTGTATAATAGTGTGTCATTATCCAAAAGAGATATTAGCAAAGTGCATAGTAAAGTGCCACGGTCCGGTTGAAAGCTTATAAGCTCTCACCTAAGGCGTGCACTCTCCGGATGCCTCTTCTCCCTTCGATTGATCTATCTATCTATAATTATCAATGCAAAACTATCTTATACTTTACCTTTATATTAACGTACTCGGTATAAACCTTGCTTACATGTAAAGTAAGCACATACTGTACTTGACTTTGGATGAATGAAATAAATCTATAATACAATATATTTAACTTGCAGTCAGTATAGTCATCTTTACTGTATACAAAGTTGACTTACTGTATTGTAATTACTACTATTTCAATGCAAGAAGCTTTTTGTTTTATACACATACGCTAGTATAGTGGACCAATCGTTTCCGGCTGCCACTAAATCAATTCCACGTTACTTAAACAGACCTCTGTTAATCCAATAGCCAAATTAATCTATACTGCCCTACAATTCCGAATCTCGACTTAGTCAATTCCTATAAACAAGTCTTCCGCTACAAACGTATACAAGTCTCCGACTTAATTGTACTAATCAAATAAATTATTAGCTTTAAATGCATAACAATTCTCCAATTTACTAAGGTATTTCCATTTGCTAATACGTAATCTGGCCTTATTAAGTGGCCTGTTAACATAACCATTAATACGTATGGTTAGCCTATTACTATTTATAAACATTTTAAAAGCCTTATTTGTTAAAAATTTCGTTATAAAGTTCATAATATTGTCTTTCCTATTGATTCATTGGGATTTCTTAATATCCCTACCTTCGTAGGCTTTATGAAATACCATAATATTGATTATCAGGCGTTTTTTGCTAATAGTTCCGAATTTCAAAAAGTATTGAAATAGGTTCCGCGAATTGATAAAAATTACTAACGAAATAATTAATAATTAATTACCTAGTAACGATATTAAGGCTTTCCCTCATCGTTATACTTATGTCGAAACCGGTCATTAAATTGTAAACCTTCAAAATTAATACGCTTTGTACAATTCTCTTACACTTAGCGAAAGTTTAATAAATGAAGCTTTCGATAATGTTAAACTAGTCTTCTTACCTATTTCAATTAACGAAAGTAATACAGAATCCGATCTATAACGACAGGTTTATGTTATTTGTCAAAAAACATCCCGTAAAATTATTAACTTAGCTCTCGATAGATTAATCGGAACCATATTCATTCCTTGATCCAGATTCTTCATCTACCACTTCAATATCTTACTTAATCGGTCAAAATTTTTATCCGTTAACATTTGTAACTGTACCGTAATCGATAAATCGTAAAAAACCTCCGGTTAACATAAGTTGTCAATGTAATTACCACGGGTACGTTGTTCCAAGTACTGTTAAGGCTTAGCCACATTAATATTGTCAATTATAACCAAATTACCGCCTTGGCCACTTTTACAGGAATTAAGGTATATATCTTTGATATTATATATACGAATTCATAATTTGTTTAAATCAAGTTAATAAACCCCAGTCAAAGTTATAATCGGTTTACAATTCCAAAATTTGGAATCCTTAATTACTTAATATTCCGATACCATAAAACTATCAATTTCGATAAAAAGAGTATCGTTAATTTTCATACCTATCAAACATAAATATTCATCTCACGTGACCTATAAGTACGGGATGTACATTAAAAATTTCATACTTAATCTTAACTTGAAGCACGAATAATAAGTAAGGAACCAATAAAGGCTTGCTTAAACCAATCTATATAATAGCTTAGTGTATTATATAACCGTTTCTGAAGGATATGTATCAAGAAAATATTACGATAATTTTGAGGAAACGATGCGCTATACATGAATTACGAACTTCTTGTATATTTACGTTACGTTAAAGCTATTCAAAGTAAATTTCCCATTAGGTTAAGCTAATATGTTTACTACTAAAACGACTATTAAACGTTCATCAATTTTTAAATTGTGAACGAATAAGTAAAGATTCATTCTTTCCCTTCATTACCGTATCTGGGGATATCATCAGACATTTCTATAGTTAGTAAGCGGCCACGCTGCAAGTTGCACCCTTACAGAGTGCACTGTAACGTGTTACTTTGTAAGGTGCATGTTTAAAAAGTCAATAATAGTGTGCCACTACTTAGATATAGCATTAGCAGAGTATATAGTAGAGTTTCACTGCCTAGAAGGGAGATTAGCAAAGTGTATAATAAATTGTCACTTCATGAGTGAAAGGTGATCAGCTCTCATCTATAGCATACACTTTCTGAATAACTTATCTCTCTTTTCGTCTATCTTATCTTACTATTTCAATACAAATAAAACCTTTACAATGACTTTTCTACTATTAATACGTTAACGTATAAAGACCTTATCGATACTAATGAATAGCCAACTCGGTTTACTACAAATAGCCTAAGAAAGAAGAAACAATCCTAAGTTGAATACATATAGCGGAATGTTATAACGGTCTTAATTATCCATAATTTCATATTACAACTCAAAAAAACCATACGTGAATGTGGAAATTCGCGAGAGCGCCTTCGAAACCTGAAACGTAAAAAGACTGTAAGATTCAAAGTAACTTTAAAGAAAACTTTAGTACGATATCATCAACTCGGTTTGTGCTTGTTTACCAAAAGTACAGTTACGCTATCCATCAACTATTTTTGGCGCTCTAAACGTACCCAGGCACTTTTTAAAAAACATCACATTATTCATTAGGCTATATAAGCTAAAAACACCAGATTTTGAAACAGTTCGTTAAGACCTATCCGATTTAAATATAATATCCAAACCGATTACACACTTTAAAAGCGGCTAAAAAGCAATAAACCGCCTACAAACTTCAAAAAAAAACCAGGACACATCTTTCGAGACGCTCCCACAAACAATATATACCCTAAAATCAATATTCGAACCGTAGGCTAAACAATCCCACCAAACCTCACACGTACATCTCGATACACCTTCTCAAATCCTTCTTCCCCTCTTTCCTATTACTACATTAGCCTGTTACCTTTCGTCCTACACCGCTTATTTAAATTGATTAATTATAACGTTTAAACTTACAAGTCTCTTGACCATTCTAGTGCTTATAAAGCGCTAAAAGACTAATTTAAGAAGCCTAACTAACTTATAATTATGTTTTATTTACATTTCATTCAAACTCTGTTAACGTCAGTAAATGCTAGACGTCTTACTTTACACGCTTTACTACATCTCATTTGCTTTTATTCTATGCATTATATGCATTCATTTAAAACGAAAATTTTTAAACACTGTATTTCAAGCATACCCAAACCTTATCTACTACGTAAAATTGAACTTTATACCGTTTTAACATTTCCGACACACGTATAAACCAGCCTTACAACCGCTGCAATACACTTTACATTCTTACAACCATGGCTTAACTAACTAATAGACCAGGTAAAAGCTAGAAAATGTATGGATTATGTTATTGAAAACATATCGTTTCGTTAAAGAATTTTCAAACACTTAGACCTCAACTAATAAAAAAGCAATATCGAAGCTCCAATAAGGAAATAGGCACCTTTTATGACGAATACATGTATTATCAATATATTTTTTAACTATTATAATAGTGATATCGAAGAACGCAAATCATTTGATAATTTCAGGAACGACTTTACTGACTAGATGCCAGATATATGGCGTACAGTAGACGGTATATTCTCAAAAAAACTACATAGAAAACCACGAAACAAAGGCATTAATACGACCGGTAACAACAATAACCATATTGTAAGTATTATAGGTAACGACCCGCCTTACTTCAATGCCAAAATAAACTGACGTTGAAGTAATAAATATGAAATTCGTAAAAGAACACTGGTTAAAAAAGCGTCAAAACTAACTTCCTTGAATAACGGATAAAAAAAGAAAAAAGACTCTACAAACACGGGAAGTAAACCTCTTAGAAAAATAAACGTGCGCCACAAGGTACATATGGAACTGAAAGAATTAACAAAAAGAAGAGTAAGGGTTACAAAAATTATCCACCACGCAAGTCAAACACAGACTTTCTCCAAAACGCACTTTTAAACAAATATAAAGATAAAACCACTCCCCATATACAGTCCATAACCAACTCGGCCGCAAAAAAAGCGGCTCAGACAAGGAAAACGGCCCGCTTAAAGATAATTTAGGTGGCGTAAAACGCTAATACGTACCTTACGAACCAATACCCGTTAATCATGACCCTTACCATAACCTTCTACCGCACCGTTTTCCAATTGATAAAAGCAACCTAATAAAGCTTACTAAGTTCTTCAACCTCGAAAATTAGGAAGATAATCATAATAACAAACTATAAGACATACTCCATAATAAAATACGTATAATAATAAATACGTATAACAGACTGAATATTGAGCCGTAGTAATTCTATATCATTTTATACGGCATACTATTTGGGTAGGGAAAAAATAGTATATGTACCTCTTTACGTAAGTCAATAAATATATAGAATGTTATAACCGCCTGAAAATATACTTCGATACGAAAATAAACCACGAACTTTACGACAGGAATTAAACTAATACCACTTGTAAATCTGTTAAAAACAAGTGTAAAAACGCTAACAAGAGCTTATAAGAAGTATTTACTGCTTTATTAATCAAGTTCCGAAAATGCTAGGCGGCTTTTAAACCAGAATATAAGGAAGACAAACTATTTATCTAAATAGTTATAAAAGCGTACTACGGAAACCCAAACTTCATCTTTACGCTATTTAAACTGGAAAAAAAATTGAAATTTTTTTGTACAAGCCATAAAACGTCTCTTGAAACCTCAATACATCGTTAAACAAGATTTGCATCGACATTTATAAATGAAAAAATCAAAGTTGAAGGCTAAATCACTACAATAAACCTCGGTGAAATAATTCACTACGCTCTAAATCGAAGATTCGAAGTATATTTAAAATGAAATAAACGCTCTAAATATGGTTACGGAAACGAAAGCTACTAACTAAAAAGCCATGAAAACCTAAAATAAAGCAACTACTAATAAGGACAAACTTATAACCAAGTACGAAACTCACCGCCTACATAGTAATACCTACGTAAAAATATACGAAGATTCACAGGTTTCCAAAAACACTGTATTATACACAGTAAAGTTGGCTATTAGTCGACTTATCACCTAGTATACGAATAGACTCGGACTAAACGCCAATTTTAAACCGATTACCCACCCGAAAATCAGACGAAGGCTAATTTTACAACGTAATTAACCGACTTTAAAGTCGTGAAAAATAAATTTAACGTTTATACTAACAAATACACCTCTAAAGAAGAAAACTCCAAAACTATAAAATTTACTTAACAGTCCCAGATAAGAAAACCAACCAACAAATTTTTGCAAGTATATAAAATTCTTTATTCCTACACATCGTAGGTATAGATTGCGAAAACAAAGTTCTAAACGTCTATATGGCGTCGTAATTCATGCTTTGATAAATATGATAACATATTTCAAGATATTATGCCAAAAATTGATGTAGTTAAAATATCGACCGCCGAAAAACGATAATTCGACGCGTTCACGGCAAAATTTCCAAAGTTTCAACTCAACAAAATAGTAAAACACCGAAAAGTTTAATTCGATGAAGATAAAACGTCGTCGCTTAATATAGTGGCTATAAACACACGATTTGAACCGGTTAATTTTAATGTAATAAACTTCAAACCGTTATTCCTACTATCATAAATTGATATAAATAAGCTGAAAATTAAAGTCCAGAATACGATTAACCGAATTATCCGCTCTTCGAATAGCGTATTCGTACCGCTCCGCTTTAAGTTTAAACACCTGTGGTTTTCCCCCGATATACGTATAATTAAAACCTATTACCTAACGTAGTTGAAACTGAAGAAATTACACCGCCAGTTTGAACACCTAACTGCAAAAAGCCCTCTAAAACTACTCCATATCATAATACACATTAATATAAGAAAAGGAACATTAAAGGCTATCGAAAGGTTTTTCCACAAATACCATCTATATTTATAAGCTCCATAGCGATTTAAATTCCGCCTTGAAAACAATATATACTTTAATTACGAGGTTAAGGTAAATATAATATACCTTAACGGTTAGCTAGTGCTATACGCCATTGACGTAGCTATATTATTTCAGGTTGTGAAATTTATGCGAAGAATTTCCGCTACAGACTATTAGAATACTTTAGTCAACTGCTAATCAAAAGTTTATTTGGGGCCTTGAGACTGGATAACTCACGACGTAAATGGAGCTTTGAACTCGATCGAATAACGTATCAAGGCCAGATTCGCCGGCAATAAGTGTAAAAAAATACCGGTAAAAGCACTATAAGGTATTAAATAGTGTAAACGGTATTATATACCGCTTAAGACCATATATATTACTGTTCGAAAATTTAAAAGATATCTTTTTTTAAAAAAAATCATATAAATAGCTATTAGAGTTATAAATAATATATCCGGCTTGAATAGGCTTTTGAAACACTTCTTCTTTTCGATATTTACCCCAAAGTTTACACAAATTTAACACTGTCGTTAACCACTATATAAAGGTTAAATACTATGGAAAAAACTATAACAGCATTACTTTCCCTTCCAACCAAAAGTAATGTTTAGAAAGAACTGTTCACAAAAAACAGCTCGTGTGAAACTCATGTTTTAGACTAATCATCATAATTTGAATTTTTAGTTTCAAAAACAAAAGAAAAATAAACTCGCTTTTGGAAAATCAACCGGTTTAAAGGCCATGATATACTTATAAAATTTCCAAATAGTACAAATTTATTCCTTTCAATAATAGTACGGGAATAAAAAAGGAAAAAGGTAAACGAAAACGACCCAAAACCGAAATCTAGCTAATGACACCGAAAAAGCCACTTTGAGGATTTCGAGTCTATATCGCTCCCGAATCTCATATAACTCCTGAATACTACATCTAAACCTCTACCATTATATGAAATCGGCCCGCTTATACCAATAAAGCTAACACCGCGTCGGTGAGAGCATCTATTTAGTTAAAAAACAAGAAACTCTTTAAAACCTTCATTATGAACTTTTTTGTTACCTAAAAATAGACGGTAAACCGTAACTTAAATTTAAATATTCGCCATAAAGTGATTATTACCGCTATAGGTGCCGCGTTCAACCAGTTTATATAAACAGAAAACATTACCATAATTGAGTAAGAAGTTTTCGTTTTAAACGATTTAAACCGACGATTTACAATGTTTATAGGATTTTCACCACCCGTCTAATATACGAGGTAATAGATGATATTGGGAACCATTATAAGAAAAGCCGCCTTGGGGTTAAATGGTATAATAACGACGGCAAAAAGGATAAAATAACCTAGTCACCTACTTTATAAATGGCGATCTATCGTTTGATTTTAGCGTTTACCGTCTCCCTTAGTACCCTTTATAGCCTTTATATTAAACTCCTTAATATTAAGCAAACTTATACATAGTGCGAGGAATAGTTTGAACAACTTATTTTCGCCTATATACCTTCGAACCCTCAAAAAAACTAATAGCCCAAAATGATTTTATGTATTATAAAACCGCTTTGCGAACTATTTATAGCTAATATATACTGGTATGATACCTATCAAAGAAATTATAAAAAGCGGCTCAGGTTAACCAGTTTGACCTTCAATATGTACCTATTAGTTTGAACAATACACTTTGAAAGCTTTACACTTATAGGCGTATAAATAGATAACACGTCAACGTTATATAACGTGTCGTTTTTTTTTTGTTAAAAAGAAAAGGCTTTTAAAGGCTGGCCCAAAAGTCAAACCCAAGACGGTTTTAATGGAGAACCATATAGTCTACTTTAATAACGCGACAATTACCCTTCTGGACAACTTTTTGGACCTTGTATAAAAAGGGTAATTAAACAAAGTTACTCTTATTAACCTATATAATATAAAACGGGCTGACGAATGCAGGTGTTAGCGCTCATATAACGCCTAAGTAATATTAGTTATACAGTCGAAAACAGCATTTAACGTTTTTATAATTACGTAATATCAAATCGACCTTTTAGATAATGTATATAAAACGTTTAACAAGTTTTTTAAGTGGAAAATACGTAATTTAGAACGCGGTCTATAATTTGCACCACTTGATATATCTATCACAAAACTTTTTGTTTTTATTACGGATTTTTCGTTAATAATACCGACTATAGCTCGCAAATAACATTCGTTCTTATTCTTAATAACGAAATACCGGCTTGAAACGGATTTACATTTTATAAAAACATTATTTATTAAAGTTTAACTAAGTTTAAATATGTTATACAAAGTGTTTTGGCTTTGGAAATTTACGGCATCATTAAAAGCTTCTCCCTCGGAATCACCATAGCGATAACGGTCCTAATAATTATTTGCAAGCTTAATTTAACATATTTTTATCTAATAATCTGTACTGACTCTTTTTTCCTTTATTAATACCTTATAAAATTCGGTGCCACGAACGAGAAACGCTTTATAATCTATATAATAGCCTTTCGCGAATAATATGAACGCCAATAGATTAAATAAATAATGTAGATTAGTGGAAAATGAAAGCTAACAAATACAATAATTAAAGGCGCCCTAAATATGGTATTAAAGGCGCTCGTATTAACAAATACTCTCTTCATTAAAGTTACTAAAAAGGTTTTACGACCCAACCACAATTAAGGAAATTATAATTTTATTATTATTTTATTGCGGTTTGAATCAACTATTTATATCGCTCCGAACATTTCATTAACATTGAAATAACGTTCGTATCACTTCTAATATATAATCAATTTTTATTTTTACTATTTATAACTCTTTTAATATATTGATCATTTTTATTTTAGTATTTTCAATCCCATGGGAATTACTTTCACTCCTTACCTTTTACATATATTATACACATTACTTTTTTTTGAGAAAAAAACAATAATTAAATTATTATACAGAAAACTACACTAGTTTGGGATACGCCAGCTGAGGCATAAAAACAGGCAACTAGTCACTATTATAGGGGGAAAGAAAGGACGGCGCCGCGTTCTTGTCTTTTTCCTCCTCACCGCCTCCCCCCTTGCTACTAGTGCCATCGCTATCGCTGCTATCGACGCTATTACCGGCGCTACCGGAAAAGTAGCTCCACGCCTTAAATTGTATACCCTTAGGCAGAAGCGTGGGGGGTCTTTACTCTCTTTACGGCGATATACGATAACGTCGTTGAATTCGCCTATATAATACATACGTAGGCCCCGCTTCTAGGCGGAAATGGTAGCTGTCATCTCCTTAAGCCTCTAGTTAGCGCCTATTGTTAATTAACATCGATTCATTTTAATTATATACGAAAGTGGTTATTTTTCACAGTGCTCCAAGTGATAAAATAATACTAGTTAGAGATTTTTATTCGCGGTTAGAATTCAAGGTTTAAAATAAACTTACTGTGAAGATAACGGGCGCGTACTAAAGCCTCGGATTACGGCCTCAAAACCATCGAAATAAGGGCGTACCTATGTTGTCTGTTTGTAACGGTAACAACGGGTCGAATGACTCTCGTTTTGATAACAATCGTTAATAAACTTATCTGCGACCTTGGAAGCGACATATGGTATGTAGGATGTATTTATTAGAAGACCAGAGCTATAGACCTAGGTACGTCAATTCAAAGCTTTACGCATTAAAAAGGCCTCGCGGCACATCTTAGCGAATTGCAGCTGGAGGTAACACGCCAATTCAGCCTTTACTACCTAATTTATAGGAATATTAATACGATATAGCATACGGGTAAAATAAATAATACGAACCGTTTTATAACTCAGCCAAGTTACGTTTACAATAATGGAGAGGGGTAGTCGCTATAGGTAATAGGGTCTTTACCCATAGCGAAAGGGTAAGGTTTATAACTTTAGGAGTCCCCCGCTTCTCTTTTTAGGAGATAGGGGGAAAGGAGGAAGGTAAAAATAGGGGAAAGGGGGTGACAGCGTTGTCGACGGTAGCGATGGAGGAGGCGGTGAAAAGGAAGGCATGGATTAAGAATATACTGTCTGAAAAGGCATGGAGGGCTAGAGGTGGGGGTGGTGGCGTTATGGTGGGCGACGGCAATAACTGCCTCCTCCTTTTTACGTAAACGCGCCAAACAAATACTTCTATTTTTATTTTTACGCGGTATCCATTTACGAGAAAGATCAGTATACAGAGTTAGTTAAGTAACCTACTTATAACAGCGGTTAAAAATAGTTACTTGAGCTATTAAATTAAATTTATATATGTTTATTAACTAGTTAAAACTTACGTTAATGAAGGAGGCGCTTCGTTAAAAGGAAAAAATATTTGCCTAAACTAATGGCGATATATATTTTTATAATAACCCCAAAACATATAAAATCACAATTACTCCTTCGTAATCACACCCTTATAACACCTTTGAAATTACACCCCTATAAGGATCAATAACATAATCGCTATCAATAATCATACTGTAACCAATTGCTTAAACCAATTATAATTTTACTATAATTACTATTACAGTCAAGACTTTTAATTTAAACCTTTCCAAACTTATACCGCTACCACTATTATTACTGAATTTTGGATAGAAATTACGCTACAAAATCAAACTGTTATTACTAAGCCACATATATAAATTAGATTATATCACTAAACTATCATTATTAAATTACGGATATGGACCGTACTAAGGGGAAAAAAGATTACGTGTGTGGATATCATTAGATATCTCTATAGTTAGTAAGCGCTTATACTGTAAATTACACCCTTATAAAGTGCACAGTAACGTTCCACTTTACCAGGTACATTTTCACAAAGTGTATAATAACGTGACACTACCTAGAAGTGACATTAGCAAAGTGTACAGTAAAGTGCCACTGCTCAGAAGGGAGATTAGCAAAGTGCATATTAAAGTATCACTGCCCGAGTGAAAGGTTATAAGCCCTCACCTATGGCATGCACTCTCCGGATGCCTCTTCTCTTCTTCTATCTATCTTATCTTACTACTTCAATACAAATACAATCTTTATAATTACTCTTCTATTGTTACCAAGTTAACTTATAGAGATCTTACCGATAGTATCCTTAAAAAATTGGGTGTAATTCCTTATACAACCACCCTATAATCTTACCTTTAACCTTGTAGATAATTTTCGACTTAAAAATCGTAATGTCTAAGTTTTAAATATTGAAGTTACATCCAGGTACAAATTATACAAATCCTATTATAAGATGTTAATTAATCTCAACCTTATCGCTTCTTTTAAAAGATATGCCGGAGGTCTTGATAATGCCTTGTATCTAGAAATTCACAGCCAAGTCTTATTCGTCCTTCTATTTCCTAATAAACTAAACAGTATTGTAAATTTAACCCGGTATGAATTTCTTATTCTTAACTTTTTTTTTTTTTTATTAGTCGGCCGCGCTGGAATCATTCCATTAGCTTATTGGTTACAGGAAGAAGGGGATCGTATTAGTTTATTCGTTTAACTTTGGGATCTTTATCTTTATCGTTAGTCTCCTTAATATAGAGTTTAACCTGAGTTATGCAAAAGGTTTCGAAATCGTTAATAGTTTTAACAACTAATTTTTTTTTTTTTTCAATTTACCATCACTCGGCAGTGCCCACTATAAAGCCAGTATAGTGCGGCTCTCACTAATGTTAAAGGTATATATGCCAGTGAAAAAGCTTGCAATTCAAGTATTCCTACTCTACAACAACCACCCTATTCGCAAATTCCTATTTCCAAGTTATACCATAAGATACTTTAAACAAACGATTACAAACAAAAGCGTTATCCCCAACTAAACAATTATATATAGTTAAAAACTTAATTCTATACCCCTGTACCTAATTTTTGAAAGTTTTGTTATACATATGTGTCAAATGCCGATAGGGTCTTATAATCAACCGTATTAGTCCTCACTACATACCACAAACTTATAAAAGACTATAAATATGGACCATATTTGTATAGGTTTATCCACGTGCCTCGTAAAAGGGAGTAAGCATAAATAGGTGTTTCCAAAAAGAATTTCAACCAAATATACTTGTAAAGAAAGGTCCATAGCCCTATATTTATAAATTTTTCTCATAAAATCGAAATAAAAATGAAAAATAACATTTTCTAGGAATCGAACCTCAAGCTATCCTTTCAATCAAGGCTTTAAGGTACCCTATAGTTTAGAAACCCGTAAAGGCGTGAAAACTATAACTTTAGCCGAACCATGCTATACAGCTATTTCAATCTCCGTTCGACACCTAGTCGTATCGAAGATCTGACAGCTCTTAGAAAATAAAGGGCTTATAAAACACATAATACCTTAGTCGAAAACCCTTAATAAGTCGCTCGTTTACAAACCACTTTTTTGTTACGGGCTGCGAACCGAAGGAGTAAAAGAACGTGAAAAAGGGTACATTACTAAGCGGGTGGTTTGCCGAAAAAAGTCTTTTGTAAACAGTCAAAGAAAAGTATCCAAACTAAAGTAGAAAGCCTTGATGAGTAAGCAGGATGCCGGTATAAGTAATAGAGGCTCACAAAAAATAAATAAATAAAGTCTTCATATACAAACGTCTATAATAAGGATCATTTTTTAGAACCTTAAAGCGCAAAAGAAATCAGACTTTGGTTATATCATAATACAAGTCTAAGTTGAAAAGGCCACGTTAGCACAAGTAATAAGAGACGAAACCGTTGATTATAAAAGCTTTTCTCTAAATTTACCACTACGCGAGCGGTATGTCGGATTGATAACAATATCTATGGCCAAAAAGGGGTTGACAGAAAAGATTCAAATTGTAATAGATCTGATTAGTAATATTGTGGTGAAATGGAGTGCATGTAAAGTAATAGTGTTAAAAGCAGCTAGATTTGAATTTTTTTCTTAAAGGTGGGCACTGTTAAGGTTTAAAATGTAGGCTCCTAACATTTCTTAACAAAGTAATCCATATAATCATGCTAAGAAAGTTGTTGCCAGGTCGAAAATAACTACTTTAGGGTTAGCGATACTTAATATCTTATATAAGCTATCCTATTTACCTAGCTCCCATTACACGAGAACTTTACTTTATAATATTACAGAAAATACGTTAATCGTCGTAAATCCATTTCTAATATTAAGGGTGTTATTAACTTTACTCCGTAACAATTCTTTTCGTAATTATTTTAAAGATTTTCTGTATGTCATAGTCCTCTTTTAGGTAATTAGTAATATCGAAGATTTATTCTTCAAACAAGGATATTCTCTAAAGACAAATATCATTAACAATAGGGCGTTAAGGCCTACAGTATTATTTAAACCATTTACCGCTATCTGAAGATGTGCTTTTTAGTCTGTAAAGCTTCTAATCTATAATATAAGGATATCGTACGTTTTACAGAGTAATGTGTATACCCTTTCGACCTTCACAATGCTCGAGTAAGCATTCATAGGCAACTATTTACACTAAATACCCATTATTTTAATGTCCGTTTAAAACTCCACCGTTACAGAGTTAGTACTAGTATCATAAATAACGATGTTAAGTAGATATAAGTACGTATGAACTTACAATATTCTCAACGTTTCCCACGTATCCTTTGCCAACAGGAACTTCAGTAATTTAACTCCATAAAAAATTTTGCGAAGTTAACAATGTAAAAGATAAACTCTTTATCTAAATAAAATACATCAACGAAGATCTCGTAACTACAATCATTATCATCTTTTAATATAAACTTGAATTTTAAGAAAACGAGAATATAGGTTTCATAATAGTAGTAAATCTTTTTAATAGCTTTCAGGGCAAAGTATTATATATCTTGATACTTTGCGAATACAAGGACTTAATATATTATATTAACGGCTAATTAATTAAAGCACAGATATTGTCAACATATTTTTAATTTTGTTGTATTTAATACCATTACTTTCGGGCCTTAAAAGTAAAACCAAAAAGACCTCTATTTAAAAGAGAGGAAAACTTTAGTTATTCTTAACCAATTCATTAACTTTAATGTCAATATTAAAATTGATGGTGTTTATATTTTCCAAATAGATTATAAATGGAGTATAAACTTCAAGATGTGACGGGTAATTATCTTAACAATAATATAAATAATCGTCGTCCCTAATAACGATAATTATTTATCTAAGCCGAAACCAATTTTCACTTTACTAATATCTTAACGATTAATTTCCGTAGTGATAGTAATTTCCCATTGTAATACCACGTACTACGGATAACCTTCTACTAAGTACTCTATTACCTCTCTATTTGGTATAATTCCTTAAAACATATGATCTGCCTAATGTTTGCGGAGGTTAAAAATATTTAATGGGTCAAAGGTTTGGTTAAGGCAAAGGTAAGGGTTTTTACTATACAGATGGTATAAAAAATCGTTGTCGGCTAGTCACTAGATTACACTAAAAGCATTATCTTTATATCACATAACTTTATTGATGATATTTTTATCATCAACAGCCTTTTCACCTTCGTAATCTATGATGGAACCCAATTAATTTTACCCGAAAGCAATGGAGTATTAATCGTAATATATCACCTGTTATTTGTAACGTTTATCCAGAAGATAACGAGCTAACTGATAACTGGACTTGCTATAAATCCAATATCTTTTACCACTATTACGACGATACTTCCTACGATTACTAGGTCCGTTAAAATTTTGCCCTCGTTAGCAGTAGTGTAAATATAACCATTGGTAGGCTTTTTTTCGTTGAAACGTAGTCAATTGGAATCACTATGATCGAGGTAACTGGTGCTGCATTGAAATTGGTTCTGATGAGTGTTGCAAGTTTTACGTTTGGCAGACCGCTAACCGGTTTACACACTAATTTGTATGGTCAAATGCTTTAGCTTGTGCCTTACTTTGAAGTGGGCATCTACTGCATTAGACTTGTAGTTAATCCCACAAACTGCAGTCAATTTGCAGTAGGTACAATCAACTAACTGTAAGTATAGTTGACTTAAATGCACTGAATTTGACTAATATTCCAACAATAACTTTCAATCTCAAGGCTATAAACCAATTTTTCAACGTTAAAGCCACCTCTATTGACGATTAATAAAATATATCATCACGAATTTTTTTATGTCCACATTACGCAAGTTATAAACTTAAAGGGATATATCGATAGAATTCTAAGTAAATACCATTACAGCTGTAAGAAAAAACCGTAACTAATTAAAAAATCCTTACAGGTGGTATTTAAGTGTTTTAGAATATATTTGAACTTGTTTACACTTACCATTGCCACCCGTACCTACTCGCGTGGTATAACTTCGCCAATATAAGCCTTTCACATTACTTATTAGCATAATATCAGCTTTTTAAGCATTTAATTGAAATTATTCATTGGAGGTTGCTCTGTTTCTCCCTAAATTATTATCGTTATTTATCTCGTCATAACTCAATCCGTATGATATTATGTAAGGTGTATGTTGAATTCGAAATATTTTTTCATATTTTTATAGATCTTGTGAAAAGTTACTATTTTTGTTAGAAAAGTTAATTAGTAATCCCTAGCATAATTTGTCAATATTCCAGAAAATAATGAGTAAAACCAAAGTAGAAACCTTTATTCATTTACAAATATTTCCAAAGGGTATTATTTTCGTATTGAAAAATTATAAAACTTCCCCTTTTATTTTTCAACATCATTTCATATTTTCGCGAAATCCGTAAAGAATTTGTAGTTAACATTAACTATTTTAATAGGTCTGTGGAAAATGTTTCAATCATAGTCCCAGTTGTTGATAGTAGTTCTTATTAATTTATATCTTAAACCTTTAAAATCGCGATATTAAGGGTAATTACAAGTCGTTTTACCTGAGGAGTAAATTCCTATGGCAAGATCTATAATAAACTCGTATGTGTAGATGTACTAACCATAGGAAGCTTTAACTTAAGGGATGTAACGATTTTAAGAGAAGGATTAAGCGGCTAAAGAAATTTGGCTGTAGGGAATATTTTCAATTACTTACTGATTTCACTTAATTAACCAAATAACGCTAACAACAATTTCTCTTACCGTGTTAGCAGCTACTACTTCATGCGCTCTACTATTATTAAAAGCGTACTCTGCATTATTACGTAAAGATGCCAAGCTGCCGAACAAATTAGCAGAATCTTTATCCTTGGTGTGTAAAAAAATAATACCAATGGAGAGATGAAAGGCTTAACTTAACTACATATTAAAAGGAGGTCTACTAAAACGTATATAAAGGTATTAAAAATCTTTAACGTCTTTGCCTTTTTCTTGAGAATCTTAAGGATTAAAGCCTTAAAACAGCTTTTTACGTTAATTCAACTCGAAAAATATCTTTGCCAATCCCAGTTAAGATTTTTCTAAAATGTAAATACTATAGCAAGTAACTTTTTTTAAAACCTAACTTTGATACCCTTTGAAAGTATCTTCCACACATCAATCCTCTAGTAGTTAGAAACCTCACGGACATCTTAAAAAACGAGGGCGCCGTGACCAAAATCTTTGCTTGTTTCAGATTCGAGGATATACTAGCCGATATAGTGAGTCAGGTATTTTTCAGGAAATATTTCATCGGCATCTCTTCTCCAGAGTTTCCTATCAAATTTGATGAAGAAAAAGGATCCGAAACCCTTGATATCCTTCCTTCGTTTTGAATTGAAAACTATCTTAAGGTTAAAAATACCTAGACGAGGGAACTTAATGATTTTAAAACGTAAAGACGTAGTGTTTCAGCGTAAAGTCGTGTATGAACTTAGCAACTTGGCTTAAAATCGCGCAACATGGCTTTTATAGCGGAACTTAACGATTCCTTGTATTTTCGCTCGAAATAGCGATCTTAACAATTAACGACTGTGACGTATAAAAAGAGAAAAAAGCGGTGTAAGAGGAAAGTTTAGTATTTTGGATAAAAGTTGTATAAAGGGTAATGTTGAAGGTTATTTGTTATAATTGTTTAACGTAAAACTTGATCTTTTTTACGATAATATTTCCTACAATAGTAGTATCTATCGCAGTATTAACTTATTTGTTTACTAACCCAACGATCTTCAAGACTTTTAACGGTTCATTTTAACGTTTTTCTTCAAAAATAATTTCGTAAAAATTTTCCTAGTGTCTTCGAATAGCGATACCGTCATCACCTCTAAATTGCCATAGAAAATCGAGGCAATCCGGAGGTCTTCTCCACTTCCTACCGTAAAAAACCGACG
The DNA here is from genome assembly GCA_038502455.1 of Anisogramma anomala. Classification (NCBI taxonomy): domain Eukaryota; kingdom Fungi; phylum Ascomycota; class Sordariomycetes; order Diaporthales; family Gnomoniaceae; genus Anisogramma; species Anisogramma anomala. The sequence goes on along the minus strand of JASMMZ010000013.1, from coordinate 3,783,277 downwards.
CAATAGTAAGGGCTTTTCGCAAAAATATTTCCTCTACCTTGGTTTTTCATAAAGCGTAACCAGAAAGTAGATTCTTCTTCTAATTAGCTTATCTATGCTTAATCTAATAAGCACTGATCAGTATTAGTAAGGCTTTAAACATTACAACGTTATTGATTTGATTGTTCGATGTAATAGTAGTATTACATAGTTAAGTGGTGGATGTATTGTTCTAGGTTTGGCAAACCACTAGCCGGTCTGCGCAGTAATTTGTATAGCCAATTACTTATCCCGTACCCTAATATGAAGTGGGCGCATACTGTACTTGACTTGCAGTTAATACAATAGACTTACAATATAATACACTCAATTTGCAGTTAGTACAGTTAGCTTTACTATATATAAAGTTGATTTACTATACTGCAATGACTACTATTCCAATAGATATCGCTATAGTAAATGAAAAACCTTATGAATATTTTTTCCACCAACTTAATAATCGTTAAATTCAATTATATACGGTTAATAAAGATGTACCTAAAGGTAAAGTTTGAAACGTCACGTTTAAAAAAGTTTAAGACCCGGATAAAAACCCGTAAATCCTTTTCGTCCACCGCTTTTATGGGGTAATTTATTAAGAAAGGGGGTATTTCAGATGGTTTGAGGGGTGAAAGCTTTTAGCACCTTATATAGGGCGAAAAACGGCTTTATGAGTCATGCTGATTGGATTTTTATTACAACCTATTATAGTAACTCAATTTATATTTGAAGTTTTCGTTATAAGGGAAGATAAACGAATAACTACGTAAATGATCTTGTTAAAGTTTTAAAAAAGTCCAACAAGGGGTTATTTAAAGGTGTTGTCTGTAGGTGGAACAAAAACTAGTAGGTTGTATCCTTAATAAAAGACGGGATTTTTACACACGATATTATTTATTGTGTACCTTACGATATGTCAGGCAAAATCACGTTAACATAATACAGTCTATTAAAGCAAGTGATAAAGCAATTAATAGCCTATTCGTAAACCTGGTATATAATTTTATATACCTTGAATTTATGTTTTCATACGTTCAGGGCTTTATTCAAAGCTTTAACGTTAAACCGTTAGGTATGATGAATAATAGCATCCTTTTCCACTGGGGGCAGTCTGATCGCCTAGCGTTTTTATGTAAGCTCTTGGAATATTTGTAAAAGTTGGGCGGGTCCTATCGCAAACGCGCCGGCGGCGCGCATAGTCCAATTGGCTTCTTTAGCTAAAGCTATGGCAAAAGCCGTTGTAAAAAATTTCAGCGATTATTAAGGAATCGTATACAAATCTGGTGGCAGCACTAACAATCGTAGGGGCTATCCATGCATGTGTCAGGAAGGATGATTGTTACATTGTTGCTTTGCTGCATTGCTGCATTGCTGCATTGCTGCATTGCTGCATTACTGCATTTCTGCATTGCCGCATTGCTGCATTGCATCACACCCACCGCTTTGACGTATCGATGGTACGAATGCTAACGAATCCATCGAGTATTTCGTATTGCGTCAGTAGTGGGTGGGTATGGCCGAGGAGAGAGGTGGGGCAGTATATCGTCCTGTCCCGGCTACTCAGGGAGCCACGCAGCTACTAACTACACAGTACTACTACTGCTGCTACTTCTACTATTCCTATCACTACTAAGCTCTTTGTAATCTGCTCCACCATCGCTTGCAACCCACTGCGTATATAATGAACAGAGCCGCCCGCCCAACGTCTCAACTCATGCGTGCCCCTCTCATCATCTAACACTCCGCCTCCGCCTCCTTCACCACCATCCATTTCCTGCCCAAGCACATCCCTCCCACCGCTTACCGCCCCTTCGCAACAACAACAGCAGCAACAGCAGCAGCAGCAACAGCAGCAGCAGCAGCAGCAGCAACAGCAGCAGCAACAGCAGCAGCAGCAGCAGCAGCAACAGCAGCAGCAGCAGCACTACCCACCCCTGCCATGGACACCAACGCCCAGACCCTCATCGACCTCGCCAAGGCCCGCCGGACCTACTACCCGCTGTCCAAGGCGCTGCCCATCCCGCCCGCGCGCGTGCAGGAGATCGTCACGGCCCTGCTCGACCACGTGCCGTCCGCCTTCAACTCCCAGTCCAACCGCGCCGTCGTGCTCTTCGGCGCCGAGCACGACCGGCTCTGGGACATGACCGCCGAGGTCCTCAAGCCCATCGTGCCCGCCGACGCCTGGGACGACACCGCCGCCAAGATGGCCATGTTCAAGGGCGCTGCGGGAACGGTCCGTTTTTCTTTCTTTTCCTTTTTTTTTTTTTTTT